>CAJGYO010000019.1:76542322-76905899 GCA_904845875.1 Miscanthus lutarioriparius | reverse complement strand
TCACTTAGCTGAATCTCGCCCTTCTTCGTCGAAAACCTGATTCTAGCAATTTACTAGAATGCACATTTAATGTCATAAAACTCAATTTATATATACTTCATTGTGCAGACTGTTCTAGTTGTTTTCCATAGTCAATATTAAATGCACATTGGCACCTCGCTTCCTGATTCAAATTCCAATATATATTTTTGTTTCACATATTAAGCTTAATACTATTTTTGCCATAAATTTCCTTAGATAGCAATAACAATGATAATAATAAAGTTGGAATAATAATTGAGAATTGAGTTCTCATCCACATCTCTTGTGCTTACGTTGTTGATTCTCTAAGTGATGTTCGTGAGAGATTATATTGTCAAATATGGATTTGGAAGTTTTTTGAGCATCAATTTTTGATGTCCTCTTGGTCTTGTTCAATGGATAATTCCAGCATACTTATGTTCCCTCTATGGAATTCGCATATGAACAAAGTTATTCAGTTCAAGGTTCTATGGTTAATTATGTTATTGGCTTCCCCATCTCGAAAATTTCTCTCTCAAATCAAGTTATTAGTCGGTGATTCATCGAAGTTCAACCAAGATACTTAAGGAACAATATGTTTCAAATGGAATAACAACAAGACAAGCATTTATGGGCTTACTACTTCATAATGATGATGAGGTTTCTTTCATTCAACAATTTGTTATGTTTTCAATTGCAACCGTCCCTATGTCGGATTGGGAGATCATGTTAATTTGAATTACCTTAGCTGCATGATAGATGTTTCCAAAATGAACTCCTACAATTGGAATTCTCATGTACTAGATTATTTGGGTTCAGAAATTCTAAAATTTCAGTCCTATATAGATTCATATGATGCAGCATATCCTTCAACAAAATTCAATGTTTTGTGGCTGTCTTACTCTTTTTAGCTACATAGTATCTTTCATTTTGTTTTCACTCTTTTTTTTATTTTTCATATTACCTTTTGTAACTAATTCCTTTTTCCCTTTTAGATTGTCTACATGGATTTCTTAGAAATCAATTTAAGTGATTCCGGTTATGAACTTTCTCATGGAATTCCTCGAGCTTCTTCTGTTTCTACAGAAGATTTCAATCTAATTCAGTCTGTTGACCGGAATCAAGCTTACCAACAACATCAAGTCTATGGATTATCAAAGGTTTTATAAGAGATTCATGTTTTTTTTCATCAATGTTCTGTTTTTTATTTCTCGGTGTTCTGCTACAATAAATGTGATGTTCAGTAGTATCGAGACATGATGTTCTGATTCAATAAATGTGATGTTCAGTGTGGTTTTTTCTTCATGTTCTGGTACAAATTTTTTGATTCATTGCTAATATATTTTTTCCTCAACAAACATCCTTTTTCAGTTGCTTCCAATCTCTCTAACACCTTACTACTCAATTGCAAATATATCAGACTATCCAGTTTCAAGATCTCAAAACAATCACCTTGTAAGCTCTCAGATACCACTTGCAGCATATATAAATATAGTTTCATCCAAATTCTACTCTTGAATTATTTTATATGTTATCGTATACAAAAACAATTGGATATTTTTCCACCGCTTTTAAGGCTAGGAGAAACAAGTATATATCCTGATCATTCGACATCTACAAAGTTGAGCATAAGTGATGACGTTGAGCACTTATATAGAACATGTCTCCAACAACCTTGAGCAATACCATCCACATAACTCATATGCAATGTTTTCATTTTACTTAATTATACTTTTTCACTTTTTAGATTTGAAACATTTGTCTTTTACTCATTAATTTCATACCATTTTTTGCAGCTATGTATTTATTTCAATATTTGATTCAACTGCTCATACAATAGTTTTAGAGAATCACTTAGAGCTGGTGGAGAAGTCTATGATGACTTCATGATGATTTTCACCCAGCTTTTTAATTCTTCTTACTTGAATGTTGTTGGATGTCATTTGGCTTTGAAAAAATAACAATTCATCCTTTCTTAGTTGTAAGTTGTTTATCGCTTAACAAAATGTTTTTGCTTCTCCATAGAATTCAGGTCTACATACAAAATTGTAAGATATTCTTTTTCTTTATTTGTAGTACAAGTTGGTTGGCTATCTTGATAGAACATTCACAACTGATAGTATTGAAGCGAGCTATATAGAATTCATTCAGATCTTGATTTCAAGAATCGTGACATGGTAAGTTAATGCTTGAAACCACAAAAGTATATTATAATTCTTCTTTTACTGATTTCATTTATTTTCTATAATATTTATGGTTCTTCCCAGCAAGTCTTAATTATGATTGTGTGTGATTTGTGTTGATGTATTATTCAAGAATATTATTTTCTATGATCCATCTCGGCATGTATACAATAGAGCAAAAATTCCATCATCAACAAAATGGTATTTGTTTCAACTATTAATGCAGTATATTGTGTCATACTTTACTTTATCATATTTTCTTTTCTATTTTTTTTGCAGGTTGGCAATTTTCTACATTTATGTAAACATCGCTGGTATTTTTGATAAAGAAATTACATATTTCAATGTTTTGCATCCAGAACTCCCAATAGCGTCATCAAGAACGTATGGCATTCAAGAATAGTTCATTTTTAAATTAATATTACACATAAACTGTTTGCTAATACTTTTATTTCAGTCATGAGACAGGTATCTTTGGAATGCTATTTATTGAGCTTTATGATGGAAAGCAATTGAGGAAGATTGATCATGTATAGTTTACATATTCATTATATGGTTTTGATATTCATAAACATTTGTGTGATAACTAACTTGATGTTTTTTCCTAATCTACAGACAATTGCATTACAATATAGAAAATTGCTGGCTTACAGTGCTGTAATGTGTCCTTTGAACATTGTTGATTGTTCAAGTTTCTTTATCACAACAGATAGTGATGAAAATTAGAAGGACAATACTTCTTGTCCTAAGGATTGTGTAAGTAATTTTCATTTTTCCTGTACCGCAATTCATATATTTCCTGAGATTTCTTAGTGAAAATTGATATATTGTTCTACAATTTTCTGTTGTGTATGTTTTGATGTTCTACTACAATAAATTTGATGTTCTCGTTCTACAGTTGTGATGTTCAGTGTTCTTTTTGTCAATGTTTTGTATTTATAAATGAGAAGTTTCAAATTTTCATTTAACTTTACATAATTGATAATTATTTGTTCAATTTACTGTATATAATATTTTTATCATTAGTATGCTTATATTCATATATGTATTAGCTTCATGCATATATTCATTGAATGTTTTTTTCCTATTTTCAGAATTAGTCTTCATGAAGGTTGATCAACAAGTATTATGATGAGGTCAAGATTTGCAAAGCTTAGTTAATGAGAAGATATTTCTGGTTACTAAATGTATTCTATTTATTGGAGATCAAATGGTTCAGTTCTACATATATAAGTGTTGAGTTTTTAATACAAGTATTAGAGATTCACATGTTGTATTTAATCATCATTTACTGTTATACGTGTCATGTTATGTGTGGCATCTGCGTATGTTCTAATACTACAAATCAGACTATATATATTTATTTAAAGAAATACTTTGTTTCATCTGTGTTCATCTATTTTAAAATGTTATCCTGCACATGTGTTGTTTCAACAAAGTACACAACTCATGTTCCACTACATTTATTTACATGTTCTGCTTAAATAAATGAAATGCTGTAAGTGGGCCAGTTTTCTCTCTGTTTAGGCCCAGTAAATATGCTCGACTCAAAAATATTTTTGTAAATATGTTCGGCCCAGTACACTTGACGGCCAGATTGCTTTGGTGATTACTAACTGCTTTTCTTTGCTTCGGCAAAGGAGTATTCTTTTATTTTGGAACCGCCACTCTTCGACGGGCAACTGCTACTTGCTTCAGAAACATGGGATCGTGTGTGCTATATTTTAGTATATATATGCGGCAACCGGCACTCGTGTCTGCTATATTTTAGTATATATATATTTTAGTATATATATGCGGCAACCGGCACTCGTGTCTGCTATATTTTAGTATATATATGCGGTAACCGGCACTGCCTATCTCCCATTTGTGAAAGGCTTCGCTTGTTCAACTGCAACTCATATCCATTAGCCGAATTGTCCTCTTTCTTCTCTTTCTTTCTTTTTCTTCCTAGAAGTGGTGAGTATTCTCTACATAATTTGCAAGTTGTATTTCATCTTTCTACCTTTCATCCTTTTTCTTTCCACGTGCATTTTGTTGCGCTATATTCGTCGTATTTCGTCGGTGACAATTTGCAGAAACATGTATTCACGTATATATCGATCTGCTGAGACTGGTATTAGGCACAAGGTTTGTGAGAAGCGTATACCATGCATGGACGTATACACACTTGCTAGCTTCTTCATATATGTCAACATGTATATATGCATGCGTGGCACAGGAACGTGTTAGCTCTTTCCTTTTAAATGACAGGAAGTGCTATCCCTCTCAGCCGATTCCATTTTAGAAGTGATCGGTCCTCGTCTGTTTGGGGAAGCAAATATGTAGTTAGCAAGACCCGTGTTCTATATTCGACGACACGCGTTGTTGCCATGAGCATGGTGGCTTGGACATATCAACAGGAATCGGCTATCTTTTCTATCTAGCAAACCATCGGCTGGCTCTTGTTGATGTCATCGGCCCAAATACTTTGTTCTGGTAAAGTAGCTGTTTCTTGGGCCGATGAGGATAGTAGTAGATCGGCGACAACTGCAGCCTTGCTAACATATATAATAAAAATATTCCGCCCGCCTGCTAATAACATATGTTCCATTCAAATATTTTAACTCTGGAATAGCCATCACTAATCCAAGATTTAGGCATCGCAGAGCTAGCCATTATCCTGTTTCCCAGATCAGTTAGCCTTTTGAATTTGCATAGCTGCTCTCTATATTGACGGCTTTGTTATTGATAGCCGATGAAATTACACCAACAACCAATCGCCGGTCCGTTCAGTTAATAAATCCAAGCAGAAATCCTGTTTGCTTGTGGTAATAGCATGTATCTTGTACGTATTTAGCAGATGCATTACCTCCTTGACGCACTACGCTTGGTGTCCGTACGGTTTCGTGAACGTCCTGGATTGTTTCTTTGGATCTTTACACGGTTACAAGATTGAACTCTCTTTCTTGAAACTTGATGACCTACATAGAGCGAGAAGATCTTGTTCTACGCGGATAGATCTTTTGTCTTGGTCCACTCAGCGACACTGATCCCCAATCTATTATCGGCTTTAGAATGTCAGGGCTGATTAGGTGTCTTGGGCCGATGGAAGTGACGGAGCAGCCGATGATAATAGCCGATGGATGAAAGCTCAATTCAATCTCAATACAACCATCGCTTGATGCCTTGAATAGTTTGACGCTTGTACATACGGCTTCTAACCTTGTTTGCTTACATCTGCTCCATGTTTGCTTTGATTTGATAAAGAATCCATATATGCTCTCGCTTGTAATCTCCGTGTCGATCCGACTCGCATTATATGCAACTAACATGTCGCCTAGGATTCCGATTTGCTCGCATTAATTTTCCATTTTTCTTGGACCGATATCTCTCGATTATTGGATGTGTAGCAAAACACCTTGCTCGTGTGATAACCTCTTGAAACTTTCCTATGCGCTTCCACTTCTCGAACTTGTCCTTGATGATATCGGGCCATTAAACCGATTAGGAGGTCATCGGCCAAGTGTAGAATAACGTTGTAGTTGCTCTTCTTCACTTCTCTTGGCCGAACCTTGTCGATGAAACATAACCTAATGAGTATCTGACTTCTAATCAAAGGATTGTGGTCCCACTGGGCGTGCCAAAACGTGTGTTAGCGTAAAAATGTGGCGATGCAACCAACACACAGCAAGCCGGACGATCTGAACGAAGTGAGATTGGAGATCTGCTTGGCTTCAACACAGGACCGGTCGATCCTGAAAATCCTGAAGGCGTGCCAGTCAATTTGACCTGCAATTGACAAGGAGAGAAAGCTTATCAGTAATTTAGGGTGAAACATACCGATTTTGACCAGACAGTTCCAAGTATGCTGCTTCGAGAGCAGCCAAACAGGGGAATTGACTAAATAGCCGATACGAGAAGAAATCGACTGTTAAGGACTGTGATGCTCGTGGGTCATGATTGGTTTATGATAACAAGTACAATACATCCAGATATAAGTAATATAAAGAAACATCATCAGCTAGATGGATATAACCAGTGTAAAGCATTGAGCCGATAAGTTTAACGAGAAAAGATATAACATGCGAACAAATCGACAGTCTAGTACAAATGAATCTACAAACGCTCTGGATCTAATCTGTTACCGTCGACAGTGAGGTTCGGCCGGATCGATACAGCTATGATAATGATAACAAACTAAAACCAAAGAATCTATAAAACCATCTATATGTCGACAGGTTCATGAAAAACATGCTATATGTGTGAAAGCATAGACGAATCGGCTAAAATAGCTGATGCATACATAGCAAACAAACAGAGTACATATCTCGATCATGAACAAAATCACTAATCAATGATCTTTAATTCAAAGTCTTACCAGTAAGGTTCAACCGAATCGATGCAGCTATGGTAGCGTCGTTAGATTAGATCTTATTGACTAGTGAGTTTATCCAAGATTAAAATATGTCTTTGGATGCGTACTATATTTGATTGGAATAGAAATAAAACAACCGATCTAGCAGAATTAAGTCATCAATTATGAGATTCAAAGTGTGACCAAACTAGAAGACGACCAATTGTGATGATATGATGCCGATCTCTATCTCAATCAGGTGATTTGTTATAATTAATAGAATATTAATTATAACAAGATCAATAAGTGGTGAATCAACCAAAAACAGCAAGGAAAATCTTGCTAATCTTAGCAGATTCGATAACTGGTGATATTGTGTAAAACAACAAGTTATTTAACACAAGATCGATAACTTTGATCTATATTATGATTCATAAGAGATCAATCAGCTGATGCAGCCTTACAAATAATGATATAGATCGATAACTAACTTATATTATACTCGTAAAAGATCAATCGGCCGATGCAGCTTTACGGGTATGATACAAGTCATGACGGTACTCATAGACAAGCCGGAGGTCGATCGGTTGATGCAACCCCGCTTGTTGAAGACCTCGTCGAGATCTACAATACTTCTACTCTTAAGGGCTGGTGTGAAGCTGAAAAAGTAATTGTATTGATTGATTGGTTATCTGTCCCTTTACAGTAGGCCATAACCCGTAGTTGGTCTTTAAGTACAAGGTATAAAATTGCCAAAAGCATCTAATCTATCTCGGCAAATTCTAACATGCACGAGTCCTGAAGCCGTACTACATACCAAATAAATGACTTCCGTTGCAGCCGATCTCTTTAATTTCCTTAATCACCGCATGCGTGTAAAGTATATATGTACCGGCCAACGCATATTCCTGATATTGTATTCGTCTCGGACTCAAGCTGGTTGGAAGCCATCAAACATGCCCTCTTCAGTTTTATCGTGTTGCACCAAAACTTTCAAGCGAACACGCCTGTGGCCTCATGCATGTCTTGGTCGATAGAAATTTCTGCACATATCTTCACCACGTACAAAAACATGTCAGCTTAATTCCTTGTATAGCTTGGCCGGCCAGGTAACATAAAATATTTCCCTTCTCAAGCACTCTTCCTTTCGTTCCGTCCGAGTCCATATTTATTCCATAAATCATGCTGAGAATCCACGTACACGATGCCATATCTCATGTATATGGATGTGCACCCCAAGTGTAATTGTCGGCCAAACCAAATATTGATTGGCTAAGTTATTAAAATAATCGCGGTAATCATCCCTTCCGTGATCTTGTCTTCTCATTTAGCTCACCGGGCTAAATGACCTCTTTTAATTTATCTCCTTTGCTTAGCCCGATATTATATTCTAGCTGGACTCCAGCCTGGCTAGTTACCATGATCAAAGCTGAGTACCAGGCTATGCTTCTCCCAAAATATATTAAATAATATTTTTTGGCCGGCTCCTAGATATCCCTTAATTAGGAGACTTTCTTGTTTTTGACATCATCGGCCGATCTCTTTCTTTCCGAGTAAGCTTACCAAATTTTGGTGTAAGCGAAAGATACAACATCAAATGAAAATTCTGTTGATAGCAGATGAAGCAAGGGAAATTTTATGGATTGTCCCTTAATGAATCATTATCATTTTCACTCCAACCTATCAGCGTCAAAAGAAAATGTTGATTTTCCAAATTTTGATCTTTTGGCAAAAACAGATCAGTTATATTCATATGAAGATTATGACAGTAGTATACTCGGAGGGTTGAAGAAGAGCTTCAAAAGCGCTCAACAAATGATTCTTGAGGAAGGTGTCAAATTGGATAATTCAAAGTCTGATTGACCAGAGGCATCTTCAAAGCATGCTGACATTTCAAAGAATATTCTAGCTGGTTCAGATCATTCTCGGAAAGGGCATATAACCAACAGTGGAAACAAATGAACTAAAAGAAACAAATGAGTCTTAGAGAAGATCAAGGCGGGATCATTCAACTGATATTTACTAGTGACATAGAAGAAAAATTCTTCCATCTCGTGGTGATAAGATAGTCGAAAGCGAAAGAGGGCAATATCTCATGTCCATAGAACACCTATAGTTTATTTTTAGGTTGCAATGCTGTATATCGATCGATGTTACTGTTTCACAATGAACGATTCCATTTAACCAATCAAACTTTTGTTGTTCTATAGTTCACCATCAAAAAAATAACTACAAGTATACTACCTGCATCTCTGCATGATGACAAGATGATGTTCTCGTATACGGATTGTGATGTTCTTTATTGTATATTTCCATGTTCTCTTTAAGTAAATGAGGTGTTCAGTGTTTTTTATTATCATAAGACACCTCTGTATGCATTTCATTATCAAGGACCCAAAGCAAATACCATTGGATTTTAAGTAGATTCCAAGTTAATATGTCAAAATGAATGGATACAAACAGGCCCTAATTGATTTTCATTTTCTCATGATTTAGTTTTAGATTAATTCAGATTGGATCATCTTGGATTGACCTCTACAAAAACTTCTTTTGTCAATGATGAGCGGTGGTTGGTTGCATGTCCATATGATGGATCTGTTTACGTAAGATTTGTCATTGAATCAGAAATTAATGTCCCTTATTGAAGGTCATCTTTTCCTGCAATTCTTTGATAGTTCAATTACAGTAAGTATCATCTTGTTAACAATAAATAAATGTCTTGTCATTATTCATGTAACTAATTCATTTGTTTCTATATAGTCTATCCAGATCCAAGATACTCTTGATTTCAACCAATACAAGGCTACATTCCTAGAAAGTGTTGGATTTACTCTTCATCGTGCTAAACTTGTAAGTTATTCCAAATTTGTTTTCAAATTTCAATATCTATTGTATTTACATTTATATATCTTTCTTAAATACAGTTACATATCCCTTGTTTTGTAAATGGCCAATGGGTTTTGGTTGTTGTGAACCTTCTTCGTAAATCTTTCCATGTTCTTGACCCAAATAAAAACACAGATGTCTCAGCCAACAAAGTTCAGAATGTTATCAGAAATTTCAGGATATTTTTGAAGCCAATTTCCATCGAATCTCATCTACAATATATATGATTTTCAAGTTTAGTACTTGAACATTCCTAAGTGTAATTTCAGGTAATCATGATGTACTCCTTTCATATGTGTATTATAAAATGAATTCCAATTTGCCATTATGTCATATTGTGCTTACTTCCAATAAATGTATAGTAAATAATCTTTACGTTTAAAGCAAATAATCTTTGAGATCTAGGTTTCACGCTTACATGTATCATAATGAACATTCAAAAATGATAATGAGAACACCAACTATGTCCTTGGTGAACATCATATGTACTTTGTGAGAACAGTGAAAGATAAATAACAGCACAATGAAAGATGTAAAACATAACATATTCATTACTGTTTTCAGTGAATTCAAAAACCATATTGATGTAAACAGAAGCTGCTATTGAATTTGTGTTGTATGTTTTGTATTGACACTACTGGTTTGTAAATTTTCATGCACCAAAATTATATTCCTTACATTTATATTAAATTTGACATAATCTTTTCTTAATGTAGGTATGATTAGGAATCTTTGTGTCTGCAGTTCATGCGGACTTTTGATGGGACAACAATAGAAATTCTCTAATGTAAGCAAAAACATATCACACGATAATATTCTTCGGTTGAAGCTAAATATTGACTAGATATTTGTAATGAATCTCTGAATTTACTTTGTATTGTGTGAAATGAATTATTTTAAAAAAATCATTACAGGTTGATGTGTTACCTCTACGTGCAAAATTCTTATTCCAAGTAGTAACAACTCAGCACAATAAGGCAAAGTCAAAATTCATGAAAAAGTTCTATGATGATAACGTAAGTATTACTCATTATCAAATTTAACTTCATTAGAGTTTTCATATATTAGTTCTATTGCCAATATAACCATTACAAGTTCTGAAATTGTAACAATTTCTTTTCTTCTTGTACATGCGAACTATTTCTCTGATTCTATGAGCTAAAAGTTTGAAGATAGTCTAGCGGAAAAATATATAATGCTTTTTGGCCTTAGTATATTGTTCCTCTTGGTTATGATGTTCATAGATCAGTGAAACAAATGAGTTAGTTTGAAGACACAGTTCGTTAAATTTGATGGAGACTTATGATCTGCCTTTTTAGATTTGTTCTATTTATTTTTCTCTCTAGGATTAGAACCATATACTAGTTAATAATAGGAACAGCTTATTATGGCAAAAAAAAAGTTTCTTTCAAGGGCAGAACTTTAAGAAGTGAACAAGTTTTAAAGTTGTTAATATGCAGCAAGGTTAATTGTTCAGTAACTTATCTGCATTCTGTTCTATACTTTTCTTTATGCATCTTATTCTTATTTAATAGTGTCATCAGTGAATTAGTTCGATAGCAGTCATGTACAAAATGTTCTGAGTAACATTTCAAAACGCTCTTAGTAAAACTTCAACAGCAGAATTGAATATGGACACCGAAGAAACATTATGGCAATGATGTTGAAGAAATCAAAACGGCCTACTTAAGAAACAGTCCAGAGCGCTCAGAAGAGAAACGGCTCAACAAAGGAACAATAATATGCACGCGCTGAGGCCGATAAGTACTAAAATATCTGCCAGCGCTTGCGTCGTGTTCACCTCGCCACCGCGACGCGTCCCGGGCAGCGCCGACGCCATGCTCATGGCGGGCAGCACGCGCCGGTGGAGCCCCGGCGCCCGCGCCTTCTCCACGGATCCGGCCACGCGGACCACCGTGCCGCTCGCGCACCTGGCCCCGCTCCCGGCATCCCTGCCGGAGTCCGGCTACAACGTCACGCCGCCGGTCCAGCCCTGGCCGCGCCGCCTCACGGCGCGGTCGTTCTCCGTCTCCTCCTCCGCGCTGCCACGCCCGAGCACGCGGTCCTCGCCCTCCGCCACGCGCTCTTCCACGCCGCGCCTCCGCTGCCGCCCTCGCTCCCCGTCTTCGCCGCGGCGCTCTCCCGCCTCTCCCACGCCGACGCCGGCGCCAGCGCCGCGGCCCGCCACCTGCCCCCCCGTCCTCTCCCTGCTCCGCGCGTCCCGGCTCCCGGTCTTCTCCGACCGCCCGTTCCTGCCGCTCCTCCGCGCGCTCCGCCCGCTCCCGTCCCTCCGCCTCTTCCTCTCCCTACCGTCCTTCAACTCCCGCCCCTCCACCCGCTCCTTCAACGCTCTCCTCCACTCACTCGTCTCCGCGCGCCGCCTCCGCCTCGCCGCCGCGCTCTTTCGCGCCGCGCCAACCAAGCTGTACATCACGCCTAACCTCGTCTCCTGCAACATCCTGCTCAAGGGGCTCGTTGGCGTCGGTGACCTCGACGTCGCGCTAAAGGTGCTCGACGAAATGAGTGGGTGGGGGATCGTTCCGGATGTCGTCACGTACACTACTGTTCTCACTGCCTACTGCGCAAAAGGGGATCTCGAGGGTGCACAGCAGCTCTTTGATGATATTATTGCCAGCGGGCGTAGGCCGGATGCTACGATGTACACGGTGCTCATAGATGGGTACTGCCAGCGTGGGAAGTTGCAAGATGCAGCGAGGATCATGGATGAGATGGAAGCCGTTGGGGTGCAGCCAAATGAGGTTACATACTCTGTGGTGATCAAAGCGTGCTGCAAGGAGGAAAATCCACAGAGGCGCGTGATTTGACGAGGGAGATGCTGGGGCAGGATACGTACCGGACACACCACTGTGTGCTAAGGTGGTTGATGTGCTATGCCAGGATGGAAAGGCAGGAGAGGCGAATGAGATATGGAGACAGATGGTGAGGAAGAACGTCCCACCAGATAACACTGTCGTGAGCACATTGATCTACTGGTTATGCAAGAATGGAATGATTCAAGAGGCGAGGAAGCTGTTTGATGAGCTCGAGAGGGGGTTCGTGCCAAGCTTGCTGACGTATAACTCGCTTATTGTAGGATTATGTGAGAATGGAGAGTTACAGGAGGCTGGTAGGGTGTGGGATGACATGGTTGAGCAATGCGGTATGAACCAAATGCAATGACTTATGAGGCCTTGATCAAGGGTTTCTGCAAAATAGGCAAGTCAAATGAAGGTTATGCGCTATTTAAGGAGATGATGGCCAAAGGGTGCACTCCAAGCAAATCTCTTTACCAAGCATTGGTTGATAGCCTTTCTGAGCCAAGTCATGATGATACTGTTTTCACTATCGTTGAAGATGCAGCTTTATGTGGTCCGGATTTCTTGGATGGTCAATCGTGGAAAAAAACTTATCAGGAAAGTGGTAGATACAAATGAAACTTGGAAAAAGCATCTCGATTTGGTGCTGAATATGTAGCCATAAAGAATCAGATTATAACTGGAAGCTTGGAACTTCAAATTTTGTTCTGAGACTTTTTCTTATGAAACTTACGTCATTGGGCTTCTTCAGAAAATTAATCAGGTTAGTGTGTTGTGTTCCCATGACATCATACAGGTTATGTAGCAAATAGGCTCACAAAAAAAGGATCTGTAATTGATAATTCTTACTAGTCTAAAGACACATCTTTCTTTGTTTATGTTATTGGGCATCTTCAGAAAATTAATCAGGTTAGTTGTTGTGTTTCCATGACCATGAGATCAGACAAGTTCTGTGGCAAGGCAGCTCTAACAACAACAACGTAGCCTTTTAGTCCCAAGCAAGCTAGGATAGGCTAGAGTTGAAACCCTCCAAGAGTCTCAAGTCATGGTTCGAGGGCACTTCAATAGGCTGCTTTTCAAGGACTCCTATTCAAACATAGATCTCTAGGTATAACCTAAGCTTTCAAATCTCTTTTATTGCCTCCTCCATATCAATTTCGGTCTTCCTCTACCTCTCCTCATATTATTAGCTTGGCTTAGGACTCCACAATACACCGGTGCCTCTGGAGGTCTCCTTTGGACATAGCCAAACCACCTCAACCGATGTTGGACAAACTTTTCTTCAATTGGTGCTACCTCTAGGAGATCATGTATGTCATCGTTCGAACTCGATCCATTCTTGTGTGACCGCAAATCCGCCATAACATACGTATTTACGTAACACTTTCGGTTGTTGAACATGTTGAATCTTTGTAGGCCAACATTCTCGCTCCATATAATAAAAAAGCGCGCACACACACCAAAAAATAAGAATATGTTATTGTCAATGGTTACTAGCCTAAAAGATGTATCTTTCTTTGTTTATTTTTATGAATAAATTATATATATGTTTCGTTCTACCATGGTGTCGGTGTTTTGGACCACCAAGCGAGTAAATTTGTATTTTATGCGTTTGGCTCGGATGGTGTGCTAGGAGGACACAAGGGTTTATCTTGATTCGGGTAGAACGTCCCTACGCCCGATTCGTTCTTTGCTCATATTACTGCGGTACTTGGTTTGTAGTAGGGGTTACAAACAGTGAGAAAGGGAAAGGATCTCAAGTCTACGGTGGAAGGAGTGAGCAGGTCTTTGAGAGCTCGATTGCCGCCAGGTGTGCTGCAAATGTCGTGCTCTTGTGTTTTTGATCCTCTGTCCAGATCCCCTAGTAGTGGCGCCCTGCTTCAAGGCGAAGGGAAAGCGCGGGTTACAGAGGAGGAAAAGAAGAAGAACGAGATAGAGAAGAAGGCTTTCAGGATCGTCGGGTCCTTCTCCTTCATGCGGGTCCCGCCGATCCTGTAGATGTCAACAGGGACGGCTCCATGTCGCGGCCCTGTTTGTCTTCGCACTTTCTGTGAGCGTCATTTGTCGGTCATGGCGTTCCACTCCATCCCAGCGGACGTCATGTTGAACTGACGCGCCTATCAGCATCCGTACAAGGATTAGGCAGAACAGTACCGGTACGCCCGACATTGTTCTCGATGTGAATCGCTAGGTATGGCCCATCATGGTCACGGGTTACATCGAGGCGTGTCAGCCTCTTCCTTGGTGTTAGAGGTTTGACATAGGCCCATACGCTCGGACCTAGAGTGGTTGGCGGTAGTATGGCTCCCCGTCGGACGAGACGAAGCCCGCGTCCTTGAGGTCGAGGGTGAGGCGGAGCCGCGACCTTGGGGTCAAAGCGAGGCGGAACTGCGATCTTGGGCGAGGCGGAGCCCACGTCCTTGGGATCGGGCGAGACGGAACCCGCACCAAGGGGGGCGAGGCGGAGCCCATACCCAAGGGGTCGGGCGAGGCGGAACCAGCGCCCTTGAGGTCAGGCGAGGCGAGACCCGCACCACAAGGGGTTGGGCGAGACCTTTAATCGTCTCGAGCCAACCGGGGAAGTCAGCGCGGGCGCTAACTTCCTTTCTTTGGGTATCCCTAATATCGATACCTGACAGCAGCCCCCGAGCCTACGGAGGAGTAGAATACTCCTTTGGAGGCTTTACCGGACGGGAGGACTCTGAGGGCCTTGGCCTTCTTCTAGCTCGCGACGTGTCCTGGTAGGGTGGCGATTCCTTTTGTCGCGATCGGTCTTCTACGGGGCATGTAACCGTAGGATTCGGAGATCGGAAGATTGTTCTTGATTCTGGTCCCCTAGGATCCGATCGGTCCGCCGTCGTACGGCGACCGCGTGTTCGCTCTCCTTGTGAGTCCAACTTCCCTCGAGCCCCCACGCGTAGCAGGGGTCCGGTCGAGGGTCGACTCGTCTTTGTGATCGTCATCCCTTAGTCATTTTTTTCGATAAAAGCGGAGAAATTTGAGTCGTGCCACGTTTTTCCTCGATGGGCCGAAACATGGTGCTCGGTGAAATTTGTTAATGGGCTAGTCCAAGTGGGGCCCCAGCTTTCGCTAGTGGGCCCATCCTTTCCACCCTCACTCTAAAGGTGCCCTAGAGCGGTTTGTGAACCCGTCGGAGGGCCACCTTGAACTCTGGGCCTAAATGGGTCGTAGGGGGCGTTTTCGACTTTGTATCCCTCCTTACCTGTGATGGTTCTTGGCCCATCGACCGGGCAAACCGTCATCCGGCATGTCCTTTGAGGGTGCGGCTAGAGATAGCGTGCGCACGATCTTTCGGAGGGAGGTGACATGACGCGGCGCAGCGGGCGCATGAATCTAGGTAGACAGTTCGTCTTCTCACCTCGCTCCATCCTATAAATAGCGGCCTCCCCCTTCATGTTTCTGCACACCAAAACCACAGCCTTACCTTCTCCGTTTCTCCACCGTCGCCGTTCGGATCTGCCGTGCTTGCTAATCCAACGCCGAAGCCCTAGATCTGTAGCCTCCGCTTCTCCGCCGCCGCCTTTGCTTCTCCACAGCTGCCTCCATCCTCCATGGATTCGTGGTACCACTTCGATGTTACCTATGCGCGCATGTAGGGTATCGTCAAGCGTGGTCTTCTCCGTAGGAGGACGGATGCGGTAGAGTGGCTCGTGCCCGGCCGTGAGGATGTGTCGGCGCCGCCCGACAACTATGTCATCTCCTTCGTGCCCTTTCACGAGCGCGGACTCGTGGTTCCTCCCCACCTGTTCTTCCCGGGTCTGCTGCACCACTATCAGATCAAGCTGCAGCACTTGAACCCCAACAGAATCCAGCACATCGCGGCCTTCATCGTGATGTACGAGGGGTACCTAGGGATCGAACCCCACTTCGAGTTGTGGAGATATTTCTTCTCCATCTCCTTGATCAAGAAGAAGGAGAGAGGCTGGGAGACCCTGGTGCCGATGGGATGCGCGGGCATCCACCTCCGGGGGTAGCGGGCGGCGAGTACATGCCCCCTTGACTCTCCGGATCCAACAAGCGATGGCTTTTCGTATTGGTTCTACCTAAAGGACGACCCTCGCCGCTCCCTTGTCGGTCTTCTCCCGGCGCTGGTCAAAGAGGTATCGACGCGTCATGGCGTGGGGCCACCCATCAAGGAGAAGAAGAGGATGCACGACCTCCTCGAGGCCATCGCCTTCCACGAAGACCCACGGCCTCTATAGGGCCGGCGTCATCGGGGTATCACGCTGTGAGTAGGGTGGCGCCCATGATGTCGCGCGTCCTCCCCTTGTATGGGATGGCGCTGGCATGCGACTTGTTGGGACGGCGCTTCGCTTAGGGGCTGCTTTCTGCGACAACAGAGTCGGCATGACCTATCAAGGAGGCCATGGGGGAGGCCGACGCCGTGTTCCCGATCCCGGGGCATCCCGTGATGTAGCCGGACGCGGGCTTCATCGAGCTGCCGGCGGGGTTAGTCTTCTGGGACTCTGTCGCGCGCTTGTTGCCCGAGCGCGTGGGTCGTGAGGGTGGTGAACCATGCAGCGGATGAACAAAGGAAGAAGAAGGACGACAAGGAGAGGAAACGGCGGTCGAAGCAGCGAGCGAAGCTACAGCGAGGGAAGCGGCGTCAAGGTTCGTCGAAAGAAGAGGAGGAAGAAGAGGAGGATAACGGCTCCATGTCGCCCATCCCATGGGGCGATCTGGCCATCGGGGACGAGGACCCTCCTTCACCGCAGGCGGGGTCCTTCCTGTGGCATGCCATGGGGTAGGGGGTGAGGATGCGCCCCCGGAGCCAGTGGAATCAAAACGCCCCGCCCCGTCCGGTCCTTCGATGGTGGCCTCAGAACCGGTGGAATCAAGCCGCCTCGCCTCATCTGGGCCTTCAACGGCGGCCTCGGAGCCAGCAAAAATAGGTCGCCCCGCTCCGTCTGAGCCCTCGACGAAGCCTCCGGAGTTGGCAGGAGGCGGCCGTTCTGATTCGTCCAAGCCCTCCGAGTTGAGGGAGGGCTTGAAGCGGCAACATGCCGACGAGTAGCAGCCGGGGTCAGGCAAGCCAGCCCCAAACCATCCTCACATGACGGCGTCAGGGTGAGTTAAGAGTTTTTTTGTCCTTTTGTCTTAACAAATTTTTGCCGCGAACTGACCGCCATGTCACTTGCAGCATCGGAGGACGTGGGACTCTCCTGTAGCTCACTCCAAAAAAGATCATCCTCCGGCAAACGCTCCAGGAGCAGGCTGGCGCCGCGCTAGTGGTGAGCGTGAGTGGTGTTGGGGCGGCCACGGCGTCGACCGGGGAGGCGCAACCGATGGCTACGTCCACGGGAGAGCATGCGGAGGAGGGCGCGTCCGGGGCGCTTGTGGCGGGCGTGGCGCGGCCATCCGTGTCCTCGACGTCGCAGGTGGAGGAGGCACGACCGGAGCCGCCGTCCATGCAGGTGGCCATGTCTCACGGAGGGCGGGACGGAAGGAAGGCGCGCAAGGCATCCTTCATGGATGTGGCGATAGGGTAGGCCTCCATGTCGCGTCACCCCCCCCTATCGCTAGAGGAGCCACTCTGGAGGAGGCTGCGCGCCGCAGGAGAGGTCGGCGCTGCTTGAGGTTGGCGCGGGGATGTCCCGGTCTCTGGTCCGGGTGGCTGCCCTTGATGAAGCGGTAGAGGAGAGGGAATGGGGGAGCGTCCACACGGAGGTTGGGAGCAGCGGTTGGCGCCACGACCACCATCTTTGAGCTCAATGCGCGACATTGTCGCTCTGGTTGGCCAGGTATGATATGACCGTGCTTCCTACCCCATGTTCTCTTTCCGCGCCTCTAAGTCTTGTCTTCTTCACAAATTCTTATGGCCCGCAGCCGGGAGAAGTCCCAGTTCCTTGCTGCGGAGACACGGCGGAGTGAGGCGCTGGCCGCACAGCTCGCTGCCGCCCGTCAGGAGGTGGCTGAGCTTGCCCCTGCCGCCCGGGAGGTGGCCGACCTTCGAGTCAGGGAGAAGGACACTCGCGACGACGCCCGCGAGGCCAAGGAGAAGCTCGCAGCCCTGATCGAGAGGGCGCGCACGGACGCCGTGGAGGCCGAGCAACTACGGAAGGAGCGGGACAATTTGCTCCGGGCCATAGAGAAGCTCCGCACGGGGATTGACCTGGCTCGCCAGGAGCGCGTCGATGCTCGGCAGCGAATCGACCACCTCGAGGATGAGCTTCAGAGGGAGAGGGACCTGAAGGTTGCAGCCGAGGGCATGTCCGCCGGGCTTGCCGTGAAGGTCGATCAGCGCGAAGAAGAGGTTCGGCGCCCGGAGGCCGAGGTGACCTAGCAGCACGATGAGGTGCGCAAGCTTTGGGTGGACATGGATGGTAAGTCTCCGGTTTCCCTTGCTGTCTTTTCTCCCTGGAATCCGTGGTAAGCCTTTTGACATGGTCGGTACGTGACTTGGGTAGGTGTCGACGGTAAGCTTGGGACGGAGGTGGTGAAGAGTTGTGGCCTAGACAAGGAGCTCAGCGAGGTCAAGGACACCTCCAGAAGGAGAGCGATGAACATGACAACCTATGCGTCGCCGTCCAGTTGGTCTACGACGAGCTTGAGCTGGCCCAGAGCAGGAGACAAGCTCGCTCGTGGTTCAGCGCCACCGGATCACGGACCGGGGACGTGATATGGCAAGGGGCGCGCTTCGCTTTGGCATTCACCAATCATTCGCAATCACCCGTTCTCATTACGAGAACATCGATCTGGCGACGATGAGCCAAGGCTTCGCGCCCGTCTATACCGACGCTGAGCTGGACGACATCGAGAAGGAGGTGGCCCCTAGCGCATGACTTTTCTGCCAAGATAGAAGATGAAATCATCCCTTGAGGGATTAGTTTAGTCAGATAGGTCAGGCGGCGCATTTTTAATAAGCAGACAAGTTCCAACCCTCCTGTTTCGTTTAAACAAGCTTGTTCTTTTGTTTCGGTTGAACAAATTTGTTCTTCTCCCTTTTTATGTGTAAAAAGGGTTAATGCGTTCTAATCCTTCCTGTTGTTAAGACCGTAGAGCTCAAGGTGTGGGCGAGAAACTCTGATCATGCTAGTAAGCAAGAGTGTCGTAGGCGCTGGGGCGTAGGTTTCTTGCAGTCCGATTAGTTTTACTCAGTGTTCGTTTCCACAAAACTTGCCTCTACGTTTTTAATGTGAGAAAGGGTCAGGCACGGTGACTGTTTTAGAAATGATATATATATACCCTTATCAGCCCCTGAGTGAGGCCCGACCCCTTGCCGTTGCCGGGGTTAGGTTTCACTTAAAGATCGAGGAGACGATAGCAAAACTGGTAAGAGGAAGCGTTTTTTTGTTTCAGAAACGTTATTCTTAGTTTGTGTACGTACCCCTCCCTAGGATCCGAGCCATCATCCTGCGACCGCGCATTCAGTCTCCTTGCGAGTCCAACTTCCCTCGAGCCCCCACACGTTGTAGGGGTCCGGTCGTGGGGCCAGCTCGTCTTTGTGATCGTCATCCCTCATGCGTTTTTTCGATAAAACAGAGGGGCTGAGCCGTGCTATGTTTTTCCTCGATGGACGAAACATGGTGCTCGGTGAGCTGTTAACGGGCTAGTCCGAGTGGGGCCTCGGCTTCCTGTTCATGAGGGTCCGGCATGGGTCAGCTGGTGACCGACTCTAGATTCTCAGTGGCCAATCCATATAGTTCACGGGTCCGTTCGACTGGTCTCGAGGGCTCATTGCCTTTCTTTGAGGAAAAACCAGGGATTGGGAACCAACCAAGACTCAAACATGGGCCGGGATGCCTGCGGCGCTCGTGCGCCCGGGTACTGCCGCTAGTGGGCCCATCCCTTTCCACCCCTCACTCTAAGGGCGCCCCAGAGCGGCTATAAACCCATCGGAGGGCCAGCCTTCGAACTCCTGGGCCTGAATGGGTCGTATGAGCGTTTTTAGCTCCGTATCCCACCTTACCTATGACGGTTTTCGCGCCTGTCTACACCGACGCTGAGCTAGACGGCATCAAGAATGAGGTGGCCCCTCTAGCATAGGACTTACCTACCGAGATAGAGGATGAGATCATCCCCCCAAGAAATTGGTTAGGCAGATAAGCCAGACGGCGAACTTGTAATAAGTGGACAAGCTCTTAAATTTCGTTATGGCCAAACAGATTTTTAGCTCTTCTCCCCTTTTTGTATAAAAAGGTTAATGTGTTCCGACCCTTTCCGTCGTTAAGGCTGTAAAGCTCGGGGTGCGGGTGAAAAAACTCTAATCACGCTGGTGAGCAAAAACGTCGTAGCCGCTGGGGCGTAGGTTTCTTGCAGTCCGACCAGTTTTACTCAGCATTAGTTTCCGCAACCCTTGCTTCTAAGATCTTAACGTGAGAAAGGGTCGGGCCTGAAAAGAATGTTTACGGTATATATACTCTTTAATGCGTTAGAGCTCTTTCCGTAGTTAAGGTTAAAAGCTCTGGAGTGCGGGCAAAACACTCTGATCACGCTGGTGAGCAAAAACGCCATAGCCGCTGGAGCGTAGGTTTCTTGAGGTCCGACCAGTTTTACTCAGCGTTCGTTTCCGCAACCCTTGTTTCTAGATCTTAACGTCAGAAAGGGTCGGACATAGAGAATGTCTACCGGATAGATATACTCTTATCAGCCCCCGAGTGAGGCCCGACCCCTTGCCGTTGCTGGGGTCGGGTGTCACTAAAGATCGAGGAGTTGATAGCGAAAACCGATAAGAGAAAGCATGCGTAAATTAAGGGTAAAAGCGACATAGCTATTCGATGTTCTAGGCAATGACGAAGACTTCGCCGTTGATGGTCCTGAGCCCTTGCCATTGCTGGGGTCGGGTGTCACAGATCGAGGAGTCGATAGCGAAACCGATAAGAGAAAGCGTATGTAAATTAAGGGTAAAAGCGACATAGCTGTTTAATGTTCTAGACATTGACGAAGACTTCTGCCGAGCATAGTATTGACACCCTTCACAGGTGCGCACAATCTGTTCAGTGTCGGCTACTGCGGTCGGACAGTAGAAGCCTTGTCGGAATGCGTTTCCGACCAGGGTCCTAGGCGCGGCATGGTGCTCGTAGACCCCGCCGTGGATATCACTCGGCAACTGCTTTCCTTGTTCGATGGGGATGCAGCGCTGTAGGATCCCGGTGTGGCTTCTCCTGTAGAGCTCGCCCTCAATAACGACAAAGGACTTGGCATGATGCACGAGCCGCCGAGCCTCTGTTTTGTCCGTCGGCAGCGCCTCACGGAGGTAGTCTAGGTAAGACGTCCTCCAGTCGATCAGAGGGTCGGGCTCTGTCGCTGGATGCTCGTCAAGCTCCATTACTTCGGGGTCGGATGGAGCTGCCAGCTGGTTAGCCCCCGAGCCCTAGGCAGGCGGCCCGTCACTGGTCTGTTCTGACTCCTTGTAGCGGACCAAGGGCTTGTACTAATCATTGGCGAAGACGCCCGTCGACATTGGCTCTCGCCCAGATTCTGTTTTCGCCAGCATGTCGACCGCCTCGTTGAGTTGCCTCGGGATGTGATTGAGCTTGAGACCGTCAAACTTGTCCTCCAGCTAGCAGACCTCTCGGAAATATGCAGCCATCTTGGCGTTGTGGCAGCTTGATTCCTTCATGACTTGGTCAATGACTAGCTAGGAGTCGCCCCGGACTTCAAGCCGTCGGATATCCAACTCGATGGCGATGCGTAGGCCGTTGATGAGTTCCTCATACTCGGCCACATTGTTGGAGGAGGGGAAATGGATGTGAACCATGTACCTCATGCGTACCCCGAGGGACGAAACAAAGACCAGCCCCGCGCCGGTGCCTTTCTTCATCAGCGATCCATCGAAGTACATCGTCCAATACTCTTGGTCGACGACTGCTGGTGGCAATGGATCTCAGTCCACTCTGCAACGAAATCAGCTAGCACTTGGGACTTGATGGCCGTCTGAGGGGCATATGAAATGCCTTGACTCATCAGCTCGAGGCGTGAGATAAAGCGGCTGAGCACGGCGAGGCACCATGTAACTTGATGTACCCCCTTTATGTTCTAGATCAGGCCCATCCTCGTGATGGCCGAGATCTTCTCTGGGTTGGCTTCGATGCCATGCTCGGAGACAATAAAACCCAACAACATAACCCTTGGGACCCCGAAAACACACTTCGGGGTTGAGTTTGATGCCGTTTGCTCGGAGTTTTACGAAGGTCTGCTCTAGGTTGGCTATGCCCTGGTCAGCCCGTTTGGACTTGACCACAATGTCATCCACGTAGGCCTCAACGGTCTGCTCGATGAGATCCCTGAAACACTTGAGCATGCGGCGTTTGCACGTAGCCCCGCGTTTTTTTCGGACCGAACGGCATTGTGGACGCGAAGAGAACGATCCGAACGGGGTGATGAAAGAAGTCACGAGCGGTAGGACTCTTTCATCGCGATTTGATGGTACCCGAGTACGCATCAAGAAAGTAAAGGTTTCGCACCCTAAGGTCAAGTCGACTACTTGGTCTAAGCGTGGCAAAGGAAGCGTATCCTTTGGACACGCTTTGTTGAGACCCGTGTAGTCAACACACATTCTCCATTTCTCACTCTTTTTTCGCACAAGAACAGGATTGGCTAACCACTCGTGGTGGTATACTTCCTTGATGAACCCGGCCACCAAAAGCTTCGCAATCTCCTCGCTTATGGCCTAGCGTTTCTCCCCTCGTCGAGCGACGCAGCGATTTGCTTCACCGGCTTGGAGCCCGGCACGATCTTCAAGGCATGCTCGACGACTTTTCTCGGAATGCCGGCATGTCCGAGGGTCTCTCTATAAAGATGTCTCTGTTGGTGCGGAGGAAGTCGTGTGCGCGCTTTCCTATGGAGGAAAGCGTGGTGCCGATCGCACCACTTTGCCCCTCTGAGCTCTTGGAGCCTATGAGAACCTCCTTGGCGCCCTATACAGGGCTCGAAAGACCGGCCCGACCGCTTAGGGTCGGGCGCTTCTTTGATGACCTCCTCCGTGAGGGCCGCAAGCTCTTTGGAGGCGACAATTGCCGTGACATGTTCGCGACAGACTCGACCTCGCACTCATAGGCACGCTGGAAGGAGGTGTTGATGGTGATGACCCGCATGGACTGGCATCTTCAACTTCGGATAGGTGTAGTTGGGGACGCCATGAACTTCGCGTAGCATGGACGTCCCAAGATGGCATGGTAGGTTTCATGAAACCCAACCACCTCGAAGGTAAGGGTCTCCGTCCTATAATTGGTCAGATCCCCGAAGGTGACGGGTAGATCGATTTGCCCAAGTGGCACGGCCTGCTTTCCAGGCATGATGCCATGGAAAGGTGTCTCAATCGGCCGGATCTTGCGATCGGTCGATGCCCATGGCATCGAGCGTTTTAGCATACATGATGTTGAGGCTGCCGCCTCCATCCATCAATGCCTTGGTGAGCTACTTTGTGCCGATGATTGGATCAACCACGAGCAGATATCTTCCCGGCTGCAGGACGCTTTCCGGGTGGTCGGTCCAATCAAAGGTTATGGTGGACTTCGACCATCGGAGGAAGGTAGGCTCGGTCGCCTCGGCCGTATAGACCTCGCGGCACACAAGCTTCTGGCGGCGCTTGGAGTCGTAGGCCGCTGACCCTCCGAAGATCATGAGGCAGCCATCCAGCGTCGAAAATCTACCGTCCTTCCCCTCGGCATCATCTGCGGCCGGCTTGGGCTCCTTCCTATGCTCCCCCTTATTGGAGCCTCTGCACAAGAACCGCTTCATGAGGACACAATTCTTGTATAGGTGCTTGCATGACCCTTCGAGAAGCTTCTCAAAGTGGTCCGGGGTACCCTCGGTGGGCTTCCGACCCCCCCTTGCGATCGGCAGTGGCCACTGAACGAGTCCTCGCGCTGCTGCTTGTTCTTCTTCTTGTTGGGGCAGTTGGAGGCACCTTCGCCGGCGTCCTCGTCCCGCTTGGCCTTGCCTTTGGGGCGGTCGAAAAACACCCGACCGCCTCCTCGCCCAAGGTGTGGCTAGTGGCGATGTCGAGGAGCTCCTTGGTGGTTCACGGGCCCTTACGTCCCAGCTTGTGAACCAGGGACTCGCAAGTGGTCCCGGACAGGAAAACTCCTATGACATCGGCGTCGGCGACGTTGGGCAGCTCGTTGCACTACCGAGAGAAGCGCCGGATGTACCCACGAAGAGTTTCCCTAGACTTCTATCAGCAGTTTTTGAGATACTATGGGTTCCCAGGATGCGTGTATGTGCCCTAGAAGTTTCCCACGAAGATTTCTTTTAGGTCCGCCCAACTTTGGATTCGGTTGGGTGGAAGGTGTTCCAACCACGTTCACGCCGAATCGGCCAGGAACAATGGCAGGTTGCGGATAATGAAATTGTCACTATCCGCTCCACCGCCTTGGCAAGCAAGCCGATAATCCTCGAGCCACAGTCCGGGGTTTGTTTCCCCGGAGTATTTCGGGATGTTGGTCAGCGATCGGTACCGCGGTGGGAAGACGGCGTTGAGGATGTGTCGGCCAAAGGCCTAAGGTCCCAGCAAGTTGGGCTTGGGCTTCGGTCCTCGCCGCTGTCATAGCGTCCGCCACGACGAGGGTGGTAGCCGTGGCTAGCCTACTCCCTCTCATTGTCACAGGCACATCTGCGGGCATCCAGGGTGTCACGCGCGTCACGATGGAGGCCGAGACGCTCAAGCACCGGGACCTCGGTGTGCGGCCTGCCGCCTCGCTGAGCCTAGTGGACTAACACGTCCTTGTTGGGTCGCTTTGAGGGCGTGCGTAGGCTGGCGTCGAGCTCGCGTTGTCGGGACATCGAGCTCTCGGCCTGCTGCGCTGCCGGATGCTCGAGTATCGTGCGAATCTCGCGATGGGCCCAATGATCCTCGGGTGTCGCGGGCTCTGGAAGCCCTCGGAGCAAGGCCACTACGGCAGCGACGTTTTGGCTTGCCCGGGTGAAGTGTGGGAGGGCTTCATCATCCTAGATGATCCTCTGGTTCACGTCGGGGGCCACGGCACGCGCACGCCCACCGTCTCCGTGGTGCTCGATCTCTCGCTCGAGCTCCGCACGTTCCTACTTGAGCTAGAGTCATGCTTCTTTGAGCTCTTAGTGTCGCGCCCTCAACTGCTCTACCCGCAGGCGAGGCGGGGCCCCTGCATCCCCCTTGACCTCGTCGTCGAGGTCGTCTGTTGGGGTAGCCCCTCCCTCATGGATGCTTTCGATGTATCCCTCGTGGGTACCTGCCACGAAACATTCTCGCGAGGGGTGATGGCTCCCCCTGCTAGAGTCAGAGTTGGAGGACGACTCCGATTCTCCCGCAAGGAGGTCGTGGAAAGATTCTACGACGTATTCGGTCATCCCCACAAACTCGTCGTTCGTAGGGGATGGGGCGTGCGCTGGGCCACAAGGTGTCCAACGGTCTCTACGGCGTTACAGAGACCGGACGGGAGTGCTGTCGGGGCTTTCTGGATGAGGTATTCCAGGGAGAGCGGCTCTCCTTTGGCAAGCTGCGTCATGACGTCGGCGAACGAGAAGGTGAGGCGGCGCAGGTCCTCCCGGGACGGTCGGGGTCCTAGGAAGGCGCCGAGCTGGCACTCTAGCCTCCCATAATCGAAGCCTTGGAGCTGGTCGCTCCCTAGGGCATGGGCCTCCAGCACATGCAGCTGCAGCTCCTCAAGCACCTCGACGATCACGTCGAGGCTGGTGGAGTGGAGAGGTTGGACGGCGACTTGAACTTCCGCCAACTCTCCCTCTGTCATAATGATGAAGTCTAGGTTCCGAAAGCGCACGTGCGCTCCTAGGACCTAGCTGACGCCGTGACTAGCCATCCGAGGCCTGATGTGGACGTCGAGACGCGCAAAAAGCCCCTACCTGGCGCGCCAACTGTCGGTGTTTTCGGACCACCGACGAGTAAATTTGTATTTTTGTGCGTCTGCAGCTGCGGATGGTGTGCTCCGAGGACACAAGGGTTTATCTTTGGTTGGGCGGAATGTCCCTACGTCCGTTCATCGATGCTCATGTTCTGGCACTTGGTTTGTAGTTGGGGTTACAAACAAAGCGAGAGAGGAGAGGATCCCAAGTCTACGGTAGAAGGAGTGAATGGGTCTTTGAGAGCTCACTTGCCACTCAGCCATGTGCTCGTGCCGTGCTCTTGTGTTTAAATCTCATCCCCTTTCATGGGGCGTCCTGCTTCCCCTTTTATAGGTGAAGGGAAAACGCGGGTTACAGCGGAGGAAAAGGAGAAGAACGAGAGAGAGAAGAAGGCTTCCAGGATCACGGAGTCCTTCTTCTCCTTCATGTGGGTCCCGCCGATCCTATAGATGTCAACAGGGATGGCTCCATGTCGTGGCCATGTTAAAGAATCGGCGCCATGCTTGTGGCGTCATCTGTCGGTCATGGCGTTCCACTACATCCCTGCGGACATCGTGGTGAACTAACTCGCCTATCAGTATCTATACGAGGATTAGGCAGAATAGTACCAGCATGCCCGACACTGTTCTTGATGTAAATCGCCAGGTATGGCCCGTCATGGCCACGGGTTACATTGAGGCATGCCAACCTCTTCCCTGGTGTCAGAGGTTTGACCCAGGCCAATACGCTTAGACCTGGAGTCGTTGGCGGCGGTATGGGTCCCCGTCGAACGAGACGATGAAGGGTCGAGATGGCGACTAGAGGGGGGTAAATAGTCGTTACTAAAACTTAATTACATGACTAATGAAACAAGTGCGGAATTAAAACTATCGGTCTAGCCAAGACTATACCCCTCTATCTATGTTCTCTAGCACCTTGCAAAGATCCTAATTAAGCAACAAAGGTGTCGGGCTAGCTAGAGCTCACCTAACCAATCCTAGGAGCAAGGTCACATAAACCTATGCCACTAGTACTTTAAGCAACGAGGGAGCTCCTACATATGCTAGTAAGCAAAAGCACAAAGCTCGCACAAAGCTCCTAAGCTCACTAGCAATGCTCAATAACAAGGCAACCAATGCCAAATTAGAGAGCGCAAACACTTAGCTACACAAACTAAGCAATATGACTAACAAGGTTACACAAATCAAATTAGCCATGCAAGGGAGCTACGTCTATGCTACACAAGCAAGAAGGTAACTAGTAAGCTACACAAGCTAACAAATTACAAGAGCAACTACATAAGCACAATGTATATGAAAGTAATTACAAGCTTGTGTAAGGGGATTGCAAACCAACGGGAAGAATAATGTTGACACGGTGATTTTTCTCTCGAGGTTCACGTGCTTGTCAACACGCTAGTCCCCGTTGTGTCGATCGCTCATTTGGTGGTTCGGTGGCTAATTGGCATCACCCACCAAGTCCGTACGTCAGACACCGCAAGAACCTACCCCAGAAGTGAGGGTAGCTCAATGACATGCTTTACTAGAGTTGCTCTTCGTGGCTCCCGTGGGGCGAGCACAATGCCCCTCATAAAAGCTCTTCTCATGAGCACCGCATAAGCTTCTTGCGGGCTTCGACGGAGACCACCACCAAGCCGTCTAGGAGGTGGCAACCTCCAAGAGTAACAAGCACCACTGGCTTGCAACTCGATCACCAAGTGCCACTTGATGCAACCTCACGATGCAATCGCACTAGAATCGCTCACTCACTCAATCAGATGAACACTATCAAGCTAGAGTGAGTTAGAGGGCTCCTAAGCACTACGACATAAGTCACCAAGGCTCTAGTGTGCTCAGCTCTACCAAGCTGTCGGCCAAAAGCTGGCAAACACTTCTATTTATAGCCAACACAAAAATAGAGCCGTTGTATCCCTTCACTGGGCACAGCTCGGGGTGACTGGATGCTCCGGTCAGATCGACCGGACGCACCCTGCCAGCGTCCGGTCAACGGATGCACGCCACGTGTCGCCTCCGTTCAACCACAGTCGCTTGATCTCAACGTTCAAGTGATGACCGGACGCAGCACAGTGCCAAGACTGGATGCACTACAGTGTATGACCGGACATAGGACCCAGCGTCCGATCACTTCCAGTAAGGTTCCAGTTGCGACTGGATGCATCCGGTCGGTCATGATCGGACGCAGCATCAGCGTTCGGTCCTTTCTCTTCTCTGTGCTGCCACGTCAGCGGGACCGGACGCACCCATCATGCGTCCGGTCACAAAGTTACCCAGCGTCCGGTCGAAGACCGACGCCAGCATCTTCACTGCTTCCACTAACCGGACGCTCCAGTCTAGTTGAGGCCAGCGTCCGGTGCACTCTGTGAAACCCTGTCTTTTCTATATAGGGCGCCGATGGCACCGTCGAACTGTACGCACTCTACGGGCGGACACTCCGCCGGTGAAGTTTTGAACCCTTGCTCCCAAGTGCTAAACACAATGTGTATCACCTTTCTCTTGCGTTTCTTCACCGAGTTGACCCACATCAACTCTAACTTCTTCTCCTTTGCAAAAGTGCCAACACCACCAAGTGTACACCACCATGTGTATGTATGTTAGCTTTTCACAAACATTTTCTAAAGGATTAGCCACTCAACTTACCGCGCCACTCGATCCTAGCGACGATGCAAAGTTAGATCACTCAAGTGGCACTAGATGACCGATATGCAAACAAGTTTGCCCCTCTTGATAGTACGATCATCTATCCTAAACCCGGTCATCAACTTATCTACACACCTATGACCGGTGAAATGAAATGCCCTAAGTTATACCTTTGCCTTGTGCATTCCATTCCATCTACTTTAATGTCGATGCAACACATGCACCAACACGATCAATAATGATATGATCCACTTCATATCATCACGTGATTATATTGGTTCATCGATCTTGACTTCACTTGCTTTTCACCATTGCCTTTGTCCATCGGCGCCAAGTCTTGCTCAAGCTTCACCGTCACGCAGTCCATTGCTTCAAACCCTTCAACTTGCCCTTCACGCTTGCAACCGGTCCATCAAGCTAAGTCATGTCTTGATCTTCTCCACCTTGATCACATGACTCAATGTCATGTCTCATGTGCGATGAGCTCCTTCATCATCACATGTGTGAGCTTTGCAACATCTCCGAGCCATTTTCACCTCCATAGCATATGTTGCTCACACACATGTACCTGTGGACTAATCACCTGTGTATCTCAAATAAACACAATTAGTCCACCTAGGTTGTCACTCAATTACCAAAACCAAACAAGGACCTTTCATACGGAGCCCATACCCAAGGGGTCGGGCAAGACGGAACCTGCGTCGTTGAGGTCGGGCGAGACGGAGCCCGCGGCCTTGGGGTCGGGCGAGACGGAGCCTGCATCCTTGGGGTCGGGCGAGAAGGAGCCCGCACCCAAGGGGTCGGGCGAGACAGAACCCGCGTCCTTGAGGTCAGGCGAGACAGAGCCCGCACCCCAAGGGGTCGGACGAGACCTTTTAATACGTCCTGAGCTATCCGGGGAAGTCAGCGCGGGCGCTAACTTCCTTACTTTGGGCATCCCTAATATCGATACCCGACACATGGAATGATTTTTTTCCAAGCTGGAATAGTAATTGATTTGGCCATAACTACCCATTTTACTTGAACATTATTATTAATCTTCATAACTCTTCAAAATACAATAAAAATAACACCAATTTCTCATCTCTAAATTGTTTGAAAACTTCGCACACTTCTTCACTTGTCATGTTCTCTTCTCCCCAGGTCAAACCATGGGTTCTCATGTATACACTGGGCAGCCCTCGACAACAATACCTTTGGCAGTTGGACAAGAGGCGAGAGGACATCCATCTAAATCATTGCCCCACCAGTTCAAACTGATGTTCTCCAAGCCTAGGCATAAGTAAATCAGGACAGCCATGAATGCCAAACCAGCATCTAGTGCACCAGAAAGCAGATAATTGTGTCGCTCCCACCAGTCACGCCGATATCTGTAAACCACGTAACCTGACAAAAATCCAACAAGTATCCATGTGGTGTAGTTGACTGCAGTAGCAGGTGGCATATTGCCGGTGGCACCGATCAATACAGGCATGTTGATGAGTAAGATCCAGCTCTGGCCTGGGAATGCCTTGTGTGCAAGCCATACTAGGAAGGGGGCAATAGCTCCACCCAAGAAGAACCAGTTCACCGCCGAGTAAGTGCCTAGGTCGCCAAATATTCTGCGCGGGCTAATAAGACCCCAGATAACTGATGCATCATAGAACACATGATCACCGGGGCAGGTCCAAGGGCTGTCTGATGGGAGGAGCTCGGTGTTGCAGATGTTCGGGACTGTGTCCATCAACCACCATGCTGTTCCGAGGTATACAAATGCTGCAATCAAAGTTCCCACCACCTATCATGTTACAAGATGCTGTTTAGTGACACTATAAAACAAAGCCATATTGGTATCTGTGCCGAAGAGATGCTAGTATAGCTTACCTGAGCCATAAACATGGTCCTTGGGGGAATCTTCATGTAGTGGCCCAGCTTAAAATCTTGAAGAAAGGTCAGAGCTTGACTCATGCTGATGTAACCATACACCTTGAAGCACATATTTGCAACTGGCCGTCCAGGGTATAAGTACCCCATGATGTACTCTGTGATGATGTTCAAGCCTGGAGTCTGCATACAGCAAAAGAAGCTGAAGTGTCTGAACTTGCGCTCTTCAGCTAATATGCACGGAGTGTTAAAAACCGGTACCTGGTTCGTTGTCGCTGTGATTATTCCAATTGGGAGGGTGAAGGTAAATGCAATGGCACATGCAAGCAAAACACCCCACCAAGGCAGCTGGAGTTGCTCAATATAGTATTCACAGGCAAATATGATGACAGCAATGTTAGCAATGAGGATGGAGATGAACCACCACTCCGGGACCTGCTTATATCTCCTCATAAGCTTTGTATGTATGTCCACCTTTTTTTTCTTGAAAAGCTGATTTACTTAACTGCCAAATTTCACTGCACACAAGCACATCATGATTCTTAACTTCATTATTGTGTTTTCTTTAGCAGAATGAGGAACTCCAGAAGAACTTGCTCACCTTCCGTGGAAGAGGAAAACATGAACAATCGTCGCGGTAAGGGATGCGAAACCGACACCATAGGTGACGGCAAAGAAAGTGCTGAGGTACAGCGGACCATTCACTACTATAGAATGGACTTGTTGTCCCGAGCGGTAACGGCCTTTAGTCCCGGTTACCGCGCCGGGACAACGATCCCGGGACTAAAGGTGCCACCTTTAGTCTCGGGTCATCGAGCCAGGACTAAAGAGGGTCCTTTAGTCCCGGTTGGTGTTACAACCGGGACTAAAGGCCCTCCAGCCGAGCAAACGTGGCCGCACCCTTTAGTCCCGGTTGGTAACCCCAACCGGGACTAAAAGTTTCTTTTCTTTTTCTTTTTTTTGTTTAATTTGTTTTCAGTTCAGTTAAACGTATTTGTTTAATATATAATATGTTTTTATGTACGTATTTTACGCTGGTAATATAAATACACGCACGCATATAATTACATCTAATTCTCATCTCGAGCATTATTATATTCGAATAAAGTATGAACCTATATATATTATAGATATATATATGTATATATACAACGCTTTCATAATCTTGTTCTCGAAAATAACGATATCAATAAACATTTAATTTACACCATTTATTCCTTAGGATCAAAGTAGAACTCGCCGTTGGGATTTAGCACTTTTTTTTAGAAGAAATCATGCTATTGACTCTTGAACTGCTTTCAGATGGTCTTTTTGCATGACCCTTCGTTTCAACCATTCAGTCTTGCATTTAAAATAAAAGGAAAAGTATTAATACATATATATATATATTCATTTAAAAATAAATAAAAAATTGATATATACGTACTCTGAGGACATCTTTAGGAGTTCTTCTTATGTGCGCAGTGATAAATTCACAAACGTAGTATCCACACAAGTTATTACCTGGTTGCTGCCGCAAACACCACTGTACGAGAAGAAGATTATTCTCATCATCTCACACGTAAATTGAAGTACGATATAGTAATTAAACACGTGGGGAAGTGTATATAGTACAACTTACTGATATTTCAACTACATTAAGTGGTGCCTTGCAATCCTTGCGATGTTGCCAAATAAACTCTTTCCAAACCCTGTGCGACCAATAATGTACTATCGTTAATAAATTATGGCAAACTCTATTCAATAATAGTTGTGCGCGAGAGATCGAAATTACCCCTGGATAATGTCTATCATATCTTGATATAGTGCCCGCTCTTTTCTCAACGAGTCAAAGATTACTAACCGACTTGAGTTTAACTCAATGACAATGAGTATCCAAAGTGAAAATTGCATTGGTTTTATACACACGCGTACATGCATATAAGTTGTATTGATATTACATAAAATGTGTAGACTACATTATTATTAACTTACTACTCAAAGTTGTACAGAAAAGTATTGTTGTCTTGTCGTCTTCGCTTCACGAAGAACATCATGATATTCTCCCGTGCTTCGAGATACCCACCGCTCCTTGATAATAATACCGGTTTTGAATACGATATAAGGATCAATGAAGCCAACACCGGTGTCTTGTATTCTTTGGAGCTCGACATCCGGAATCAGTATATAAATATAAGTTACATGTGAGGATAATTATATACACGCACGCATGGAAGTGAGTTTATTAAATAAAAGTAAGAATCACTTACAAACAAAAGGAGCTAATGATTGATTTGTCCAGGCGTCCAAGTGGTATAGTTGATGCAATTCTTGAATCTAATATGTAAGATGTCATCACCACGGAAGTAATGATGGTCTCTAAATCGACAAAGATCCTTTGCTCACCCCCGCCACACGCCTTTGCATGTACCACTTGTTGAGCAAGTACATTTTGCGTACCCAATTCATTCGAGCCGCGAGGGTTGTACAGACTTTTGCCATATTTATAAGTCTTCCGGTATCAACTTCCAAGTTCGGATTGGAGCTTTGCCCATCAATTGATCCAAGGTTAAACCAAGTATCTTCAAAAAAAAGCATTAAGGGCTTGAACCGACACTTCTCCGAGTTGTGCGGTCGATAGACTTCTATGTTGGAACCATATTCATTAGCAACAACAAGATTTTGCATTGGTTGCTTCATTGTCCGAGTTGTGAGACATCCTTCCTCGATGCTCTTTTACTTTTCTTATCGCATCATGTGACTTCACGAGGGAGCGGTCATAGTCGATAGTGGCGAAGGCTTTACGAAGTTCAATCATCTTTTTCTTGTGAGCATCGACCTTACGCCTCAGCACATCTCGTGGTATGTAAAAAGTACGGCTTCTCCTTAAGCTTCGCTTGACTCTTGTTTTTGATATCTATAAAAAATCTTTCACTTTTTTGTCTTCTTCAATTTGCTATTTGCTCATCGGTCTTTTCAGGAAGTATTTCTTGAGAAATAACTCTTTTTCTCGGGGTCTTCTTTGCCGTCGGACCTTAGACGCGTCTTTGTAAGCGTCGTTTGTGGAGGGTGGGGCGGTGTTGAGGCTGGTGTGGGGCGATGAGGCCGGTGTTGGTGGAGACCGGCGTGGAGGCATTGGAGATCGTTAGGAGGCGGTGGGGCTGGTGTAGGAGTTGGAGATCGTTGTGGATGCGATGGGGCGGTGTAGGAGTTGGCGATCGCCGTGGGATGAAGTCGTCTCGCCCCATGACACTTTGTGATGAGATGGGGAATGAATGATTAGGCTAGGTTGGGGGGAGACCCTGCTACAAAAACAAGTTGTGTGTCAATTATTTTTGAAGCCAATAGAAAATTAATGAAAAATAATATTTCATTCACTTTCATTCGTACCTAGGGTGAGGTAGGGAAGCGGTGGCGCCTCAGGAATGATGATGAAGCGTTTGCGCCATTGAATAAATGTCTTCTCCGCTTCTCCTAGTGTCTTCTCCCCATCACCGCCTTCAATGTCAAGAGGAACATTGTTGTAACCTTTGAGCGCTCTATCGACCGAGACGCTAGCAAATCCAAAGTTGAATAACCCGACCCATGGATTCTTCGTGTCTTCGTTCGGTCTATTGGAGATACAACCCGATGTACCACCATGATTGATGCATTATTACCATCTAGAATGTGCAGCTCACATGTTGTTAGAGGCTCGGTAATGTCATCATGAGGAAGCGCAACCCAGCGTCGTCTTGAATAGCTGGCAGCTCCGTAGAAGCACAAGCGCTTTTCATCGACCAACGGGGCTAATGGTGACTCCGGCGTTGATTGCGATTGCATTTGACTCATTGCTAGCTGCACTTGCCTCTTGATCTCCTCCCCGCATTCTTGCCTCAAGAGATTTTTTCTCGTTCACGTGATTCAAGCAATGTTTGTCATGACTCATCAACAAATTGCTCCAATGCACGGATTCGCTCGCCTCCTCATTCTTCTTTCTCTGGGCAACCAGAGGTATCCTTGTTCTGCTGGAAATGCGTGTAGCCACGAAACCACCCCATAGCCTCTTGTTCGACCACCGTGTTCGGATTCTCTAGGGCTTATGTCAATTCATCCTCTCTCTGTTGGGCTTAAAAACACCACTATTAGCTTCTTCCCTAGCACGAGCTAGTCTCTGTGTGTTGCTCTCTCAAATTTTTGGCCGAAAATTAGCTTGCCGATTGTGCGGGTCTAGGCTTCCCCCCATGAGCGTAGAACCAATTCTTCACGCGTTGAGGCCGTTCTTCTCTATTGTTTCAGGTATGATTCCCTTGGCGGTAATCTCGCTTCTAGATTACGCCACTTGGGAATAGCACTCCTATAACCACCGATCCCATGCGATGATGGTATTGCTTTCGCCGGGCATTACGCCGATTCCTCATCACACGTTCCTCACTATCTTGAGATGTCTTGTATTCTACGAAGGCATCCCAATAGGACTCCAACTTGACAAACGCCTTAGCATTGAAATCCGGCGTAGCATTCTTCAAGATAAACTTTTTATACAATGTCTTCTTCCAACTCTGGAACAATGTTGCCATCTTCTTCATTGTCCAATCCCTCACTAGCTCCTTCAAAGCATCATCTCGCTTGTAATGTGAAATCTCGAGTGATATCTCTCCAAGCTAGGTTCTTGTCACGATCGGATACAAAACTAACATTAGGAGCGGATATCTTACGCTTCCATTCACGAGCACTAATCGGGATCCTATCCCTTACAATGAACCCACATTGATTGACATATGTCCGAGCATGTGGTCCCAATGGTTTCCGGTGTCGGTGTTAATTACGATATTATGAAACGGCCCTCTAATGGCTTTTTTTGGCCCTCGGACTTTCCTACTTTTGTCGGTGGTTGATGTAGATCCGAGAGACCGGCTACATAAGTAGAAACACAACGATTAACAACAAATATACGTGACGCATGCATCTATAAGAGATGATAGATAATCGAATATACCTCGCCAGTATTTTCTTGCACGACAATTTGTTGATCTTCAACCACCGGCATATTCAGGATATCCTCATAATCAGCAAAGTACTGACTCGTGTCATCTACATCCACATTGGTGCCGGCGTTGATAATATCCGCCATCGGACGTCATAACTTGCTCGAAATGACACAGATTGATCACATGCGCAGAGATGTCTGGGTTTTAGGCATCGGACGTCGCAACTTGCTCGAAACCCACTCATTTTTTTATCACAGCCTATACATGCGATGAAATGACACCTCGATAAGTTTCGTGAATTTCGGACTTCGTTTCCATTTTATATAATTTAAAAATACTTTACACGCAAGTTCCTCGCCGTGTTCCGTGAAAACGATGCGCCAAATTTGGCATCTGTCACTGAATACGGTCTCACACCACATGCAATACCATGAATATGATTTTTTGAATCACTCAATTCCAATATTCGATGCACCTGCAGTTCAAATTTGAATTACCAGGAAGAATTCAAGTAAATGAAATAAACTTATTAAATATAGCTAATAAAATAAAAAAAGCTCCACATTTTAATATGTACTTTAAGGTACAACAGTAAACCCAGGGAAAAAATTTGGAAGCAAAAAAAAATATATTTTGTTGAGGGCACAGAAATGACACTCGGCAAAGTAATTCTTTGCCGAAGGCCAAATTCTAACCCTCGGCAAAACAGACGGCGGTGAAGGCCGTTTGCTCGTCATTGCAGTTTACCGATGGCCATGTTTTTCGAGAGCGGACCTCGGCAAAGATAAACTTTTGCCAACGGCCTTTCTTTGCCGACGGCCGGACCCTCAGCAAAGGGCCCGGTTGCCAAGAGGAATTCTTTGCCGACGGCCTGGCCCTCGGCAAATATGGTTTTGCCGACGGCCTACCGTTGCCGAGGGCCGACTCTCGGCAAACCTTTCTTTGCCGAGAGCACGACATTTGGCTCTCGGCAAAGACGCTGGCTCTTGGCAACGGGCCTATTTCCGGTAGTGCTAGATGTACCCTATATATCTTTGGAACTGTTGGTCGGAGAATGGAGGCCAGCCAGAGCCAGGCAGGGTGGGTTGGGAGTTGAATACCTGAAGAGGGAGACCTGCACGAGGTTGGAGGGCCACCACATCGCCGCCGGCTCCACGAGATACCGCCGGAATATTCCTGCCCAACCGAACCCCAGCACCTGCGTGCACACAATGGGCCTGTTCGCTGGTTGGTTGGTCTTTGGTTTTGGTTTGGACTGGCTGGTGCTGGTTTTTTGTGAGAGAAAAACACTGTTGGCTGGCTGATTTAGGCTGCGGGCTGAATACGTGACAGACAGTGAAGGCTCGCACGGCACGCAACACGAAGCAAGGTAGCTAGCAGCAAACGCCAAATCGCTTTCTCCGTGCACCCGCGCGCACCGGCCGGCGGCGAGCGTGTACAGCGACGCGTGACGCCACACAATACCTGGGTGGTGAGGACGACCAGGAGGGAGACGAAGAAGGTGATGTTCTTGCCGTAGAAGACGCGGACGGCGGTGATGACGTGGATGGCGTAGACGGTGCCTGCGCCGGAGTTGGCGAAGATGGTGATGAGCACGTGCTCCTTCACGTTGAAGGGGCCCGGGTTGAGGGAGAACTCCCAGCGCGTGCCACGGAGGACGGACCGCGCGGGGAGCACCGCGCCCATGAGCCTGCCCAGCGGCACCACCGCGATCTGCGCCGAGATAGCCGTGATGGTCAGCGGCTCCTTGCGGTACCAGAAGAACTGGTTCAGGAACGACAGCAGCGCGCACGACGCCGTGCCCAGCACCCACATCCGGAACGTCAGCACCGGCGTCGACGGGTCGTCCCCCACCGGCACCGTCAGCGCCACCTCCTCGATGGGCGAGTTCTCTCCCTCCGACAAGTCGTCGGAGGAGTCCTCGTCGCCCGGCGAGCTGCGCGACGTCGACGTCGTCGCTTCCACCACTGCACCAACAGACCATCATTAGGAATGAACACGATTGACAGCCGACAAGGAAGGGTGGTGCATGATACGACGGGGACGGACGGTAGATGCTTACGGAGCGGGGTGGTGATCTGGTCGTCGTCGTCGCCGCCACCGCCATGGTGGTGCGCCTCTTCCCGTCCCTGTCCCTGTTCCTGTTCCTCTTCCTGGCGAGGAGGAGGTGGAGAGGATGCCATGGTAGCTGCTGGTGGGGGATGTGGCATGTGTGCCTACCTGTCCAGGCCTTTGGCCTTTTGGGGTCACACACTCCTGATGTTCCCGTAGTTGTCCGCACTGTTTTGTTCTGCAATTTTGTGGGACAGGGATGTTTGTGGAAATATCTGCGTGCCAACTGATAACTTATTTTCGTGTTAGTGTGTCTTTAGACTTTTTTATATATAAAAAAGGTTGTATTTGATACCTCATCTCTATACAACATATCTCTATATCTATCTAATACTAAAAGTTGTATCGTTTCCATCTGTCGTCCTCTTCCACTCAATGACAAGTGGGCTCCAATCCCTCCTGCGTCTGTCCACTCAATGACAAGACTCCTCTAATACCGTTTGGATTTTGGCACGGTTCGTTATAACCTGTACTTTTTAGCTTGTTTTTTCAGCCGGAATAGTGTTTTCTCTTTCACAACAAATCAGCCGGAACAGTATTTCAGTTCGTTTTTTCTGCGAAACGAACATGGCCTTTATATTCATCTGATGGTCTAAATTTATTAAACAGGCTCGTAACAAATACGAAAATTTAACAGTAAGCCCTGAGGAGGTCTCTTCTAAGTGTTGCGTTCATCTTTACTTCAATCCTTCAACGGGATGTCATTTGGATCATGGTACAAAGTTGGACGGCTGTGTGTTATTGGTCACTGCTGACAGCCGTCCATTTAGGATCGTCCATTTAGGATCGAATACCTACCGTGAGCTTGTTGTTGTCCTAGGTACCACCACGTTCGTTTGAGCTTATAAGCTAGAATTAGCCTTACTTTTTAGCCATAAAATGGTATTTTTCTCTCACAACAAATCAACCCTACAAATCAGCCGCAGCCACAATAAGTCCTGCCGAACAGAGCTTAGGGTTGGGATAAATGCAGCCCAATTTACGAAGTTGTCTTTCGTTTTCTTTTAATTTAAGCAAGTTGTTAGGATGTATAGGAATGGACTGAATGGAGAGTTTTGGTGATAAACTAATTTTAAGTTGTGGACCTAATTATACAAAAATGTTTCTTAATTCTTATAAAAAATGTTTCTTAATTCCTATAAAAAAATAAGGCTAATGTTTATTGGGTTTGGGTATGCTAGGGTTTTTCTCTCCCGTTGCAATATACAGACATATTCTCTAGTATAGTATAGTTTTTTAAAGTTTATCACAATGGATTACAGCGTGGACCTTAAGCGGGAACGTCTACAAGCCCGCAAAATAAGTTGATTTTTAAGCGAATTTGGCCACTTAAAATTGCCCTGGTTTGTAGGGTCAACGAGGGAAGAGGATCCCCACGCCACCTAAAAATTGGGCATCGAAATACATATACGAGGTCTCTATTTATTTTTCTTTATATATATATATATATATATATGCGTGCAGAAGTGAGGACAAGGCTATGACTGTGGAACATGCTACATGCTGTTGTTGTCCTCTCCTCGCGCGAGGCGAGGCAGCTTGTTCTTGTTCATTCAACTCAACTACCACCAACGACTCATCTGTCTGCCACTCTGCCTGCCCTGTTCTGTTCTGTTTAAGCATGTAGCGTTTCGTATCTGGGACTGGGAGATGCATGTGCGTGTGGTTTATTTGCAATTCCATGCAATGCAAATGGACATTTGCCACTTGTGTGCCCACGTTCGTCCACGTCAACTGCATTTTCCCGGCCAGGTTCAATGGACCTACCGATTCAGGACTGGGCCGTCGTCGTCCGTACCAGCTCTTCAGCTCTTGAATGACTTGGGCGGTCCCCAAATTTCTGAATTTGGCACTACGTAAAAAGAAGATTTCCCATCACATCAAACTTGCGGTACATGCATAGAGTATTAAATGTTGGTTGTACTTTGCGAGACGAACGTTTTGAGCCTAATTAGTCAACGATTGGACAGTTATTATCAAATAAAACAAATGTTACTGCAGCTACATTGTAGCTACAGTGATTTCGTCGGCGCCGATTCGGGCAAACTAAACATGGCCTTGTCCAATTTGACGGTATGTTTTCTCTCTGCTAGGGCGCGTTTAGTTCCGGCCGAAGGTGGCGTCGCCTGAAAACCAGATACACTATAGCGCACTGTAGCATTCGTTTGTATTTGGTAATAATTGTCCAATCGTTGACTAATTAGGCTCAAAACGTTCGTCTCGCAAAGTACAACCAAACTGTGCAATTAGTTTTTGATTTCGTCAACATTTAGTACTCCATACATGTACCGCAAGTTTGATGTGACGGATAATTTTTTTTTTTTTTTTTTGATAGTGCCAAATTCAGAAAATTGGAGGAACTAGACATGGCCCTATAGTATGGTGTTTTGGTTTCTCCCCCGATGCTGCTCCTCCTGAACACGCACGCAGGAGAAGGAAAGGTTGTTGCTTTCCGTTTCCGAGAGCGAGTAATCCTCTGTAGCCGAGTGCCTGAGTCACCGCGACTCTGTCACTGGCAGGTAGGTCCACCGGATCTCTCTGACAAGGAAGTATGAAAGCAACGCAGATGAGTTTCAAAAAAAGAAAGCAACGCAGATGAGATGAATATGCCCTTTTGGACGGTTCCTCGTTGCCATCAGGGATGGAGCGGAATCTGAACCTGAACCTGACTCAACTACCACGGCCTCCAATCCAATCAGGTTGGAGCAGCATTCAAGCGGCTGGGCCCCCCTGCCGGTACGGTACCTGTCAGTCCACGTCTCTACTAGTGGTAGCTGATGAATGGTCAAGGCCTCAAGGGCTCTGCTTTGCTGGCTTGCTGCTGCATGTTGTGCTTTGACGATCGAGATGAGATTCCAGGCCAGCCAGCAACTGCAATGAACATAAACAGGGTATGCTGCCTGTGTGCTAGCTGCTGTATCATCACTGCCCTCTGACTCTGAATTCTCGCTCAGGCCTTATTTAGGGCGCGTTTAGTTCCCAAAATTTTTTGGGTTTGGCTAGTGTTGGGCTACTGTAGCACTTTCGTTTGTATTTGCTAATTAGTGTATAATTATGGACTAATTAGGTTCGAAAGTTTCGTCTCGCGATTTTTCACCCAACTGTCCAATTAGTATTTTTTTCGTCTACATTTAGTACTCCATGCATGTGCCGCAAAATTCGATGTGACATTTTAGGGTGAAAATTTTTGAAATCTAAACAGGGCCTTAAATCCCTCCCAAAACTTTACACCATATCTCATCGAATGCTCGATAGATGCATGTAGTATTAAATATAGCCTAAAAAATAACTAATTGCACAGATTGCGACTACTTTACGAGACGAATCTTTTAAACCTAATTAGCCATGATTTATGATTTGACAACAAGTGCTAGAGTATATATGTGCTAATGACAGATTAATTAAGCTTAATAAATTCGTCTCACGATTTACTACCGGATTCTGTAATTTATTTTTTTATTAGTATCTGAATACCTCATACAACATCTCCATATAACATCCGATGTGACACTCTAAAACTTTACACGCTGGATCTAATCAACGCCTCGTTGAGCCTGAACCTCAATTGAAGAGGCTTTCGATTTTATTGTTAGCTGGTCCAGTCCAGTTGCCCTCCATCACCCTCACTCATCTGTTAACACACACACACCCTCCAGTCTACTGAATTTAGATACAAATCTGAGAGAGATAGGGCCTGGGATGTGGCAGCAAAGGAGGGGATCCAAAGAGTAGAACGAGGAACCCCAAGGAATCTCTACAAGGTTCTACAAGTACGGAGGCTTCAAGAGTAGAGGAAGGAGAGAGACGCCAGAAGACGAAGGTGGAGTTATTCTCTGAAAGTCTGAATCATTCTTCCCCCTTCCGATCTTCTGCTGCTGCCGCCGTCTGCAGCAGCACTGGGGCCTGACGCGTCTACGTCTGTCCGAACGCCCACGGTTGCTCCGCCCTATCCGCTCGAATTCACGCGCCACCCGCGCCAGCTCCGTTTCCCGCGTTCACATCCGAACTATACGCTTCAGATCCGCTGCCCACGCTGCTCGGATGGCTCGCCCCTGCCTCTACCACACCGGCGTGCCACCTGTCTCTTCCAGGCCGCCCGGAAAACTCGTCTCCGTCTTCCACAACAGCACCGCGCACCGCGGCCTACGCCTCCTCCCCACGCCGCCGCCGCGGCCTACGCCTCCTCCACGCGTCAGTGGCCGCGGCTTGGCCCTTCCTGCCCTCATGGACACCAACGCTGGCAGTCTGCACTTGCAATAAGAAACAGTCAAATGCAATATACATTTGAAACAAATGAAATATTTGGGATATACGCTTGCAACATGTGTGTGAAACATATACAACATCTAGATAGCAACATGAAAAAAATACTTACTGCAACATAAGACTGAAACAACTGAAACATTAGGAATATATTATTGCAACATATGTGTGAAAACATATGCAACAACTAGATAAAAATGATTGCAACATACATCTACAAACAGATGAAACATTTTGAACAAATGCTTGCAACATGTTTCTGAAACAAATGCAACATCCCTCAATCTACTTTTGCAACATCCATAAGAAACAACTGCAACATACCTTTGAAATTGTTGTAAAAAACATATCTTTGAAACGACTGAAACATATATTTGCAACATAGGGGATGGGAAGCGGTCGCCGATCGATTCCAGCTGTCGGGGTCGGAGCCGGCGGTGAGCGGCGGCGCACGAGCACCGCCGCCACCAGCGTCACCAGTACCAGACTTGGCTCGGCGGCGACAGTGGGAGATGGGGGGTCAGGAGAGCCATCCACTCCCCTGCAACACCGTCGCGCCACCTCCATGGATCGAGTTGATCTCATTCCTACTCGGTGGATCTCGCCGGGGTGGGGAAGAGGGTTGTCGGATCTGCGAGCGTTAGGGGGCTCCGGGTGGGGTAGGACACTGTCGATACGGGACCCATGGGGTTTCCCACGGAGAAGAGAGAAGAAGACCTAGTCCAACTAGAATTCCCTACATGTAATCCTACTAGAACTAGTTACACATAATCCTACTAGGATCTCTACTTTGTAACCGACTAGGACTCACGCCTCTCCTAGACTATATAAAGGAGGGCAGGGGTCCCTAGATCGAGGGCGACAGACATAACCGACAGAACTCACAACCACAACAAATAGCGCAGGGCGTAATATACTATCCACCCCACACTGGACGTAGGGCGCCGTGATTTTCCGACGTACCGAACCAGTATAAATCGTTGTCTCCCTGCGTTTACTACCGAGTTCCTGCATACGCCGATACCCCTCCGAACAAATCACCGCCCCGGGTACTCCCGTGGCGGGTTGCCGGTGGTAAAACATCGACAGCTGGCGCGCCAGGTAGGGGTTCTCGGCGCTTTGCGTTCGAGAGCTCGGTGGACCTTAAGATCAAGACATGCCGCGACTTTCGTCGGCTCCCGTCGACAACTCGCCGTAACTCTAGTCGATCTTGTCAACAACTTGCCGTGTTCACACTCATCATCACCATCGTTCGAAGAAGAAAGTCGACCGGTCCTACTCCGATCAACACCAAATGCAGGGTTCTCAGCCTCAACGACCACAGATAGATGTGGCACCCGCACGGGTACCTGTCAGGGAACGCAAGCACTGTAAGGCTACGAACAGCAAGCTTGCAACACGTAGAAACAAGGATTTCCTACAAAAGTCAACCAAGTCACCGTACAAACCAAAAGGGATTAGCAAGCGTCAATTATGGAAATAGTTTTTGAGCCGCACTCGGATACGACCACCAAGAGTCCAAGACCGTATACAACTGCGTATACGTATACGTTTCAAATTGCTTTGAAGCCACGAGCAAGAGAAGGAAGGAAGCATGCAAGCAAGAAAGCACCACACGGCAAGCAAGTATTCTACCAAAGGAATTACATCACACGTCACCATCCATACGACATGCACATATACAGCTCATCTTCATGCGGATTCAAGTCCAACCTAGAAACAAGTCCTACTCCTACTCGAACAAGCAACAGAAGTTCATACAAGTCCAGAGCCAATTCTATCCAAGACAAGTACCGAATTAGTGCAGAACAGAGGAATATCAGGTTACGACGTCAGTACTAAAAAGAACTCGACTACATCAAGCGCGGAAGTAGTCCAAGCCTGAAGCGAGCGATCCGTCCGATGACTCTGATCCAGAAACAAATTGTACTGCTACAACTTCATATACGAATACATCACGGACATGCAAGAAGCTAACAAAGGAAGCAAGCAAGCAAAGCCAAAGGTGTTTGTGCATTGATTTATACATACGACATGCTCATACGAGAGAAGGTCAAGAAATACAAGCTACACGGTCAATAAAGAGAAGACCACCTCTGACAAAGAAGACAAGTCACGAGCAAGCAACCAAATAATGGGAACCCGGCAACACGTTCCGAGTTGTTTTGAGTACTCGACATGACAGTCACTCGTCTGCGGTTAAACTCATCAAGAAACAACTCGGACGAGCTGTCGGACGACTTCATCATGTTTGTTCGACTACATCAAGCAAGTTGTCGACCCATGAGGGTAGCTAAAAGCTAACACCAAACGAAAAGCAAAATGGTCTGAAAACATGCCCGAGCATCCGGCCGAGAGCAAAATAATTTGAAAAGACGCTTAAGCCCACCGATGAGGGTAGCTAAAAGCTAACACCAAACAAAAAGCAAAATGGTGAAAACATGCCCGAGCATCCCGACCGAGAGCAAAATAGTGAAAAGACGCTTGAGCTCGCCGATGAGGGTAGCTAAAAGCTAACACCAAACAAAAAGCAAAATGGTTGAAAACATGCTCGAGCATCCCGGCCGAGAGCAAAATAGTGAAAACACGCTTGAGCCGCTGATGAGGGTAGCTAAAAGCTAACACCAAACAAAAAGCAAAATGGTGAAAACATGCACGAGCATCCCGGCCGAGAGCAAAATAAGTGAAAAGACGCTTGAGCTCGCCCGATGAGGGTAGCTAAAAGCTAACACCTAAAACCGGTCGACCGAAATTGAACTTCAAAGACCCTCCACTCTTCGTTCCAAAAGCAAGAGGCTCGGGGCTACATCCAGATAGGAATACTTTCCTCGAGGAAAAGCACAAGCGCCACTCAAGAAAGCACTTTCGGATGTCGAAGTTTGTCAAGGCAACATTCTATGCCGAGTCGTTTTACATAGCGCAGACGAAAGGTTGTCAACACAAAGATCTACATCTAACAAGTCATAGCGCGGACAAAGCACTCGACGGATCACAAAAGAGGAAGAAAAGAAAAGTACTCGATAAATCGAGGGATTTCGTCAGGATAACGCACTGAGTTGTTTATAGGGCAGAGTACAACCACAACATGCACATATGACGTCCGGGAAGCAATAGCGAGCAAAAGATTAAGATATATGCATATATACAATGAATACACATGCACATACGGATCTCGCATGCATGCAAATGAGGAAGCCATCAATTTCTTTGGACACATAAATCATGATGGGATATGAACGATCCAACAAGGTGCAAGCACACGTCAAGTCATATACAGTCTGTCATCACATCTACAACTCTGAAATATCAAAGCTAAATCGAACCAAGCCACGAGCAAACAAGCCGTCCGAGACCAAAGATAGCACTGTCGTTCGAGTGTCCGACTACTTGAACACACGAGATGTCCAACCGTACATCAAGCCGGATAACAAGCAAGTTAAGACCGACTACTCGGCCGAGGAGTCCGAGTACTCGGATACGATTTAAGCAAGAAGAACACGCGATCTACATAACAACTCGGATACGGAAGCCAAGCCAAAAAGAGGAAGGCACACAAGAAAACCCAAAGCTATAGGCTAGACAAAAGTACACCGAAGTCCGCATGAAGCGCAAAAAGTTAAGAAGAACTCGGATCACGAAGACCTCAAAGATGAATGGTACAAAATCAAGATCAGCTCGGATACGGAGGACTGACCATGAAGCAAGACGAACGACCAAAGAAGCGAGGCAAGGCCAAGGCGTTTGTGCACTATTTATGTATGTGCATGCACGTACATATCAAGGCTCGTACATGATGCGTACATTCTCGCCGACAAGCTGTTCTAGCTGGCCAACAAGCAAGCCATCATTTGGAAGCAAGCGAGGCCACTACAACAACCGGCACGACTCTGCCGCGATGCTCAATGACTACCTCGACTACTACTCAGAACCAACAAACTAGTCGGTGACGAGTTCCGGATGCTCGACGTGTCTACAACCAAACCGCTGCTCGGACGTGGTATCCAACTACTCGTCGTCGAAATACCCAAAGAACTCGGTCATTTGCGGCGATCAACAACGCGGCCATGAACCAAGGGAGCTACATCTATACCATGAGATCGGGAAAAACACGCTCTTGAGAGCTATTTTACTCAGACAAGTCCAGAAACAACCTGGTTTGATCAAAAAAGAACGCCGATGAGGTACGGCAAGAACCAAGACAAGCTCAGAAAGAACCCGGATTGATCAAAAAAGAACCCCGACAAGGTACGGCAAGTACCAAGACAAATCCAGAAAGAACCCGGATCGATCATAAAACAACCCCGAAGAGGTGCTGCAAGTACCAAGACAAATTCAAGAAGAACCCGGATTGATCAGAAAACAACCCGGATAAGGTACATACAAGTTCAGAAAGAACCTGGACGAAGTGCAAACAACCTGGAAGAGGTACATCAAGAACCAGAGAAGTCTAGAAAACGACCTGGATGAATAAAAACAACTCGGAAGAGCATCACGACTTAGTCAAATCATAAAACAACCCGGATAAGGTACATACAAGTTCAGAAAGAACCTGGACGAAGTGCAAACAACCTGAAAGAGGTACATCAAGAACCAGAGAAGTCTAGAAATGACCTGGATGAATAAAAACAACTCGGAAGAGCATCACGGCTTAGTCAAACACTAAGCTCGGGGGCTCGGCATTCGCTTCAACTACGCTCGGGGGCTCGAATTCAAGGATGAAAGACCAAGAATACAAGTACTCAAGACTACAACAAAAACAACACATCAAGACCCTTCATCCGATTTCTATTCTAAAGAAAAGTACTCGGAGAAGGCTCGGGGGCTGCGGGATACATAACCCCAAATTTTTTTTGAAGACAAGAATCTGGACCCTCCAACTTTTGCAAGCAAAAGCAAGAGGCTCGGGGGCTACACTCAGTGAGTGCAATTTTTACGAAAAATTGCACCCACCGAAAAAGAACTCGGAGCAACCAAGAAGACTAAAGGGACCCTCGGCTTCTTGTCCCAACAAGCAAGAGGCTCGGGGCTACACTCGATCGAGTGCACTTTTATCCAAAAGTGCACATCACCAAGAAAAGACAAAGAAGACCATCTCAAGGTTTCACTTCAAGAAGAACCTCGAACGGATTTACAACAACTCAACGAAGACCAAGAAGAACAAGAAGGCTTCCAAGCTCATCCATGAGATGCTCGGGGCTTGTCGATCTGGGACCCATGGGGTTTTCCACGGAGAAGAGAGAAGAAGACCTAGTCCAACTAGGATTCCCTACATGTAATCCTACTAGAACTAGTTACACATAATCCTACTAGGATCTCTACTTTGTAATCGACTAGGACTCCGCCCTCCTAGACTATATAAAGGAGGCGGGGGTCCCTAGATTGGGGCGACAGACATATAACCGATGAACTCACAACCACAACAAATAGCGCAGGCGCAATATACTATCCACCCCACATCGGACGACGAGGGCGCCGTGATTTTCCGGCGTGCATAGAACCAAAGATAAATCGTTGTCTCCCTGCGTTTACTACCGAGTTCCTGCATACGCCGATACCCCTCCGAACAAATCACCGCCCCGGGTACTCCCGTGGCGGGTTGCCGGTGGTAAAACATCGACAGACACCGGGCGTTGGTACACTGTGGCAAGGGATAAAGGAGCACATAAGGGGTAAGGGCTGGACGTGCTGGAGTTGATTTTGTTTTCTTAGAGGAACGGCACATGCAGCAGGGAGTGGAGCGAGACATCCTAACTTTCCGGACGTCTTAATCTTGACTTGCCGAGGCCCATGGCCCATGGCCCATGGCCCAAGCAGTTTGTGGTCCAACAAATATACCATCTTTGTGATCGAAACATCCATGCCGTCGAACGGAGCTATCAGCGAACCGGGCAAGCAACGCTGGCGCCATACACGCTTGGTTCGAAGGTCGCGGTGGTCGGGCAGCGGCAACAGTGAGAGCGGAGGCCGGCGCCGAGGGCCGGCGGACAAGACGCCGACGAGACCACTCACTACACCAACCAGGCCGGTAGAATCGAGTTGTGGTCGTCGAGGAAGCTCGATAAGGCCCGCCACCATCCAGCCCGTACAACACTGTCGGCCCACTCGAAAGCACATGGGCTGGACTGCGATCTCGGTGCGTAATCGACACCCGAATAGGCGCGCACTCGGACTCGGCCTTATCTGGCCCACCCCAAAACCAACGTGATGATCCATCCATGAGGAAACGCAGAGGAGGAGGCCCATTGGCGAAACCCATCTATCCACGCGCGATCTCAGCCCCGCCAACGGCGGCGGCGATGGAGGAAGCGAAGCGGCTGCACGCGCGCCTGCTCCGCCGCGGGGAGCGTCGCCTGCAGCCGCTGCTCCTGCGCGTGCTCGCGGCCGGAGACCTGCGCTACGCCGCGCTCCTGATCGACTCTTACCCTTCGTCCCCGCCCTCCGCACCGCTCCACAACCGCCTGCTCCACGCGCTGGCCGCTGCGCGCCACCCGCTGCTGCTCCCCTGCTTCGCGCGCGCGCATCGCCTCCGCCTCCTGACCCCACTCTCCTTCACCCTCCTCTTGTCCTCCTCCTCCACCACCCAACGGTTCGCCGCGTGAGCGCACGCGCTGCTGACCAAGTCCGGGCACGCCGCGTCGTCCGGGGACCCCTACCTCGCGTCCGCGCTCGTCGCCTCCTACGCCAGGTCCGGCCTCCTGGTGGAGTCCCGGCTGGTGTTCGACGAGCTGCCACACACAGTGACGCGGCCGCGCGCAACGCGCTGCTGTCGGCGTGCGCGCGCGGCGGGCGGGTGGGCGATGCCCGACCGGAACGTGGTCTCCTGGACCGCGATGGTGTCGGGGTACGCGCAGAACGGGAGGCACGAGGATGCCGTGCGCACGTTCCTGGAGATGTGGGAGGGGGCTGGCGTGCGGCCAAACGAGGTCACCGTCAGCAGCGTGTTGCCCGCGTGCGCCGCGGTCGGGGCCTTGGCGCTGGGGAAGAAGGTGCAGCGGTACGCGAGGGGAGGAGGATGTTTAGGAATGTCTATGTCGCGAATGCTTTGATTGAGATGTATGCCAAGTGTGGCAGCATTCGTCGGGCTTGGATGGTGTTTCGGGGCATCGGGACGCGGAGGGATCTTTGTTCTTGGAACTCGATGATCATGGCGTTTGCCGTGCATGGACTCTGGAGGGAGGCGCTGGGCTGGTTTCATAAATTGAGGGTGAGGATTTCTTGCTTGCACTCTTTTAATGGTCTTATTACTTCAACCATTTGCATTGCATTGCATTGCAGCGAACTTGGTTGCAGAGATGGCCTAGAGAATCAAATATGTTTTCAAGCACCAAACTAGTGACCTTAACCTTAAATCCAGATTACCTACTACTGCATCGTAGTTGCTAAACCTAGAGCTGATTTTACTCTCTTTAGATGACAGGGGCTAAACCAGATGGCATTACATTTGTTGGAGTCATTTTGGCCTGTACTCATGGAGGCTTGGTGGATGAAGGCAAGCTGCTCTTCAACTCAATGAGAGAGGAGTTCGGTCTGAAGCCAAGAATCGAGCACTATGGTTGCATGGTTGACCTGCTGGGGCGTGCTGGTCTGCTAAAAGAAGCTGACAGTCTGATCGCGAGCATGCCAATGGAGCCTGACGCCGTAATCTGGGGAGCGTTGCTTGGAGCTTGCAGCTTCCATGGCAACTTGGAGCTAGCGGAACTAGCAGTGGAAAAACTAATGCACCTGGAGCCGCAGAATACAGCAAACCTAGTGATCCTTTCAAATATATACGCGTCACATGGCAAATGGGACGGTGTTGCCCAGGTATGGAAGTTGCTAAAGGAAAAAGATCACAAGAAATCTGCTGGTTACAGCTTTATTGAGTTAGATGGTAGGATGCACAAGTTCCTGGTTGAGGATAAGTCGCATCCAAGATATGAGATGGTATATGACACCTTGGATAGCATCACACTGACCATGAAGCTTGTCAACTTGGAAAATTCAGAAGTGGAAAGCTAATTTTTCCGTCACCATCTTTTTCTCTCTTTATGAGAGAAGAAACTGAGAAAATCACTTGAGATTGATCACGTTCCTGGTTGAGGATAAGTCGCATCCAAGATACAAGATGGTATATGACACCCTGGATAGCATCACACTGACCATGGAACTTGTCAACTTGGAAAATTCAGAAGTGGAAAGCTAATTTTTCCGTCACCATCTTTTCTCTCTTTTATGGGAGAAGAAACTGAGAAAATCACGGACTACTTGCTCTGATCCTCCATATTAAATTGAACTGCGAAGGGATACACCAAGGAGGCAACAGAAGACGTGACCTATCAAGTGAATGCACCGCCTGAATATCAATGGATTTTCCTCTACTACCAAATGGTTATTTCTCTTGTTCATACAATTCAGAGGTGCAAGAGCACTAGGCAGAAAGAAACATAAAATTGCAGGTGAATTCCTCTGCTTTGCTTTTAAATTGTGAAATTTGGATCTGACATGCAAGTTATTAAACAGAAACTGGAGAACTATTACAGAGAAAGCTTATATGTTTTAGTGATTTAGTTTTGATGCAGTGTATGTTTTCTGCTTTGTCGTCGTCGTTGTTGTTGTTGTATGTTTTCTGCTTTGATGCATTTATCTAACTACCTTACTACCTCGTCGTTTGCCATGGCAGCTCATCGCGGAAGACATAGAGGAACTTTCAAACCATGGGGTTGTGCATGAGATTGCTTGGAAGTATGATGCAGGAATGATCAGCGTCATATTTGTGCCCATCGTATTCTCATGGTTGCCTCTATAGAGCACTTTGGGCCGTGGTTTCGTGATCACCCTCATATTGGATGCAGCCTGGAAGCAAGTCAAACATGAAATTGTCGAATGGGAGACATAAGAAGCCTCATTTGTCCTCCACTTTCTTAAAAAGATATGCTCTCCGCCTTTGCAGTATACATTTTGTCATGTTTCATTGGATTTATTGTGTTCCTTAGTTCCTTTGTACAACGGCGGCTCATATATTGAACAAGTTTACAACTTTTAGTGGCGGCTCATATATTGAACGAGTTTACAACTTTTAGCTAAAAACTTCATTTTTGTACTATGGATCAGTCTGGATTCCATCAAACTTGAAAATGACTGCTGCTGCTTAAGGTGTGAACGTACCGGCACAAACAAGCAGAAAGATTTGCTCAGGTAGGACACTTCCAGAAGGACACTGGTCAATGTTCAGATCGCCATGTGCTTGTGGAAAAAAGAACAATTTCACCGTGTCAGTTTCACAATTAGGAGCATAATGATAACGTTAGATGCTTGACATGACTTGTAAATGCTGACGAAATGAACATGACGCAACATCTTCCTTTTTACCTGTTGTCGTTGTTTCTCTTGTTGAAATAATCAGCTCTATGATTTGTGTCTGGTCCTATTGCATTTGAAAAGTTGGCTGATCCAGGAAGTTAGTGCTGGCTGATCCAGGAAGTTAGTGCTCTGGATGCTTGATGATGCACTGAAATCAGGAGACACCAGATAGTAGATGCTTGTTCCCCTGTGGAAATAGTAGAGTCAGAAGCCAAATGGGATTAGGCTCATCTTCTGACCCATGTATCAGACATTCAGATATTTATCTAAAATAATCAGACATTTAGATGTATGGTAGAAGTAGACTGCTTTATAGTTAGTTGTCCATGTCTTTGAGTTGAAATTTTGGGTTACTACACAGTACTGTGCTATTGTAGTTATCTCCATGACACCATCAGGTAGTACAAAGTACACTGCTTTGTATCCTTCTCCAGATTATTTTAAGAACAGAGAAGCTTAATCAATTTGGCAACACCAACTGCCGGCACTACTTTATGGTTGACCTGACTGGCTCCAAGTCTTTGGCCTCCATGTATCAATGTATGTCTTGGTGGCCAATCTTCGCATTCACGTCGTGTTGACGTGCAGCGATCCTGCCCGGAAATTTCGTGTGATGAAATTGACAGAATGATTGTGTGTGAGGTCGTGGTCAGTGAGTAATGGCGAGAGATCAGTAGTAGGGTGGTCGGTGTCTTAACCACATGATAATCCACCACCGCCGTGTCTTACACTGATTGGATGGTAGGCACTATGAAGGGCAGAGGCATGCATGAGATGTCGCCGTTGGAATTGAAAGGGATTGCCACCTACTGATGTAAAGATAATTCAGTGTCCGGCTGGAACATGTCAATAGATTCCTTCCTACACATATATACTACCACTGGTCACTGGTCTAGTATACTAGTGAGTGTGTGTGTGTTGAGCAGATCATTTCATCAGTGGATGCCAAGAATTTGTTGTGCTAAACATGGACACATGCATGGTCTAAAGCAAGGAGGGTTTTCTATATCTGCTTCTTGTTGGCACTAGCTAGGATCTTCTTTTGTGTGTACCAGAAGCTGATCTGAGAATCTCAGATGAAGGTTCCTGCACCAAACACCAAGATTTGCTGCGCGACAAATTAAACGCGCTCTATGATTTGAAGCACTTGGACATTATTAGTTTGCAAGAAATGAACAGACATCATGCTTGAAGTACAAAATCTTGGGCTTGGCCAACCATATTGGGGTCCTTCTTCCAAGAACTAACTGACAAGTTTCAAAAGATCCAGCTGTCATTAACCATTCCTATGGCGATCATGATCACAATTGCGCTTAAGATATGTCTTGGTCTTCATCTTCTGAAGACTCCGAGTCATCGCCGATTGTGCTAACAAGCCACATTGTCTGAGGTGAGGTCAGTTCACAGTTGCTACCGGTGCTTGGTTCAGAAGTTTTTAGTGGTCCGTTTTTATTTTTAGTATTTCTTTGTCTGCAGTGTCGTCGTCGCAGAAGACCTTGACTCAACAATGATGCATTAAATTAAACTAAGTGCAACGGCTCACATGGACGGCAATGCAAGTGTCCACACGTTCTCGACGCGATCGATGGAGTCATGGATGACGCGATCGATGGAGTCATGGATGATAATGACTTGGAACTGCCAAGCAAAGGAGGGGGAGGAAGAACAGTGCATGTGACTCACCCTTGAAACAAAGAACAAAAAATCTCCGTCAGAAACTTTTGTCTTTTCAGTAAAAAAAATAAAGAAAAAAGGGCATACCCAGTGCAAAGAGCTCCCGCTCTGTGCGGGGTCTGGGGAAGGGCGTCAGTGGCAAGCCTTACCCTCGCTTGTGCAATATCAGTGGCAAGCCTTACCCTCGGCTGTGCAATGCGAGGAGACCGTGACTCGAACCCGGAACCTTCCGGTCACAGACGGTAAAACTCTACCGCTTGCACCAGGCCTGCCTTTCTAAAAAAAAAATCCATTCTCACCATCTGATTGGATGAGATTTCAAGATCAGGTATTTTTTTCACAAAAGAATGTTGAATTATTGTAATTGTGATTTATTTTTCAGAAATGAAGGAGTTGTCATGAGCAATGAAGTTGTGGTGCTATCAGTTGTGACACTGACGCCCCAACCAGGGTTAAATCCTTGCAGCCTGCTCGTTTGGCTGTGGCTTGTCGTAAACGATCGTAAATTTTCAGCCGGAACATTATTTTCTCTCACACAAACCAGGCAGCAGTACTTCTTCACGAACCAGCAACGAAACGAACCAGCCAACCGAACATGCTGTTGGTTCTTTCAAAAGAAAACAAAAAGGGCATCACCAAAGGTTCCTAAATGTGAAGTTGCCATTCGATGCCTTTCTCCAGAAATAAACGGACAGACAGGAGTATTCCACAACTGAAAATGCAAGGCAAGTCAAAATTAGGATGAGAACAAACTCACTGACAAGATTTTACTGTGATTGGTAAAATCAAACTCAGAGACAATGAGAAGTTCGTCAGGACGGAACGTATAAAAGCTCAAACACTGTTGTTTCTTTGTCCATGGAATTATATTAAAAAACAGACAGTGAGAGCGACCTGTGTGTCTCTACATGTAAACACTGAGGCAGCCACCCACTCTTCCCATTAACAAAGCATCCATCCCTTCAACAAACCTTGAGTTGAGAGAGAAGAGAGGAAACAACTAGAGACACAAACAGAGGTACACCAAGCATCCTTCTCCCATCCTCTTGATCTTCCTTCGATCTCCCTTTTTGTTTTCGCACTTCGATTCTGCTCTTCAATTTGTGCTTCATCGGTACGGTCTTTCCATGTTCTTGGCTCTTGAGTGCCTTCTTCTTTGATTTTTTTTCTTGCAAATTCAGCTATGCACACTGCATGATTCATAAGAACATGAGAGATTTGGATGAGTTTCCTTCAAAAAAAGAAGTTTTTTCCCAAATTAAAATCACTAGTGTTAGGCTTAGGCCTATAACAGTTCACATCAACCAAGTTGTTACGGAGGTGGTTATATTACCTCTTGTTCCTGCTGATCAGAGACTTTCTCGGTCCCAATTGATTATGAGAGATGTTGTGCCATGGCCTGCAGGTAACCGGCTCACGCTTGTCTCGGTGGCCGGCCAATCATGGCCACCGTGGGGCAGTCCGGGGCCCTGAGGAGGGTCACCGTGCACTACGCCAACTCGCCCACCCGCAGCACGGTGGCAGAGGTGAGCCTTGACGACCTCGACGACGAGCTGCTCCAGTTTGTGCTTGCCGATCTTCTTCCTGGCCAGGTACATGCCCCTTCTTCGCCTTCAGCTCTTCAGCACAATCCTGCATAAACATGGCGTCTCTGTCAGCCTTGTATCTTTGTTTCTTCTGACCTGCGTATCATTTCTGTAGCTTTCGTTCTTGTAGCTTAGGAAGTAGGATTTCAGTCTCTACTGAAAAGAAGGAAAAAAAAGGCTAAAAAAGTAGGATTTCACAATTGCAGGAGGGTTTACACCAATCGATCTTGGAAGGAGCATACAGCAACCACCAGAGCCATATGAGAGGTGCAGGACCCAGTGGCCCGTATGACTATTCACAGTCACAGGAATACCATGCAGAGAGCAGCACTGGTGCAGCAGCAACTGCTACCAGGAATTCAGGCACGGATCAACAGATCGCCTCTGACTTCGAGTACGCCAAGCAGCTCCAGCAGGAGATGGAGGACCTCAGCGTCGAAGACGACGGCGACGGTATGATCTGCTCTGCCTACGAATGATGATTCAGCAAATTCAGATGCGTTTCGTTTTTACATGATGTGACACTCGTCGGATTCTTGTGCCCGGCGGCCGTCGCATCTCATAATTGTGGTTCTTGTGTTGTCGCTGCCACGATTGTTCAGATATCAGCTGCGTGCCGTCTCCATCTGACTCTGACGATGAGCATGACCATCACGACGAAGAGGAAGAGGTGATTGCTCAACTTTCTCTTTTCTTTTCTCGAACACGAAAGAGAACACTGCTCAACTTGGCTGAGCATGTATCTATCTTTCTTTCTGAATTAGTTATTCTTCAAAGATATGAAAAGTGGAGAACTGAAGATTCTGATAATTGTGTCTGCAGGCTGACAGGCAGGATGGTAATGGTGATGATGATGATGTTGATCCAGACAACATGACTTATGAGGTTTGTGGCTATGGAATGTTCTTTTTTTCCTCCTCTTTTCAAGTGACATGTAAAGCTTGTGAACAAAATAGAACTATGCAAGTAGTGTGTACCTTTACACCTGGGTTGGAATTTGGAAAGGCCACTGATTTCCTGCCCTCTTTTCGGTGATGCAGCAAAGACAGGCACTTGTAGAATCTGTGGGGACTGAGGACAGAGGTTTATCCGATGAGCTCATCTCCTATCTGCAGCCATGGAAGTACAAGGCAGTCAAGGCATCAGGGTTTTTCTCCCGGAAAACAAACCATGAAGAGTAGGTTTATGCCTGCCTTTTTCAGTTTACATTATTACAAGTTTGCTCTTATTTAAGAATAGTATATGAAATATACAAATATCTCGGGCCATAAATATCGATTCATATGCGCAATTACAACATGTGAGTTGTTTTTTCCCCTAATGTTGACGACAAATAGTGAAATTTCCATGGCATCACTGATGATGTTTTTTGGGGTTTGTTTGGATGCAGCTGCCCTATCTGCCTGTCCACTTTCAGAAGCCGTGAAACCATGATAAAGTTGCCGTGCAGGCATCACTACCACGCAGCTTGTGTCACCAAATGGCTCAAGGTCAACAAGGTAAATCTGCAGATGTTGAAGCATCCTCTTCTCGTGCTATTTGTTAGTAATAACAAATTGTTATTGCAGTTACAGTGGATTGGGGTTTATTCACCGTGATAGTTTTTTTTTTTCTGACTTTGAATTTCTCCTTGTTTTGTGAAAACAGACATGCCCTGTATGCAAATATGAACTGTTTGGACCTTCCTAGCATCCCACCGCGTCGCCAACGAAGCTGATAAGATGATGATGATGATGATGATGAGGCGTCACACCCTGCTGGTTGCATCATCTACTTTTTTAGCCCCAAGAAAACTGAAAATGAAAAAAAAATCAATCCAAAAGGAGAAAAAAATTAGGAAGTATAGATGCTTGATCACCCAAGGAAAAGAAAAGAAAAGAAAAAAAAAGAATTTTAGGTGTTTTTATTTTGCCTTTGGCTTGTGGAAATGTACTTTTTAAGTCACAATCTTATAGTTGTTTATTAGAAGCTTGTTCTTTCTCTTGCCATGACTATTTGTATTTGTTGTGCGATGCATCATGCTAATTGTTTTCTCACGAAGCATACCTCGAACTATTTATGATGTATTGGATATTTAGGGGCCGTTTGGTGGCATAGAACCTTTCTAGTTCTTTTAATATGTAAGAACTTCCTAGTGGAATCACTAGAAACCGTGCCAAACACTCAGGGCAATGATTCTTCTCTCACCACGTTCTACTCTAAGAAACTAAATCCAGTTGCCAAGCAATTTCAATAGTACTAGATAATAATCCAGTTGCCAAACGATTTCAATAGTAGGTAATCCCTTTTCCAATAGCAAGTAATAACCCAATTGCCAAGCGATCTCAAGTTCTCAACAGTACGTAAATTCCTTTTCATGAGAAGCTAGACCTAAAACATTTCCGTAAGAATCTCTATCAAACGCATCTTTACCACAAGCCATTAAATTCAACGGCTTAGAAAAGTTCTGGCAAGGCACATCTGTCGTTATTTTAACCAAACACGCCCTAGATGTTGGAGTCTACTGAAATGCTGCCCAGAGGCTTAAGGGACACCAAGCTGGCGAGGACGAGGAAAGATAGATCCTTGTTTGAGTTGTTTCTTCTATAATTTGATAGAACCATGCGAAACACACCCTGTGCCAGATAACAGGAGAGCATAATTGACACTCCCTATAGCATGAGAATGACATACATGAAGGGGTAGTGTTTGTGACCTTGCGATAATCACATCATATCATTCAGCAACATTGTCATACACACGCTAACAGCTATGGGTTGCACTGCTCCCGATCCCCAAGCCAAATCCAACTCACTATCTTACTCACACATCTGGATATGATGATCTGAAACTGTCAATACAAAAGCTCCAGAAAGAGAAGGGTGGCAAAGCACTTGCCAGCACCAATCAGGCTATATCGTTGCTTGGCGCTTACGGAAAACGAACTCAAGAGTAGTGAGACGTTTATATACCATGCTGACATGCTCACATGTTACCACGGCAAGGCACTACCACCCTTGTCCTGCACCGAACAGCCCGCTTTCCACCAGTGCGTTAGTGACTGTGTCATCGAGGTCCTCCAGTTGAAGGAAGGAGTCATCGACCATTGAGTTCACGGCATTGCCAGCGGTAGCAGCAGCAGCAGCTGGACTGCTGCTCACCGACTTGAAGCTGTTGTTTCTGCCAGGGGCAATGCTGGCTGTGCTATTGTTTATCACATTGCTAGGGCCAGTACCAGCTGGAGCAGCACCCTTCACCGCGCTGTTATGGTTACTGTTATTATTATTGATATGCTGTCCCTGCTCCCCAGTAGCAGCAACATTGGGGATAGCAACTCCTGATGCAAGACCACCGCTCGCATTAGGTGCATCTGGAGGCGGTTGCTGTGCTTTTGTGCGGTTGTTATTATTCTTAACTTCCTGCAGAAGCTGATTAAGCACATGCTGCTGGTATTGTGGGTTAACACCAAAGCCCTGGAAATTGTTTTGCTGCGGCATAGGCTGCTGAAATGAACCGGGGTGTTGGAACTGCACTTGGTTAGGTCCACGGAAGGATCTGGCTGCTTCCAGCTGTATGCCATTGTGCATTGCTGTAGGACCTTTGAAGACACTTGATGCCTCCTGCTGCAGCAAAATTGGGTTTGCACTGGAGCTTCTGAGCATATTCTGGTAGCTGTTTAGAGTTGTGGCATTCTGTAGATTGTTATTGCCAATGGTTCCGACACCAGGAGTCTGATTGTTCACAGAAGTACTTGTCTCTTGTTTGACCCCAATTAGTTTGGTGTTGCCCTGGTTATTGGCAAGGTTAGCAGCAGCCATGACCTGTCTTGAATCATGCATATTCTGAAACTTTGCCATGGTTTTCGAATAACTGTTCAGGCTCTCTGCATATTAACAGAGAAAATGTTAGAAGGGCAGTGTAGATAAATGGGGCAAACAGAAGGTGCACTCCATACTAAAGATCACAATACTATCCAATCAGCAATCAGTTTTTGTCATTGTTCATATTGTTTCTTTTTAATTGTTGTTTATTGCTCCGCTGATATTAGCTGAAAAAACAAATGAAGCTACACAAATTATAGATGAGATGCGCAACTTCCCATCCCACTACATAAACCATGTGTACAGACATTACTACCTGTTATCCATTGGTATTCTTCAACTCTACTGCATAACTCGCAAAAAAAACTCTTGCTGCTTGAGTAAGCCAAAAACAACCATGTCTACCAAGTTATCGTATCAAACTGTCTGGGTACAGCCCATTATGGTCAAAATGGTGGAAATCCAGTGCTGTAGATTTTTATTATAAAACAAAACTTGACCTACAAATTCAATTTCCTCTAAAGACAGAATTCTGATTTTAATACTAAATCCAACCATCTTTATACAAAATGTGGGAAAAACAGCAAGTTAGAACCTAATAATTTAGAGAAAAAAAAAACTAATTCACACAGCTAAATGTTGACGACTAAATGAAAATTGAAGACACTATTAAATAAATGTGCACAATCATCATACCTTTAGGACCAAGATTGTTCTTGTGGCTGAACTCAATCAAGTCCTTCATGTGATTCACCACCTCCGATATCTGACAAGGACAGACAACCATCAGCATGCTGCATGCATATGTATGTACTTAACTGGAAAAAGATACAAGGGGGATTCTAACTACCTGCAGGCAGCGTACATATCTTTTAGAAAGCCCATGTTCATTTAAGGTGTGATGCTCTAGATTTTTTGCCAATTGCCGTGATGCAGTGACAAACCTAACAGTACAAAAGAAAAAGATGTAACCACATCAATTAGATAACCAGAAATTGTTCAGTACACGTGGATGTCAATGTCAAGTACTGAAGGTGAAATAGGATCACTAACATGTTGCAGATGGTTTGTGCATCATTGTTTGATATCCCCGCTGATCCACTTTCATTGACAACAGCTTGGTATTTCTGGGCAACTTGCAGCAGATTATTAACCTGGAAAATCAGAAGGGTGAGTAGAAGATATGATATAACAGTCACCAAAGTTAATGGCATACCATACAAGAGGAGTTAACTCAGGTACAAGGAATATGCACTTGGGGTAGCACCCACAATGAATACACATTAGAATAAGAAATGGGATGCGTTATGTGTTCAAATTTTAATATTTTGATCTTATACTGAGTCCATGCAGCTGTAAAATATTGTAGGGCAAATAAAAACATAGAGAAGATAATAAGAAATAAATGTGAGAGCCCCAATAAATAATCCAGGATCCAACGACTCATGCCACCATATAAATTTGTATCCTATAGCCAAGCAATATATACATATAGGCAAAGAGGATTAAACTACCATAATGTCCTGCCAAATTATAGACTTAAAAAATTGTAGCGAAAATTAAAGGAACAGCACGCTGGACAAAGAACTCCACCTGTGGTGCTATAGTCTTGCGAGTGATGTACTCCTCATGGCGTCGTGAACAGAACTCCCAGGACATTATCTACACATTTCACAAGCAATCAGGAAATAGAAATGATTATCAATTGCCACCCATTTGAAACATTTAAGTGCCTACAAAGGCTAAACAATATGGGCATGTTACCAAAATTGCTAATGGCATGTGCTCAGGACAGCTAAGCAATATACCTTTAGCTCTGGTGTGAAAATGATTCTCAGATGTCCCTCATGTATAACATGTAGATGTTCATAAACACTTTTTTGAACAACTTTTGCATGCTCCAGCACCATTTGTCCATTAGGGAACCGGAATTCGTTGGGTGAGTCAAAGTATAAGTATTCATCGATAACACCATGGTCAAATCTAATTTGGCAGAGTCTAGGAAGTACTTCATAGGTAGCTTCTACCAAATGGAACAAAGACCAAAAGAAAAAGATAAAGTTAACTTAGTGAGCTTAATGGCAGACATTGAAACAGAAAATAGGAAAAGCACAAAATAAATCATGATCTATGAGAATACATACAGATGTTAAGAAGAAATCTACTCAGAAAGGAGAAACTAAGGCAATCATCTATGTCATCTTAATAGCACATGCAGAGTGCGTAAAAGATAAAAAGAAGACATAAAAACACATCTGGTTTAACCAGAGATTCACTGTGAGAAAGCAAGAATCACTAGGGCATCACCTTGTTCAAAGGTCCTGTTTGGGAGAGCTCAGGTAGAATAGGGGTGTTTGAGTGAAGAATCTCGATTCCAATTTGATACTAAACACACAGGGCTCAAACTCTTAATTTGTGACTAGGAGCTACAAACTTCAGATCCTTCAAGATTCCTCGTTTGCGACATTCATACATTTCAAAAAGCATTCAGCTGATCCAGAGATTAATTTTCAACTTGGCAATGATCTTTGCGTGATATTTTTATCATTCTTAATGCTTATCAACAAATTGTTAGTATTATATTTTTCTAGTCTGAAATGGCAAGACCTTCTTTAGAGCCACAAGAAGCTAACCAGAAAATACGGTGAATAGATCACAACTATGAACTGAGCAAACTAAGAATTTGGACAAATGAAAGAACCGTTATCATTCATCAGGTAGAGTTGACAGAGACCAACTAACCATATCCTTTCCCACCATGTGTATTGCAAATGTCACATCGCCATGTATCCTGTACCATAGAGAAAATTGAAAATTGATGAATGTATCCACCGCATTTTTATATATAGAAAAAGAAAATTTAACTGCTGCAGGCTACAATGGAACTCTTTACTGCAAAAAGCTGTGCATACAAGATCTATTTTTCTACCATTAAAGGCACTTAACAAATTAAATGTGGTTTTCAGTAACCCCAGCAGGAATTTTACACTGTTGCTAATCAATCTAATACTGAACATCAAGCAGAAAGTGATGTTCGGCCATGAAATAAAGAGCAGTATACGATGGGAAATAATACGAGTAGGTGTGAAGTATTAGTTACCAGAGCTTTCTGTGGAGCAGCAGCTGAAGAATTCCCTCTGTTGTCATAAGAAGAGACACACCATCTTTCTCTTGCTCGAGGTGCAAAGTACTCTTCAACAAGCTTCCTCCAATATGTTATAGGGTTATTCTAGAAAGAATCGTTCAAATAAATTGTATTACCAAGAGCTTGTACCTCATAATCCCACAAACAATTAACACTATAGAGAAACTCACCTCTGGACGATGACGCTTGTGAAATAAATACTGCAGTATCCTGCGAGAACAAATCCCACTCTCGATAGGAGTCCTAACAGGACCACTTAACTGCATTCCGGTCTGTGCCAGTGGTGGCCTAAGTTGAGGCTGCCGAGGAATACCAACTTGGGGTTGTTGCATCTGAGAAAATGGTTGCAACAAATGCTGCTGCTGCCGTTGCTGAAGTTGTGCCAGTTTATGCTGCTGAATCAAAGCTTGAAGCTGTGGGTTCTGTTGCCCCTGGAAATGAAGAGAATTCTGACCATGGATCAGCTGCTGAATCAGCTGTTGTTGCATGATATCACCAGGACTAACATCAATCCTTGATTTCTTCTGAGCATGCAATGCACCTCCGGCATCGATCACAGGTTGTGATGTTACACTTGAAGACCTCCGTTTCTGCACCTGCTCTTGGGGTGGACTTTGCTGCATGATGGAACCGTCAATGACTGAAGAGCCAGAGATGTTATTGGATGAAAATGACATTGGTGATGCAGGAACGCGCATCAATGAATCACCATTCATGCTAGTACTTGGCTGTAACTGGGCGCCACCGGAAAGTGACGAGTTGGCGTCAGTCACCAACGAGCTAACTCCAATGCTTGGGCCAGAGGAATTTGTAGTGCTAATTGGAACATTACCATTCATGTCCCTGGCATATCCAAGGTTAGAACATGCACCCCCGGACATGGAAGTCCAGGGATGAGTTCCGTTCATTGCCTTGTACAATCACGTAAAAGAGGCAAGGCACATTACTGGAATCGCTGATAATAAAGACCTTAAAATACTTCAGCCAGAACCTGTAAAAAGAGAGTAGGTGTCAATGGTATTAAAAACATGCAAAGAAATTATGCATCATATTTTTTCCCTTTGTTTTGCACTAACAAAAAAAATGTGTGCATTGTAAGCTGATCAAGTTCACATAAGCGAAACAAGTAGCATATTGTATTCATCTAAGCAAAACATGAACCTAACCAGTTCAGTTTCCTAACTGCAAACAAGGCAAGTAACAGATGATTAAGAGACCAAAACTGGATCAAGCTGCAAGCGATAAATAAAGGAGCCTGGGCTAACTTGAAGCAACCAAAATCCAGGTATTTAGTCGTCCATTAGAGTATATAAGAAGCTACTATGTAAGACCCAGATGTAACGCGCCTCTGTTCAGATACTACTAAGTAGCAAAATTGGCCTAAATAGCTGTGATCCTTAGCCTTCTCCGAGAGGCCAAGACTACAAATTTCCAATGTAAAATCAGTGTTCCATAAAACTTGATAGACCTAATGACAGCACAATCGTGTGACTGCCCAGGCCATGAACTAAGCTCAAACCGCCACGGTGTTGGCCACAGCCAGCTAGGCATCGATTCTCCCCAAATTACAGCAGCAGGGTGGGCATAGCTACCTAACCACCCGAAGAATGTACAAGATTGTTTATTTCTTCGCTTCTTTGCTCATACATCAATCGGAGGTATTGCAGCCAGTGAAGTAATTCTACCCCAAAATCTTATCTTGGGGAAAAAAACGCAGACAATCCCTACATCTACCCAGGCAGGAGATATTCTGCGGTGCAAACAAGATAACACAGGAGTGCACGGAGAGAAGTAACCCCAAAAGCAAAGAACGTAATCACATAGAGAACAATTGAAACAATAAGCATAGGGAGAAAAAAAAAGAAAATCACTCCAACAACAACTAAAACCAGAGTACTTTTGCCGGGTTGCCTTTCCACCAACCATCCATATGTTCAGCAACCAAAGGGGACAAGAACATAAACACACATGTATGCAACGGCACAAAACAAACGGTAATGGCGCTGCCGCTGCTGGAGGAAGCAAAGACGTAGATTGCTACCGCCTTCCGCGTCTTCCGCCTACCAGGCCAAGTTAACCGCTACGAGAGAGTAGAGAGAAAAAAAGAGGAAACATTTGGGGGCTTTCTTAGTAGAGCTTGGGGAAGGTGGAAGACAACCAGATTGGGCAGATAGACCCCAGGAACTCACTTCGCTCCCCACGGACGGATTGAATTGAACCCTAAGCAAAAACTCGCTGCAAACCAGACCAAATCAAATCGAAAAGGCTAGCAAAATCAAACCAGCGACAGCACAAGCAGGAGCAGAATTCCCGCCTCGAACCCCAGAATTCGGGCGCGCCGCATTGCGGGAACCGGCGCCCATCCACCCCCGAAAACTCCCCCACACGGCGGTATCCGGTGGGTATCCCACCACGAATCCTCCCCCGCCGAGCGACGCCCCGCCGGCGAGCGCGCGAACTCCCCCTCGCAACCAGTCCGGCAATCAATCGCGTTGTGCAGAAAAGCAAAGCGAAGAGGGGGGCGAAAAAATCTCACCCCGCTGCCGCTGCCGCTTCCCCCACCTCGTGCTGCTGCTGCTGCCGCTGCCGCTTCCGCTGCTAAATTATTTTCCTCTCATCTCCTTCTTCGGTTCTTCCCCTCCTCTTCTTGCGCCTGTCTGTCTGTGTGTGTTGGTGTGGCAGCCGTTGCCGGCACCGCGGCCACCGGACAATAGCTTCGCGGCGCCCGAGGAGGGGGTGACCGGGTGCAGCCGGTGGGGCGGCCCGCCTTTGACCATCCGTCGCCGGTCGCGGGGGGCCGCGGGGGCGATCCGGACCGTCGGATCGGGCCGGCAGCGAGCGCGGGAGGCGGATATTTACACACGTCGGCGCGTGATTGGGTGACGGTGGGGACGGGGTTACCGGGAGAGGGGCAGTCGGTCCCCTGGCTACGTGCACCCAGCGGGTGTACACGTTAGGGATGGCTGGGCCCACGCGGGGGAGAGGGCGCCATGGGGCCCGTGCCAGACGCGCTGGGTCGGTGGGTGCTGCTTCCTCATGATATCCATGAGGCGATGAGCCCCATCACTAGACATTAGGCTAAAATTTGTTAGCTAGAGGCTAGAGCATAGCTCCGTAAAGTAACTCTATAATTCATTTTTGATAAATATAAAAGAAAAATTATATTTGATATTTTCTAAAATTATAAGTGTTGTAGATACTTATAAGTATATGTATGTGTGCAGGCGCGACGGATATTTATCTAGTTGTTCCTCCCGTCAATAGTTTCCCCCTCTCTCCCATCCCGTTTATCCCTTTTTCGCACGATTTTCGTATCTTAGAAAGCTAACTAGTGAAAATTATTGGAGAAAAGCAAAATAGAGCATTTCTTCACTTGGAATAGTCATTGATTTATCATGTACTCCCTCTGTCCTATAAATTGGATCGTTTAGGAGAGAGGCACTTTTACCAAGAAGATTGGCGAAGGACCTGCATGCCCTTACTAGTACAGTACAAGCAGCAGCAGACCATCAGACAATGCTCAAATCCCATTGGACGACAGAAGTAAAAGAACAAGGCTGGGGCGTTGGGGCTGTGTTCGGCAGGACTGAAAAATACTGTTCCGGCTGATTGTTGTGAGAGGAAAATACTGTTCTAACAGGACATGAACAGTGATTCTGTGAGGTGGCTGGCCAGCCGGCAACCAACCAGCCAGCCAACCGAACACAGCCTGGGTGAGTGGGTAGTGGACACGGACAACTCCTGTCTGCTGGTACGGTACTTATGCGTAGGAGATGAAACGTAGCCCAGCGACACCTGTTATGGGACAAAATTTGAATCCTATAATGACTTTTTTTATGGAACAAATGGAGTAAGTTTTAAGTACTCTTTCTAAATTGTAAGTCGTTCCAGCTTTTCTGGATATATAGCTTTTACTATACATATAGATATAGGCCCCGTTGTTTTCGCTGAAATTTGGCTTATGCTGATTTGTTGTGAGAAAAAAACAATGTTCGTTCGCTGAAAAGTGCCGCTGAAGTAGTGCTGCAAAATAGGGTGATAATGTATATCTAGGTGCATTGCAAAAAACTATGTATCTAAAAAAATCAGAACAAAACTAATTGTCTCTGGCTTGCATGTTCTATTTGGTAATGGCATTTTATTTTCATAATCGTGTGCCGAGTCTGTTCGTTTATTTTGTGAACTTAGTCAGGTCGTGTAGTGTGTTACTTTTGTAACAAGGTGGTCTAACTCCTCTCTTTAGAGGATGAAATTAGTTAGTTCTTCTATTATTCAAAATAGGCGAAACCAAATCTAAATGGTTATTCTTTTCAAGCATATATATTTTACATAAGAACATGAATGGTCTGGCTTTCCTCAGTTCGCTGCAGCTCCACAAGTGTTTAATGTTGTAGTGCAATTAGCGTTGTGACAAGTTAATCTCTGGTAACATGCTATGGTTAGTTTCACCACAATTTTTCTACATCTATAAGATTGAAACGACAAAAACAATAGCAAATTTCTTGCACGGTGCCAAGTTTTGTTTGGAAGATCGGGGCACCAAACCTAATAAGCTAAGAAAAACCATTGTGCTAAATCTCTTCATCGATCTCCTGTTTGTGGGCCCGGAGTGTAAGTGACCTGTTTTGCTTCCTTGTTCAGGGTGCCGTCGTTGGTATTTTACGAGAAGAAAAGGGATGGAGCTTTCCAGGTTTAGCGACGTACAAACGCCCACACGGCTCCTACTGATGTGTGGGGTCACAAAAACAGGGGCCCATGTGTTCGTGATGAAAACATGCCAATGGGTATGTTGATAGGTCTGTCTCCATTTCCTTTTTCCAGGGCCGACCACACTGTTCGTCGAGGAAGCGGTTTTGCATTTCGCTCCGTGCACACAGGGAAGGAGGGGAGGATGACTCCACACTCTATCAGAGCTTCCTTTTCCTTGTTGTAGAAGTAGAAGCAGCCTGTGGGGCCCAGCATGCTTGTTGGGTTTGACTAGCTTGCATTGTTTTCTGCTTAGGATAATTAGGCTGGACGAGCAGGACTAGTGTGGTCTGTAGTGTACGGTTTTCCTTTTCCCTTCGTTAGCTGTTTATAATGTAGACAGGGTACAAGCATAATTGGGATTGACAGACAATCTTGACATGAAAAGCGAGCAAAACAATCATAAACATGTATGATGATCGTTGTGTTGGTGACTGGTGATTAATCAGTATCTTGTTTTCATTAACAATTAGTAGAAAATGTTTCTTGACCAGAAGCTCGCCATTCCTATTTTGTGACAAAATCCAATTGGTTCTTGACCGAAGTGAAAATGTCATATACAGAGCAGCCAATTGAATACCTAAAAAATTAGCAAAAAAATTATATATAGTGTATACATGTATGTATATTGGAAAAAGGAGAAAATAAAGCTACAACGAATACATGTGAAGCATTCAGCACAAAACGTAAACTTTTCTACTACTTTTACCTCTGCACTGAAGGACCGATAAGGCCCAGTGGGCCAAATTCTCTCCCACTGTTGGAAACATTGGCGATTCAGCGTCTCATGACTCTCGCACACCGACGCTGCTCCTGCCTCGCTTCCCTAGTCCCAGTCTCCAAACCCTAGCACTACTAGTGAGGTGGATGGTGGGCGAGTGGCGCAACGACAGACTCTGGCAACGGGCAGCCCCTTGTCGGTGAGGGATTCAAGGTGCATCGCCACAGTGGTAGCCAAGGCTAGGCAAGTGCAAGTCGAACGACCCCCACACATCCGCACTGTTGCAGAACTGTCTAATCCAATATCTCTCAGAAGTATTTATCTTCTATTAGATACTAAGTACTCAAGAGATGACATTAAACTACGCAGTTCCATCGAGCACACCCCAAGAGAAAACTCAAAAATACACATTTTTCCATCAAAATCATAAATGAGAGAATAAAGCTTACAACATTCTTCAATCATTTCTTACATCACTTTATTACAGTAACAGAATATTATCTCAATTAATTATAACAGCGGAATATAACAATGTTATCAGAGTTATAGAGGAAGCAAGATTAATTTAATGATATGGTAGAGCATTAACATAGTGAACATTTTATACAAGGGATGCTATCAGATTTTATATCTTTTTTTATAAAAACCTTTAGTAAGGGTTATAAATAAACACTACGGTCGTAGCAAAATAGGGATCATCTCTGAGCCCACCAAGAGGTTTCCACACAGGTGTCATCTCGAAGTATTCTCCAATCACCTGCAACAGGGGAAATAAAACTCTAAGTACTTGATTGTACTCAGTAAGACTTACCCGACAGGAGGAAAATAAAAGACTCCAAGGATATGCAAGGCTTATTTGGCTTGTGGGTTATTGCATCTGCGAAAGCATTACTAAACGTGCGTCCTTATATTCAATTTTATTAGCAGTCATCATTAGTTCATTAACTAACCACTCTATGTAAGCACCTATGCTATTTTCAAGCAGTGGTAAGCAATCAGAACTATTTTACTATTTTTTATATTCCAGTTCTTACTATAGTGCTAGACCGTAGCCAACTCGATACCGTCTCACAGAAACGATGATTCGCGAACCAATGTATCCCAGCTGGGTACCTCGAAACACACGTCCCGTTTGTACCCCAAACACAAATAAGACCAACCCAACCCATTCCACTCCTGTCACGGGGTCCAGGTCCCCATCCAAACTTAGACTCCAAGCCCCCCACACTTGAGCCCCAGTCTCAGTATGGTGCTTAGACCTCCACCTTTCCCCGCCTTCAATCAGTCGGTCCGAAAAGAGCCGGAACCCACGACAAGAGCGCAACGAGCATTTTCTCTCTCATAAGCAAGTATGTGCTCAGGATAATAAGTCTGTGACCTGACTACCATCCACAGCAACAGACGGTCCTCAATCGACATAGGCGGAACAAGTGCAATCCGAGCCCCGCACAAATGCCTAACCAAGACCAGATCCAAAGTATCATTCCGCCCGATCTCCAATTATCATCCATATATATTCCATGTGATAGTAATATAGTAACAATAATATCTTTTCTATCTCTCACGAGTGATAGATAATCACTCGACTTCTACCAGATCCTATAGCATAGCAATCTACACGATTCTGACATACTAGTAGGACTCATAGGATAAGGATATATATATATGCAAGTGATTTCATTCAACTCCTTAAAACTTAATGCACAAGCATAAGATAAAGTACAGAATAATAAGGGTTATGCACTGGGACTTGCCTTTGTAAGATATAACTAAAAGTTAGCATTCCATCATGGTGACACGATCATCAAGGCACCGGGACTTGCCTTTGTAAGATATAACTAAAAGTTAGCAAATTTATATCTTATAATATTAAGCATCTTAAATTAATTAGATAACTCCTGGGAATATTATAAAACTATGTGAACAAAATATACTATCAGATAGATCATGATTTTAGGAACCTAACAAAATTGGTTTCACAATTTTTGGCCGACTACACAAATCTATATTGAATTTACAAGTTTGCTTAGAAACTAAATTAGGAATTGCTTAAGAAAAAGGGAAAAACCAGCAGCAGCTAATTCGGCCCGGCGGCCTAGCGCGGCGCAGCTGTGCGCGCGTCGCGGCGGCCCAGCACGACCCAAGGCCGGGGGCGCTCGCGCGCGATGGCGGCTTTGCAGAAAAGCCCCCGTGCTTTAAGATAATAACATGACCACTATGAGCACTATTCCTACCGTCAGTAATATTGCAACTATACCCTCGGATGTTTTCACCTTTATCATGGGAAGGTCCTTAGGATCCCCGCGCACGCCGGCGCAGCGGTCAACGGCACAAGGCGGTTACATCGGGCAAACTAGGCTCGCTACGACGACAGTAAGGGGCCGACCACCATCTACAGCTAAACATGTAAGGATGGGTGGCGGTTAGGGACTCGGAGGCGCACGGTCGTAGCCTACAGCGGCAAGTGGCTATCCGCGGTGGTGGCATGACTGTTTCGGCGAGCCTACATACGCTTGACAGAGTAGAAGTGGCGGATAAGCATCTGTAACACCCCTGGTGTTACGAGTTTGCTTAGCACCAAAATTTAGGACTGAGAAGGATTATCTTAACAAGTTTCTGGGTTTTTAAAATGTATAACGCACGTGAGGCAAAAAACAATTTCTAGGAACAAGGATCAAACATAACTTGTATTTAGTACTTAAATAAAAATTGAAGTACAAGTTTAGTAGATGGAAATGTAACTTTAACTTTTGGAAAATAGATGTTTATAACTAGTGTTTTGGGAGCTCAAAAATCAAATTTGATGTTAAGATGAGCTCTTTTCGTTAAGTCGGCAAACACCTGAACTATTGTTAAAATACCATTTTTGGTGAATTATATTGAGCAAAATAGTTAAATGGTGCTTAAATATTTTACTCCTACGGGTTAGTATAAGGTATGGACTATTGCATGAAGTATTTGTTGGTTGAAGTTAACAAGACTTAGATCTATTAAAAATTGCGACAAAAGAGTTAATGGTTACTTAGCCTCAAATGAAATCCTTAACTTTCCAAAGTATGAAAAAGTAGTAAGATAATGTTATTTTGACATTTAATTTCTAACAAAAATGTTTAAACACTAGCTGCATATTTTGGTATTGTTGATTGCATCAAAGTGAGTACATGAGCATGGTGTAGGTCGAAGTTGTGTTGGATGTCACGTTGCTCTCGTAAAAATTCCCCAACTTCATTGGAACGCGAGGTAAACCACGTGTTGGTGCACTGTCCGTGATCTGGCATTCAGCGCGATGAGCTCATATTGGCATCCATCTATCTCCTTCCCTGGTTGCTCTCTGGTCATGGCGATGGCGTTGCTAGGTCATTGGCAATGTGGACCTTACGATAGGGGAGTTAGTTGAACCTCAACTGTGATCGTTAGTAACTTTTGCTACGCTTCAAAATTCATCCATGTCACCACTCATTGTTGCGCGGTCCGTGTCTACAATCACCGCGCACGCGCTGCTGCTGCCTAGCCATTCCTGGCTGTGGCCGTTGCACCGTTGGCCGGCCTCGTCGACTGTCGACCGTTGGCCGCACGGTGGGTTGTGCCAGCCATAGTTGCCTTCCGTAGGGCTGGGCAGAGCTGCAGTGCTGCTACACAGCTATCGCGTATGCGCTGCTGGCCAAGCCGTGCACGGGGCCAAGCCGACACCGCGGCAGTCGCTGTCTGGCCAACGTGGCTCTCTTTCCGTCACTCGAATCACCTACTCACCAAGCCGCTGTCTGCTTCCATAGTCATGTCACACTAATTCTCGTATCACAATGTCACTGCCCTCCCTCACATCGTCTTGTTGCACCAGCCCTGCGAGATGGCCCCGCGCACGACCGTTGTTCCACTGCCCCGTCCGCACCCTACCAAGACCGAGCGGTCCCATCTCGGCACCTCACGGCATACTCCCTCTGAGCCTCACCGTGTGGATGCTCCTGTTCATTTAACATAGCTTTGGTCGAGGTTGTCCGAGCCTAGAAGCCGCTGCCCTATTTGCCCTGCCGCCAACGGAACCACGCCGCTTCGCAAGCTAATACACGTGGTTTGGGACACCACACCTCAATTCGGCGTTCTAGTAGTTAGACAGGAAAGCGAGCTAGTAGCCTGACCCTCACTTTGGCACAACCGAGCACTACTGGCCGCCAATTTGAAGTTTGTCTCGCCACCAGCCAGGTGCGCTGTTGTGCTAGTGAAATTGGGGTAAGGTCCAAATTAGTTCAATTGTTTGTATCTAGGAGCTCGCCTTGACCTCCTCTATCTGGTGCTCGCGCCATTTGGCCAGACGCTTACCGAAGACATGGTGACGCGCTGGTGTCCATCGCAGAGCACCACCGCCCTGCTCGGTCGCATGTGGCTAGATCACCACAGCGCTTCCCAGCTTCAACCGTCAGTAGGGCGTACACCACGGTGAGCTATGGATGCTTCTCCGCCATCTCTACCTTGCCGTGAGGGTGTAGGCTCACCGGAACAGTCACGCCATCACCATGGATAGCCGCTCACCGCTACAGCTCGTGCCAGCGTGTCTTCGAGTTCCTAACCGCCGCCCATCCATGCTTTTTTAGCTGTAGATGGTGGTCGACCCCTTACTTCTGTCGTAGCGAGACTAGTTGGCCCGGCGTAACCGCCATTACCGCCGGTGTGCTGTACCACCGTGCGCGGGCATGCCGAGGACCACCCCGTTGCAAAGGCAACACATTCTAGGGTCTTTAATGCAAAGCGTGAGTCTGTAGTAATAGTATTTCATTGCTCCGCGTGATTATCCAAAAGCCCGAGCCCTCTTTTTGCAAAACACGAGCGCGCGGGCACCCCTGGCCTTGGGCCATTGCTGGGCCGCCACGACGCGCGCGCAACTGCGCCGCGCTGGGCTACCGGGACGAAATGGTCGCCACCGGCCCTTTTCCTTTTCTAAGCATTTTCTAATTTAGCTTCTAAGGTAAATTTGTAAATTCAATATAAATTGTGTAGTTAACCAAAAATTGTGAAACCAATTTTGTTAAGTTTCTAAAATCATGATCTATCTGCTAGTATATTTTGTTCACGTAGTTTTATAATATTTTTAGAAGTGCTCTAATTAAATTGAGATGCTTAATATTGTTAAAATATAAATTTGAATGGATTTTTGTGATAAATTGGTGATAGTGTTGGCTCTGAAACTTTCACAGTAAATTTCTAACATTATTAGGTGTTCACTGTAATTTTTGTAGCTCCATAATAATTAGTTTGCTAAGGTAACTAAATGAGCCCTAGTTCGAAAAATATATGTTTAAGCAATAAAATGCCGAAACACCTTGGGATTTTAAAACTAGAACATTTTTTGGGAAACAACGTCTTATTCGACAACTTGGATACGTAGGCTAGTACGTTAGTCATTAAAGCTAGCTCGTTAGCTTGCGTAGTGTAATCGTATTAAGAGTTGTAGTTGTTGTTGATTAATTACATCTCTACGTTGCATCCACGTATATCATAATAGGAACAACGATGACTCATGGAATCAACCGAGGTAGCGAAAAAGATGATGCCTTGATGATCGTGTCACTATGATGGAATGCTAACTTTTGGTTATATCTTACCTAAGCAAGCCTCGGTGCATAACCCCTATTATTCTGCACATTGTTTTATGCTTGTGCATTAAGTTTTAAGGAGTTGTATGAAAACCACTTGCATATATATATCCTTATCCTATGAGTCCTACTAGTATGTCAGAATCGTGTAGATTGCTATGCTATAGGATCCGGTAAAAGTCGAGTGATTACCTATCACTCACGAGAGATAGAAAAAATATTATTGTTGTTATTATATTACTATCACTTGGAATATATATGAATGATAATTGGAGATCGGGCGGAATGGTACTTTGGATCTGGACTTGGTTAGGCATTCGAGCGAGACTCGGATTGCACTTGTTCCGTCTGTGTTAATTGAGGACCGTCCATTGCTGTGGATGGTAGTCAGGTCATAGACTTATTATTCTGAGCACATACTTACTTATGGGAGCGGGAAGGCTCGTTGCTCTCTTATCGTGGGCTCTGGCTCTTTTCGGACCGACTGATTAGAGGCGGGGATAGTAGAGGTCTAAGCACCACACCGAGTCCAGGACTTAGGAGTGGGGACTTAGAGTCTAAGTTTGGATGGGGACCTGAACCCCTTGATAGGAGAGTGATGTGTTGGTCTTGCTTGTGCCTGGGGTACAAGCGGGGCGTGTATTTCTGGGTACCCAGCTAGGATACATTGGTTCATGAATCGCTGTGTGATACAGTATGACTTGGCTATAGTCTAGCACCATAGTAAGAACTGGAACTATAAAAGATGGTAAAATGGTTCTAATTGCTCACCACCTGCTTGAAAGTAGCATAGGTGCTTACATAGAATGGTTAGTTAATGAACTAACGATGACTGCTAATAAAATTGAATATAAGGACACACGTTTAGTGATGCTTCCTACAGATGCAATAACCTAGAAGCCAGATAGCCTTGCATATCCTTGGAGTCTTTTATTTTCCTCCTGTCGGATAAATCTTGCTGAGTACAATCGAGTACTCAGGGTTTATTCCCCCTGTTTCAGGTGATCGGAGGATACTTAGAGCTGACACTTGTGTGTGGAAACCTCCTAGTGGGCTCAGAGAGGATTCCTTTCACGTTACGACCGTAGTGTTTATTTATAACACTTACTAAAGGTTTTTATAAGAAAAGATGTAAAATCTGATAGTAGCTCTTGTATATAAATGTCCCCTATGTTAATACTCCACCATGTCATTAAATTAATCTTTGTTTCCTCTGTAACTCTGATAACATGGTTATATTCCGCTGTTATAATCAATTGAGGTAATATTTTGTTACTATAATAAAGTGATGTAAGAAATGACTTAAGAATATTGTATGCTTTATTCTCTCATTTATGATCCTGGTGAAAAAATGTGGATTTTCGAGTTCTCCCTAAGGGTGTGCTCGACAGAACTGCGTAGTTTAGTGTCCTCTCTTGAGTACTTAGTGTCTAATGGAAGATAAGTACTCCTATGAGGCATTGGATTAGGCGGTTCTACCACAGCATCAGTGGCTCACCGTGGTGTACGCCCTACTGACGGTTGAAGCAGGGGAGCGCTACGACGGTTTGGCCACATGCGACCGAGCGAGGCGGTGGCGCTCTACGATGGACACCGGAGCGTCACCCCACCGACGATGAGCACCCTGGCCAAAATAACGCGAGCAATGGATGGAGGGAGTCAAGGCGAACTCAGGGTTATGAGTAATTGAACGGTTACCACTCCTATAGACCTTACCCCAAACCCTCTGGTCACGACGGCGCACATGACCGGCGGCGAACAAAAATCTGAAATTGGCCGAGGCTAGACCACCGCTGGCCCCGACGAGAGTGGGGCGTCTAGCTAGCTTCCTCTGCTTCTTACTAACGTGAGGAGATGAGCTAAGAAACCATGGGCTTGGTGAATTTGAAAGGCGGATATGGTGCCTAGGCTGAGGCCACGTCATGGGGAAAAGCATGCGGATGAGCTCGAGCGGTAGGACGTGTTAAAGTGGGGCTCCGATCGGCGGTGGCAGAATGGGCTCATGCACAGGTTGATGAGACCAGGCGGCCTATCGCGACGCGCTTGAATTGGAGTGGCCAGACCCGAGCAAGGCTTGCCGCGCGTCGGCCAGTGGGGACAGGGTGAGGCAGGGAAACATCCATCTCCGCTGTGTCCAGCCCTCGACTCATCACGTTGGCATGGTTCTAGCTTAAGGACTAGGCGGGGTAGGTAGGATGAGGGGCGGAGCGAGCACCACGTCAACCACACGATGTAGCCACGACCATGGCGCGGCCCAATGGCCAACTATGCGAGTGCGACGCACGTGCAGCAGCGGGCCCAGCTGCAGCCATCTGGGACTGGCCAACGCCAGGCCATAGGCGCTGCGTGGCATCACCCGAGCGCGCGAGCTAGCCAGCGCAGTAGCCCGGCCATGGCCTGAACCCGACGCCCACATGTGCGGTGACCGTGGACTTAGGCCGAGCGGCTGCACTCGGTGCCGTGCATGCATTTTAAAGCAAAGCAAAGAATGCCGATCATCTCAACATAAGTCCAACCAATCCTACTATCCTAAAGTCGACACTACCAGCTAGCTAGAGGAGCAATCGTAATGACCTGAGAGCTACCAGAGCGGGAGATAAAAGGATGCCAACATGGGTTCATCACTGGAGTGTCGGTTCACGAACAGAGCGCCAAACAATATGGTTTACAGCGCGTTCCAACGAAGTTTGAGCAATTTTTACGAGAGCAACGTGACATCCAACACAACTTTGACCTAAGCCATGCTCAAGCACTCGTTTTGATGCAATCAACAATACCAAAATATGCAGCTAGTGTTTAAACATTTTTGTTAGAAATTAAATGTCAAAATAGCATTGTTTTACTACTTTTTCATACTTAGAAAAGTTAAGGATTCAATTCAAACTAACAGCCATTAACACTTTTGTTACAATTTTTAAAAGGCCTAAACCCTATTAACTACTACCAACAAGTATTTCATGCAATAGTCCATACCTCATACTAACCCATAGGAGCAAAATATTTAAGCACCATTAACTATTTTGCTCAATATAATTCGCCAAAAATGGTATTTTACACAATAGTTCAAGTGTTTACCGACTTAACGAAAAGAGCTTATCTTAACGGCAAATTTGATTTTGAGCTCCCAAAACACTAGTTAACAACATCTATTTTCCAGAAGTTAAAGTTGCCTTTCCATCTACTAAACTTGTACTTCAATTTTTATTTAAGTATTGAATACAAGTTATGTTTGATCCTTGTTCATAGAAATTATTTTTCGCCTCACGTGCGTTATAAATTTTTAAAACCCAGAAACTTGTTAGGCTAATCCTTCTCGGACCTAAATCTCGATGCTAAGCGAGCTCGTAACACCAGGGGTGTTACACGCACAAGACAGTCTGAGGACTCCAAACAGGGGATGCAACACCGTCCGTCAGCGAGGGAGCTTTCTTCTTGTAGTTAAGATCAAATCACTAATTCTATTTGACTTACCAATTCCCCACTATGGATAACAATTTGTGAATCTCTTGGAAACTGGAACAAGAATAGCCTAAGTCAGTTTGCCACCACATTCGCCACTGGAAATGCCACTTTCGTTCGACTTGCAAGTGTTAAACTTGCCGCCAGCATTCATCCTGAGCCAAGATCAAACTCTCCGTAATGAGATTCATAGTTGCATTACTTATAGCTTCCTTATTAGTAGACAAAGCAGATTCAGAATTGTCCTTCCTTCCAAGGATAACATGTATCCATGCACTTCAATTGCTTCGTCTCCTACTCTATTTTACTATTTCTCAGGTTTAATTTTAGGTCTCAAACATGAAGAAAAAAAAGAGAGTGATGCTACGGATTTGAGGGTTTTCTTAGAAAGGGCTATTATGAAGAAGAAATAATCACAAATCCAAGGGCCGCTATGAAGAATAACAATCATAAACCGGAGCTAAACAAGAAAGAGTTACTTCATTTACCAAAGAAAGCCATATGCAATTGGTTGTTTTTCATAGCCTCTATATATTTCGGATGTTGCCACTTTGATATGTTGAATTATTAATTTATACATAATATATGTTATATATTTGCTACATATTATAAATTAGAACTATATGGTGTTATACAAGCCAAATATTAGGCTTTAGGAGTTTAGGTTGTTAACAAAATGAACAACCTATCACCCATGCTAAAAAATACTAGGTCATAGTTTAATTGGTCAGAATCTTTGTGGTGAAACATGTCCATATAATTTGAGTCTCAGCATGCATGCTCGTGTTTGTGATTAATTATTTTTTAATGGTAAACAACATACCCAACAACGAGATAACTTTGGTTGTTTCGTTAATTTTAAGATATGTTAGCTTAGCACCTTGGAGGTACTAAGATATGGTGTATATGTACGTATTCATAAGGACATGTGCACTTACATACATATAGTTGTCTACGTTTATACCGTGCTTTAAAAAACAACACGGACTAAGAATGCAACTTTAAAGCCACTTGATTTTCTATTAAACAGTTTTGGCACTTTAATATATGTGTTTCTAGTTGACCTTGCATAAACTACTTAGTAATTTCATATATTATACTCCCTCTGTCCTGTAATATAGTGTATTTTAGGAATTTTAAGATAAATTAAGAGAGAACATAAAAGACGCATATATCCTCATTTTATTTCCTAATCAGACGCTATCATCAACATGATTAATGGTGATTGATTGATAAATGAAAAATTATGTTTTGTCCTCTAGAATGCATTATATTTAAGGATAAATTTTGAATGTCAGAATGCACTATATTAAATGACGGAGGGAGTAAGTTCATATGCAAATGAATAAAATGGTATCTGAAATTTCATATCCTCTTCAACGAGAGATTAAAGAGAAAATCATGTACTTCTTAGAATGTTAGTACTTGTAGAGTTCACTTTTCAAATGTCCAACGGTCTAAGTCAAAAAATACTTGATAGATGGCCCTGGTATCCAAGATATTCCAGCTGACCAGCCCATGTACAACCAAGGCATCCCTACTAGTTGCGTGTGGGTTTAGCCATTTGGTAGTGTATAAAAAGTTGCATCCTTCGCCTCGAAGCACACGTGACGAGGATGTTAGTCATTAGTCACTAGCTAAAAATCCCCAGATTTATTTGCCGATGTTTGGATGGCCGCTCAAGACCCTTCATTTGGATTTATATCATTTGAACCATATATATAAGACTGGTTTTTGTCAGTTTGTGGTCATCTTCTTCTATAGTTGGTAAATACCATAGTTCTTATTAGCTTTTTTTAAAGAAAAGTTTCCCTTTGAAGGAACTTTAATCGAATCAGTATTTTTTTTAAAATTAATTGAATCAACAATTAAGCCGGACGCTACAACTCTAAGAGTTTGTTTGAATTCACATATATTCATGGGAGAGAAAAAATTAAATATTCATTAAAAACAATAACGGGAATGATTCATATCTATATGTGTTTCACCGGCCCTTTTTATAAAATTTAAAAGCTATAACTTATTTTATCATGACCATGACATCTATAATATAAGTTATTGTTGGACTGGAGTAGACTAGTAGGGGGATTGAGGACAAATTAGTTCATCTCCGTTTCCAACTCACATGTGTCAGGTGAGAACGCATTTTTCCAAATTAGTTGATTAGTATGTCAATTCATTGGTGTCTCTGTATATCACGTATCACCTCTCATCGTGCACAACCTCGGAGATAAAGGATTTGCTATGGCCTTGGCTTGAACTACTCACGTACCTGAACTTTTTTCTTTACTTAGAACATCACGCCCTCGGTCCTTTTGACTCTGGGTATCGACTGGCCGCTTTGTCTTCGAGCAGCCACAGTGTAGGAAAAAAAATTGATGCTCGGAAAGGAGAGAGAAGGTCGAAGCATCAGGGGTGTCCGGCTGCAACAAAAAGCCGTTGTCGCTGCGGGCTGCGTCTGCAGCTATAGTATTCATCAGTCTAACATGCCGACATCAATGCTTCTTCAGTTGTCATTGGTGCTCGGTTGTTAAAAAATATTTCATCTCTCTTGCGCTCGCACGTATGTTAGACGTGGGGAGTCGTGTATCGAAGCTTCAACATTGCAGCCTAGAGAAGCAATGCACAAGTGTTTGAGGCATCAAGGCCGGATTGATAGAAGTTTAGGATCACCTAGTTGCAGATCTAGCAGGTATATACAAGAATTTAGACCATGGCAAACCCTAGAACATAAGTTAAAGCGAGAAACAGAGAGAGAGAGGGTGCGGAGATGCAAACCATCGGCCGCCTTCGAGGAAGATGAGCTGGCCATGGCGGTGCATGTCGGTGACACGGTGAAGTCCGACGGTGAAGACGTGGTTGCAGTGGCGGCGGTGGCCGGTGACGGTGCTTCCATCACTGGCAGCGCCCCCTCTCTAGATCAACTAGGGTTTGGGATGTAGGTGGGGTGTCCGACGGCTCAGGTGAACCTCGTACCTTGTGCCCCAGCCCCCACCTCCTTTTTTATGGCGCTGTACGATGGGACCCACCAACCATGGAACGATTAGGCGCCCCCGATTAGGGCGCGGATCCAAGGTAGGCCAATTAGTGGAGATCAATCTAACATTCTCTTCCTTGATCTTATCTTATGACATAAACTCAACTTACTTGCTTTATCTTGTTTCCATTCCATCACAGATCAATACATAGAGTGTGCCTCATCGTCACGGTCTGTTGCCATTAGATTAAACAGCTACAATGCACCTCTCTATTTTGAAACAGATTCTCAACTAGGCCTTTATTATCCAGGAATCATAGGCATTTCCTTAAACCCATGCCGGCTAAGTGTTCTCTGAACACGCTGGGTGGTAAGCCTTTTATAAGTGGATCCACGAGCATCTTTTCTGTTCTTATATGCTCAAGACTAATTATATGATCCTAGACTTTATCTTTCATAACATAATACTTTATGTCAATATATTTGGCAGCACCACTTAACTAATTGTTGTGAGCATAACATACTGCTGAATTATTATCGCAGTATAACTTGAGTGATTTATGTATGTCGTCTACCACTTTCAACCCGGACATGAATTTCTTCAGCCAATTCACCTACCCTGTGGCCTCATAACATGCTACAAACTCGGCACACATTGTGGACGATGTAGTGACGGTTTGCTTTAAACTTTCCCACGATATAGCTCCTCCTGTGAGAGTGAATATGTATCCTGACGTGGACTTTCTGTCATCTCCCTCACAATCAGAATCTATATACCTCTCTATGTGCAGGGAATCAGATCTTCTGTACGTTAGCATAAGACCCTTCATAACTTGCAGGTAACGCAAAACTTTCTTTACTAATTTCCAGTGTTCTATTTCTGGATTACTCTGGTATCTGTCAAGTAACCCAGTAATAAATGCTAAGTCAGGACGAGTACACACTTGAGCATACTGTAAACTTTCGACAGCTGAACTATATGGAACCGCTTTCATTTGATCGATCTTATATTGGTTCTTGGGACATTCAAATTTCCCATATCTATCGCCCTTGACTATGGGAGCAGGTAAAGACTTACAATTTTACATACTGTATTTCTTTATAACTTTTTTTAAGTATGCCTTTTGTGATAATCCTAAAACCCCCTTTTCTCTATCTCGATGAATCTCTATTCCTTGGACGAACGAAGCTTCACCGAGATCTTTCATATCAAACTTCGAGGACAAAAACTTCTTTGTTTCTAGTAGTGGATTAACATCACTGCTAGCGAGCAAGATGTCATCCACATATAAGACTAGGAAAATATATTTTTCATTTTTAAACTTTGCTTAAACGCAATTGTTCTCTATATTTTCTTGAAACCCAAACTTTCTTATTGTACTATCAAACTTCAAATACCACTGTCTTGAAGCTTGTTTTAATCCGTAAATGGATTTCTTCAGGCAGCATCCTATACGTTCTTTTCCTTCCACAATAAAATCTTTTAGATGTGTCATGTAAACATTTTTCTCTAGATCCTCGTTTAGGAACGTCGTCTTTACATCCATCTGATGTAATTCTAAATCGTAATGTGCTACAAGTGCCATTATGATTCTAAAATAATCCTTACATGAGACTGAAGAAAATGTCTCATTATAATCTATACCTTCTCTTTGAGTGAAGCCTTTCGCCACAAGTCGTGCTTTGAATCTTTCTATATTCCCTTTGTAGTCATATTTGGTTTTGTAAACCCATTTGCAGCCTATTGTCTTGGATCCTTTAGGAATTGTTTCTAAGTCCCCCACACCGTTGGTTTTCATTGATTTCATTTCATCTTCCATGGCTTCAAGCCACTTTGATGAGTGAACCATCCATTTGAAATTTCTCACATTCATAAACTTCATAATCTTCAGGAATGACTGATCTCCTGACTCTTTGAGACCTTCTAGGTACCTTGTTAGATGATGCTTGTTCTATATGAGGCTGTTGCTGCTCTTCCTCATGTGTGACAACGGGTTTAATGGGATCCTGAACGATAGGTTCCTCATGTTCATTCATTGTTGCCACAGGAGAACTAACAACAGGTGCTGTTACTACAGTGTCTTGCACTATTGGTACAGGAACAACAGGTAGCGTGAAGAATGGTTCCTGAACCATCAGAGTGGGCACATATACCCACTTCTCTTCAAAATTAATTTCTCGCGCTACCATGCTCTCCCTGATCATATCATCCTCCAAGAACACATCATGTCTTGTTTTTACAAACTTCGTTAGTCTGTCAGGACAATAGAAGCAGTAACCTTTTGACTTTTCTAGATAGCCAATGAAATGGCAACTAACTATCTTGGAGTCTAGCTTCTCTATGTTTGGGTTAAAGACTTTTGCCTTAGCTGGACAACCCCACACACGTAAATAGTTAAGTGAGGGTTCCTTTTCTGTCCACAACTCATACGGTGTTTTGGGCACCGACTTGTTTGCCACTCGATTGAGAATATGAATGGTGGTTTTTAATGCCTCCATCCATAAACTTATCGGTAGGGTAGAGTAACTTATATTGCTTCTCACCATATCTATTAAGGTATGGTTGTGTCTTTCAGCTACTCCATGCTGCTGAGGCTTGTCCGGTGTAGAATACTGGCCAACTATGCCATTTTTCTTTAAGAACCTTGCAAAGGGTCTAGGAATTTGGCCATATGGGGTGTGTCGACCGTAGTACTCTCCCACATGATCAGATCTTACTACCTTAATCTTTAAGTTGTGCTGATTTTCTACTTCAGTCTTAAATATCTTAAATTTATCCAATGCTTTCGATATTTCCTTAATTGAATAAATATAGACAAAACAAGAATAATCATCTGTGAATGTTATACATGAATCGTAACCATCCACACTCTTCATAGGAAAAGGACCACAGATGTCTGTGTGAATTATTTCTAAAATTCCTGCGCTTTGATTGGCATCTTTCTTTATTTTCTTAACGTATTTTCCTTTTATGCAATCAATGCATTGTTCTAAATCTAAAAATTCAAAAGGCGAAAGAATTGATTTCTTAATCAATCGCTCTATTTTTCTCCTCAAAATATGGCCTAAACAACAGTGCCATAATTTCAAAGATACATCATGCACTCTCTTTCACTTATTTGTTGCATTCATAGACGAGGAAGCATTCTCATTCTCAATGCTCACATCATTCACATTCTCAGAAAGTGATAATAAATAAAGCTTGTCTTGTCGGAAGGCAAGACCAAGACACTTATTATTAATCACAATCCGACATTTGCCATTACCAAAATGGCAATCATATCCATCATCATCTAATCTTGAAACACTTATCAAGTTTCTACGCAAAGATGGTACATAAAAATATCTGAAAGCTGAAGTTTAAAACCATCATATAATTCTAGAGAAAGATCTCCAATGGCTTCAACTTCGGCTTTAACTCCATATGCAACTTTAATTCTTCTTTCTTCTCTTTGCAGGGTTCTCCTCGTACAGAACCCCTGTAATGAATTTGCAACATGAACAGTTGTACCTGAATCAATCCATCAAGTAGATTTTGCATAACTTAAATACAAGGATTCATCTATGAATATAATGAAATCCTCACCTCTCTTCAGAAGTCTTTTTAGGAAGTCTGGACAGTCCCTCTGGTAATGTCCATACTACTTGCACCATTTGCACTGATCTTTTTCAACTTGGGCATTGCTGTTCTTCTAATGGTGCTCAGTCTGAGAGGCTTTCCCTTGAGGTTTGGCATTCTTATTGAAGTTCTTCTTCTTGTTGTCCTTCACAAGGTTAGCAGAGTCACCTTGTGAGCTTTTCAGCCTCTCCTCTTCTTGAACACACATTACAATGAGCTTCTCTATATCCCACTTATCGGGCTGCATGTTGTAGTTCATAACAAAAGTTTCATATTCTTTGGGCAAGGAAGCAAAAACCAAATGAATAAGGAACTCATTCTTGAGCCCCAAATTCATTGGTTTCAGCTTCGAAGCAGTGTTGCTCATCTTTAGTATGTACTCTCTTATACCGCTACCAGTGTATTTCTCATTGAATAATTTCTTGATCAAAATACTGGCATAAGCCTTTGAAGTGCCAGTAAACAGACTCTCCATTTTCTTAAGATATTCTGTGGTGGTATCACAATCTGGGATAGACCCTCTTATCACATCTAAAATAGTGGACTTAGCCACCATCAAGCACTTGCGGTTTGAAATGTCCCAGTTCTTGCGTTCGAGATCATATTTCATCCGCACTTCTACATGATCTCGTTGCCGAGCAGTAAAATCAGCATCAGACTCATTTTCTTCCCTCACCGGGTCCACTGGCTCAGTAGGACACTGGGAGGTAAGCGCTAGGTCATTTTCAGACAGTGCAAGTGCTAGTTTATACTTCTCTCACCATACCCTATAGTTGCCCCCTTCAAGAGGCGGTATGTGCAAGATAAAAGCCATTGGGTTGAGTCCTGAAAAACACCGTCAGAGAAAGTGAGAAAATTGATATAATAATTGCATGCCTTAATTTAACGTTGGTCAAAATTAAAACATACAACTTTCTTATACACTAATTCTACATCATTGTTGGGCAGAAATAGAATTAATGCATGGAAAACCTTATTAATAAACATTATAATATTGCTATTATCAATGTTGGTTAGAAAAATAATAATATTAGAATTTACTGAATAAAATTTAACTGCTCTTCAAATTAAATTCTCTCGTTGGTTCGAATTTCATTAGAAGATAATAATCTTTAACCTTTGCAGCGGAAACATGAAAAAAATTCTTTATCTACTTTTCAGAAGCATTTTACTGTACTCATCTCCTCTCTGAAAAAATTATCCCGTTGGTTCAAATTTTGACAGAGATTTAAACCAGACAAAAAATTATCAAAATTTGCTTCTAAAAATAAATAAAACAATAACATAGTTTCTACTGTTCATTTGGTCCAGCCCGTTGAAACAATGCTCGGCCCAGCGGCAAAATGCCGCCCGCACTCACAAAACCAGCCCATCCGCCTACTTCGTCCCAGCGCGCACGCTCGCTCCCCGCGCCCAGGCCACAACTTGGGTCTAGGCCAGGATTCTCCTTCCCCGCCTAGGCCAGAAGTGGCCCGTTCAATCGGAGCCGTCCATCTTGATCCAACGGACGTCCGTCGTTCTCGCGGGTACAAAAACACGCCCCGTCATGGCGCGTGCACCCTAACCCTAATTCATTCGCTCCCACCCCTTCTCTCTCTCAGCGCCACGCATGGAAAGGAAAGAGGAGTGAGTAGCGGAGCAGCGCCGCTGCCAGTCCCCTCGCCGACGCACGCGCTCGTCGAGCGGTTTGGGCGACGGTGTCCTAATCCCCCACACGCGTTGCAGTGGGACTCTCCCTAAACCCTAGATCTTTTCGGCGCCGCTGCGGGTCCCCTCGTCGGAGCGCGCGCTCCCCAATGGGTGAGTGCGCCGCCGTCGAGCGGTCCTGTGACAGTGTCATCGGCTAGGGCTCGCGCGCACAGCGACGAGCGCGGCTCGGCTATCTCCTCGTGTGCCGGTGAGGCAGCGATGGAGCTTCTTCCCACGTGATGGCGGCGGTGACGGCGGCGAGAAAAACCGGGTAGGTCTCCCCCCTATCCGTCTATTCTTTCTAGGGTTAGGGTTAGGGTTTCGGGTGGGGTTTCAATACCATTCGAATCGAGTCCCCTCCTTCTGTTTTCTTCATGATTTCTACCCCAAAGACTAGATCTACATCTAGACCAGGCGACTGATACCATTGATAGAAGTTTTGGATCACCTAGTTGCAGATCTAGCGGGTGTATACTTGAATTTAGAACATGGCAAACCCTAGAACATAAGCTAAAGCGAGAAACACACACAGAGAGAGAGAGAGAGAGGGTGCGGAGATGCAAACCATTGGCCACCTTCGAGGAAGACAAGCTGGCCATGGCGATGCTTGTCGGTGACGCGGTGAAGTTCGGCGGTGAAGACACGGTCGTAGTGGCGGCGGTGCAGAGGCGACGGTGGCCGGTGGCGGTGCTTCCCGTCGTTGGCAGCGCTCCCTCTCTAGATCGGCTAGGGTTTGGGACGTAGGTGGGGTGTGTGGCGGCTCAGGTGAACCTCGTGCCTTGTGCCCTATCCCCCACCTCCTTTTTTATGGCGCCGTGCGATGGGGGCCCACCAACCATGGAGCGGTTGGGCGCCCCCAATCAGGGCGCGGATCCAAGGGTGGGCCAATTGGTGGAGATCAATCTAACACAGATTGCCACTACGGGTGCTCTTCCAACTCTGGCAAGATGAAATCTATTGAACTGTGAAATTTGGGGGGGTGGGTTAGAGGGTTAAGGTCGATGAATTAGGGATTTAGAGGAAAATCGGTGGCGTCAGTTGGTGTGTGGGACAATGTTAGTGAGGGGTGTTGGGCGGGGCAGTCAGATGACTAGTGGATGGGTTGGGGTAGAGGAGAACTTCATCCAATAGGTTAGTGAGGCAATGAGGAACAATGGTGTATCGGCGCTTAGCGGTTGGGGTTGTGATGTAGATGGGAGAGAAGAACAAGGTCGAGACACGGAGAACCTACTCAGGCGCCATGGTTATGGCCGGAGAAGGCGAAAGTATAGAAGAAATTAGGAAAGAGGAAGGCCTTATATGAAATATTTTGGCAAAGATCTAATAATGAGTCATCAGAAACAAAGGTGGAGCAAAATTTGCAGCGACCTACGTGTCTCCGGCCTCACTACCACGGTGAAAATTGAAGACCAGTATTACTCCATCACGAAATTACAAATACATTATGCCACATGTATATTCGATAGATCAGAAATGATCAGCTCCCCCTCATTCACCAGTAGTCCAGACCCCACGTCTCAGAACAGCAGGTTGAAAGAATGTATCGATCAGTGCTAGTTGTTACACGTACATACATATACATATATTTATACACGTACTCACCACTCTTTTCAATTTGTGTGTTTTAGTGAATCGAATCGAATCGAATTTTCACCGTGCAATACATGCATCGATGCAACGACGTGCACGAGAGATCGAGAACAACTACGTACGACTGTTCAGTTGAGTTGAGTCAGTCAGATTGCCACGCCACGTACAATGTGTTTGTGTGTGTCGGTTTGACGTACGATCGGCGATCGATCACCTCCCCTTCATGTCGGCGAGCTGCTGGAAGAGCTCCCCGGCGGCGGTGGTGGACGCGTCGGGCACGCCGCCGCCCGAGGCGCTGGCCGCGGGGACGACGGCGCCTCCGCCGCCTCCCTCGGCCGCGGCGCCGTCCTCCCCGTCCTGCTGCGCGCCCTCGGGCGGGTTGGCGTCCTGCAGCTGCAGCGCGTACTCGAGGTTCCACAACACGTCGCCCATGGAGATGCGGTCGCTGCCGAACTCGGCGAGGCACTTCTCGGCGGTCTCGGCGAACTTGGCGAGCGACTCCGGGTTGACGGTGCCGGCGAGCTTGGGGTCCATGATCTTCTCGATGAGGCCCTTGCGCTTCCACTGCATGCCCCACTCTGCCAGGCTGACCTGCTCCCGGGGCAACTGCGGGTCGATGGGCGGCCGCGCGCACAGCGCCTCCAGCAGCACCACGCCGAAGGAGTAGACGTCCGACTTGTCCGTCAGCTGCTGGCACCGGAAGTACTCCGGGTCCAGGTACCCGAAGCTGCCCTTCACGGCGGTGCTGACGTGGAGCTGGTTCATGCCGGGCCCGTCCTTGGACAGCCCGAAGTCCGACACCTTGGCCACGAAGTTGTCGTCCAGCAGGATGTTGGTGGTCTTGACGTCGCGGTGGATGATCCCCTGCGCCGTGCCCGTGTGCAGGTAGTGCAGGCCCCTGGCGGCGCCGATGCAGATCTCCAGCCGCTGCTTCCACGGCAGCGGCGTCACCCCTTCGTTGCCGTAGATGTGGTCCCGGAACACGCCGTTGTGCATGTACTCGTACACCAGGATCATCTCCTGGTTCTCGTCGCAGTAGCCGATGAGGGACACCAGGTGGCGGTGCCGCAGCTTGGACAGCATCTGGATCTCCGTGTTGAACTCGTTGATGCCCTGCTCCGACTCGGCGCTCCCGCGCTTCACCGCCACCTTGGTGCCGTCGTCGATCTCGCCGACGTACACGTTGCCGAACCCGCCCACGCCGATGATGTTCTTCTCGTCCCAGTTCCCGGTGGCGGCCTGGATCTCGGCTAACGAGAAGAACCGCCCCAGGCCCATGGTGGAGGAGAAGGTGTTGCCGCTCTTGTGGGACCCGTACCCGCCCTTGCCGCTGGCGGTGAAGGACTGGCCCGTGTGGATGGGGAGCAGCCACGACGAGAAGCTCTCCCGCCGCTCCCAGTCCTGCGGCCGCTTGTACCACTTCACCACCATGGCGCCCAGCCCCGCGAACGCGCCGAACATCATGGCGAACCCGACGGCCGCCACCGCCTTGCGCCCGCCGCTCCCGTCGTCGGCCTTCCGCCCGTCCACGCCGAACTCGCCGTCCAGGCTGCCCACGGAGTTGCTCATCTTGAGCACCTCCATGCCGTTGAGCAGCGCGTCGATCCGCCCCGTGTCCTGCCCCATGGGCCCGACCTGAACGCTCAGCTTCCCCTTGCCTTCCGCGCCCTCCAGCGACGACGAGTTCACCACGAAGTCCTTGTAGTAGGGCGCCGCCAGCTCGCCGCCGGTCACCGTGGACAGGTCCAGCCCGGACATGGCCTTGCGCCCGCTGATGTACACGTCGAAGTAGAGGTCGTTGGTGGCCTTGCTCACGATGTCGGCGAAGAAGAGGCGGACCAGGTAGCTGAAGGACGGGTCCACGTCCACCTTCCACGTCAGGTTGAAGTTGGGGCTCCCCACGTCGGCGTCCGCCATCTTGGCAGCGCTCGCGTACACCAGCGTCGGCGCCACCAGCCGGGACGTCCCGTCGGGGAACTTGATGGTGCTGGTGGGCACCGACACGTCCTTCACCGCCTCCCTGATCTGCACGTACGCCGCGTCGGTCTCCCACCGCCGGCCCAGCGTGTCGTTGGCGGGGCCGATGGCGGGGCCGCCGACGTTGATCCGGTACAGGACCTGGTACGCGTCGTGCACGAGGCCGGTGATCTCGCCCAGCGGCGCGACGGCCAGCGCCGAGTCAGTGATGAGCTCGTCGGGCGCGTTCACCACTTCGATGGCGTTCACGAAGGCAGCGGAGCCCTTGAGCGGCTGGAACTTGAGCGCGAGGTGGTTCTCGGTGGCGTTGATCATGTACTCCTTCATCACCGGCTTGTTCTCCGGGGTGAAGCTGTGCAGCAGGACGTTGTCGTCGGTGACGACGCTGAAGGTGGCCGACGCGAGGTCCACGTCGCCGCCCTTGATCGGGAAGAGGTAGATGCGGATGAAGTGCCACCCCGGCACGGTGAGCGGGAAGCTGTAGACGGCCTCCTCCTTGAAGACCCGCGCGGTAGCGTACAGCGGCGACGGCACGTCGGCCTTGTCGTCGGCGGCGACGCGGATGGCGTCGTTGGCGGAGAGCAGGTGGTTGGCCTGCGCGTCCGTCTTGTACGACTTGCCGTCAGCGGTCACGGGCGCCGTCCCGCCGCAGTCAATCAGGAAGCTGTCCTTGGGCGTGAAGCTGGACGGCGTGGGCGGCGTCTCCGCGCCGCTGTCGGTCACGGGCCGGCCTTGCCCGGACACAGTGGTTGTTGTCGCCACCAGCGCTGCGGCTAGCAGCAGCAGAAGCAGCGCCGGCGGGAGCGTCCCGCGGCGCGTCATGGCTGGTGTGCTACGTGCTCGACGACCACCACCACCAGCGCTTGCTAGCTAGCTAGTCCAGCGTGCGTGCACGTCACCACCAGCACCGGCACCGGAGGGCGGCAGAGCAGCACCGGACGCCGGCACACGCTGCAGGCTATGACTGGGTGGGGTTGGGTGGGTTATTGACGGTGGCGGGGCCCTCTCACCCTCTCTCTGGTTGGTGGGCCCAATCGGAGGAGAGGGAGGAGGGAGGGGGTGAAATGGCGGGTTATGTGGTGGCCACCGGCGCGCCAAGTTTAAGCAGCCCGCGCGGCCGCCCGCTATGTTTGGGGTGGTGGCCACTGGCCACAGGCCGGCGACCGGGTCACCGCCGAGACGTGCGCTCCACCGCATTCTCCGGCCCCCCGCTGCCGCTGCGTGCCAGCTCACCTGCACCTGTGCGCCAACCTGCCATGTGCATGCTGCCTATTCTTGAGTCGCTGGCGGAAGAGCACACGGCACGACGAGCACACGACGAGCAGCAGCACACGGCACGACGAGCAGCAACAAGGCGAGCAACGAAGAAGGAGCGGCGGGGCCGGGCTGGCGTCCGTGGACGCGGACGAGCAGCAGCACACGACACGGCGAGGAGCAGCAAGGCGAGCAACGGCGAAGGAGCAGCAGGGCCGGGCTGGCATCCATGGACGCGGATGAGCAGCAGCAAGGCGAGCAACGGAGAAGGAGCGGCAGGGCCCGGCTGGCGTCCATGGACGCGGACGAGCAGCAGCAAGGCGAGGAACGGAGAAGGAGCGGCGGGGCCGGGCTAGCGTCCATGGACGCGACTCTGCCGTTCTTGGGAGGCGCGGACGGAGGAGCAAAGTAGCCGCCGCGAGGAGGCCAACCACGGGCGCGGCGCCGCCAGCACGTCTGCCCGAGCTCCGGCGGGCGAGGATGGCGGTGAGGAGGGGGCTAGGGAGGGGGTCTGCCCGAGCTCCGGCAGCAGAGATGAGCTGTGAGGAGGGGCCAGGGCAGGGGTCTGCTCGCCCGAGCGCCAGCGGCCAGGCTCGTCGGGCGCGCGGGGAGCTCCATCGGCGGGAGGAGGGGCGGCGGCGCGCGAGAGGACGAGGAGCGCACGCACGGAAGGTGACGAGAAGGGAGCACCGGGCTGGCTCGGGCTGGCTCCAGTAGAACGGCCGATTTGGTCGTTCAATCCTTGCCAGACCACAGCGGTACAGATGGTTAGCCCTCGCCTGGCTCTAGCCCACTTTCAGGCGACTGAACATACCAAAATTGGCTCCATGGAGTCAGACTGGAGTTAGCCACCCAACCAAATACACCCATGCCTACTCCTAAGTCCTACCTGCCAGCATGCTACTGCTGTAGTAGTACTGCATATTCAGACAACTAGTCATTGCAGATCTCAGTCTCAAGCATTGTTTGTTGTGCAAGATTTTAATTGTTTTAATGTCCTCAGAGCATGCGGGCTTCTCTGGTGAAGTACCCGTCTTCCTCCATGGTACGACCTAGTTGGGGGATCTTTGCTCGGTCAGGCTCACCATAGAGCGGTTGGGTGAAGTGTCTCGGGTTTCGACTGCCTAGTGACGATTTGTCGGCCAGGCCTTCCGAGCAATGGGAGGTCGGTCAACCATCCCATTGCTCGGAGTATAGACAGAGGCCTAGAGGCTTCGATCAGTACTTAGCGAGGGCGTGAGAGCGCACCCGCTAGGTGTAGTCTCTGAGTCGCTGACCGATTTATAGAATTAGTCAAGGGATTAATTCTGTTGTAAGGGTATTTAGTATCGGGCTTATGTAACCTTGGTGTTTGGTATTTGTCCGTATCTAAATTGGAAATGTAGATACTCCCTGCATTTTGAAATGGTTATTGTATTTCATACAAGAAAAAGTCAGTTTTACAAACTTTGATCAACAATTATTCAAACTACATACAAGTTTAGGACAAAAAACTTACAACAGTAGATTTGTATTCAAGTACCTCTGGTATGATATTGTTTCTTTGGCAAATAATAACAATCTGTTAGAGAAATCGGTGGTCAAAATCTATTATGCATGACTTTTTGCTTATCGAAATACACTTGCATTTTTTGAAACGGGAGGAATAATATGGTTTAAAGATTGTTAATCACGAAATACATGCCATTATTATTTGGCGCCAAAACAAGGCCAATACATTTGGCGCCTAAGATCTAGCTAGCACAAGCAATGGACAATGGACCATAGGTGACTAGACAAACTTTTTTGGGGGGACAGAGGGAGTAGCTTCCACAAACCCTAGTCAATTTTTCAAGGAAGTCAATTTTCTTGACCTACTTCCTCTGTCTGAAAAAGAATGTAAATCTCGTTTTACAATGAGTCAAATGATCTTAAGTTTGACTAAGTTTATAGAACATATTATCTACATTTAGATTTTCAGTTAAATTTATTATGAAGATACATCATATGACTAATCTAATGACACTTAAACATCAATGGTTTTTTAAATAGATTTGATCAAAATTAAGAATCTTTTGTCTTCCCGGGATGCGAGATTTGCATTGTTTTTTGGAACGGAGGTAGTACTAAATAAAGCCACAAAACATACGTCGGCACAACTAAATTTTGACCAAACGCAACTTTATCTTGGCACATGCACCAACAAGGCAAAATAACTTTGGCAATTTGCTTTTTTTTAAGCAAAACTATGCACAAATTTTGGCAGGACTTCTGTGGGTCATAAAGCCCCTGCTACCGAGTTGGGCTTGTTGGCCCATTTGGCACCTAGGGTATATATATATATATATATATATATATATATATATATATATATATATATATATATATATATATGGAGAGTATATTCAGTAGTCAGCTACATAATAAGTTATTCTGTAGCCACCTCCATTTACGATAATTTTATATACTAATTTACGATAAAGTGAATATATATTTACGATAGTTGTGTTACTATAACACATGAGGATATTTATCGTAACGTTATAGTAAATCACATAGTAAGGAGTTACTATAATCTCGTGAATTATTATAGTAATTATCGTAACTCAAAGTGGCCACATAATAAGTTATTTTATAGCCAGCTACAGAACATAATATTTTGTTACTGTGACGATTCTCCATTTCTGTACAAGGTTCCTTTGACACAGTTTTATTGCAGTCATAAAGAAACATTTGTTCAACACAAATCCTTCTAACCATAAAAACATCTTAGGTTTTGCGATCATAGTATTCTAAAAAGTAAATACTAGCACCAATTGAGCTTAGCTAGCATATCTTGACTGCACAAATAAGCTCCTAATGTCCAGAATTTATTTTTTGGTTTAAAGAATTATGTATTTAAACTAAATATCTTCGTACAAAATCAGTAAGTGACAAATTATTATGATTTCCTCACATATATACTGACATGACTATGAAAGTGACCAAAAAATCGCTTGGAATCATAAAACATATGGACATGGTCACATATATTTGTAACTATATATATGTTTAGGCATGTGTCTCGCAACCACAATAGAATCGAGCATGTCATCCACCAAAGATACACTGTCCCCATGTCAGGGAATGAAACAATAGTGTATCTGAAAAAAATTCTGATCGGTCCCTCTGAATAAGTTGAGGGACTCCTCCTAAAACAAGATAATATCAATATACATGCTCTATTTACCATATTCGTATCTTGCATGGCAAAAGGAAAAATGGGGAGTGCAATTATGAAGAGGAAAAGAAGAAAATATAGGCAAGCAGAGAAAACTGAGACAGAATAGCATGGAGCCATGAATATGAGCACAAGCAAAAGATCCTGATCCAATCAGACATGATGGAGAAAACATGATAGAGGGAGCCCATGAATATACATTGGCATGGAGTGGACTAAGCCCAATTCAGTAAACAGGTGGCGGTAGAACTGTTCACATGAGTGCATGATTTTTAGAATTAACCGCAATGACCAATACTGGCATAAGGTCTAACTAGAAACAGAGTACACGAGGAATAGAACTTACCAAGGTGGCAAGATTGTGGCTTCTCTTGGCACTGCCCTATCGAGATCAGCCAAGGAAATCTATATCTAATAGATGGATTGATGGTCGAGATATTGCACCACAAGTGGGTGCGCTAGTGCCCAAGTGAGATCTACACAAAAAACTAAGAGAAAGAAAAGAGGATAAATAACAATGATGAAAATATTAGGTCTAACCAGAGAAACCATAATCAACAATATTGAGCAAGAAATGAACACAACATAGACAATTGGACAAACAAATCCTAAAGTGAATCCCAAGGGGAAATGTAAATCATATACAACTCAACCTCTAACTGTTTTCGGAAAATGTCACCGCATATGATGGTAATGTACCAACAACATGAAGAATCAAAAGAGAGTGGAGAGAGAACCTTATGTGCTGGAGGAGCTCAAAGAAGACTAGTATAAAGAAATCCTCGGACACACATAATTTTTGTCTAAAAAAATTCAGCTTCAGTTTAAGGATATTCTAAGACTAAAACTTCAATGAATGCATTCTATATTTTCTGTAGAGATGCTAAATCAAGTGAATTCTACTTCAACTATAAAGAGGCACAATGTCTAATCCAATGTTAATCACATTCATACAACTATTTCAATTGAACCAGAAAAATTTAGCTAGGGCAGAACGTGAACACATAACTAATATTAAAAAAAAATCAAATACGCACATCACATTCTCATTGATATCCCACACAAATGGATAATATATGACAAATTTAATTCTTAAAGAATGAAGATGGTACCTACTATTAAAAAGCGGTCGCCCATAGCAAGCTAGCAGCACCTTCATATAATTCATTAATTCAACATACACCAATTTGACTAAGATTCAACTACCCAAGAGCTAATAAACCTATAATTTTAATCAACAAATCAATTACTGTATGATATTATGTGATAATACATCGACAATGTTTCAACTAGCTATCATGAATCATATGAGCAGAAATACTTTTAGGGACTAATAGATAATTAATTATCTGCTAGTTTGAATTATCTAAGATAGTAGAAATACTTTTAGGGACTGCTAGATAATTAATTTAAGAACTTGAACAGCAACCAAACAGAATCACATACGATACAATATGCATCCACCATGAAGTTTTCAGGTTGTGGGAAATTCTAATCATGAAATGCGTATCAAAGTGACAAGATACATCGATGTACATATTTAAAGATGAGCATATGAGTAGTATACAAATGGTCTTATAGAAAGCAAAGTGGCATGCATAATAGGATACATAAATTTTAGAATACATGAGCATATGAACAACAATGATCAGCTTTGGGATTCAAGAGCATATGAGCATCAGGTGCTCACACATGCAATTGTCAAAAGCATACCACAATGATTAACAGTCAGAAACCTTAAATCTGTAATATCAACAAGTGCATACATAAATCAAGATAGATAAATCATAAAATCAATGCCAAATTTATGACTGGTGGAGACAGTGATAAGTCCAAAAAAGTGTAGAGCATTCTCCAGCATACTTTTTTCGTGCTAGCGGCACGCCACTGTTGCTGATGGAGTGCAGAAGAAGCACATGTCTCCTACTGGTGGAAGGCTAACTAAAACGATAAAAAACCAGAAATAACTAGTGTTAATGATTTGGAAGCTACAACAGCCATAAATTAAATGTGTAAAATTGAAAAATTAGCAAGGCTGAAAAAGAAGCCAATTTCCAATGGAAACAAATGCAAAATTTATACTCTTGTAAATCTTCAAGCATAATTAGCCACACAAATAAATCAGTAATAGTAGAAGAAACTACCTATGTGAGTTATCATGGGGAGTAGATGGAGGATGCTTTGATGGCGAGCGCCTGGGATCTGCACAAAAAACAAAGAGAGAGAAAAGAGGATAAATAACTTCTCCTGGCCTCCGGACACTGATAAGAAATTTTAAGAAAAAAATCATCGCATAAAGAATGATATATATTGCAATATAGCTTTCCATCTAAGATTACATCCAAACAAACATTATTTATAAGTTGAGACTTCACGTGAAAGAAAATTATCATATAAAATTTTCATGATATGACATTTGAATTTTGCATTGTATAGCTGATTAGGTCTTAGCAACAAACAGTTTAGCTCTTCTGAGATGAAAAAATACTGATATATTCCTTAAGCTAAGAAGATTCAGTTCAGTTGTAGGGAACCATGGTTAAGAAAAATACTTTATGCTTGTTCACCAGAAACTTGATCTAACTAGCACAAGAGGCAATACCTATTGGCTATTGCGCATAATAACACACCACACTGATTAGGTAATATTTCAAATGTGAAAATATATGTTTTACCAAAAATAATTACAAGTTACTAGGAATCAAATGCACGATAGTTTCTTAGGTAAGTGTCTCCTTAGGTGTGATTCATTATTACGACCACTTCAGTAAGCTCATAAGTACATAAGACCACAAATAAAGTGATAAGATCAAAATAGTCTCATTGATATATTTCTATGCCGGTCATCATAGATTTGAAAAATGCCATATTGTTGCTAAATCTATGTCAAACCAAATAAAGAAACACATGGCTGGAGCACGATAACAGAGAAAGAATCCATGATCAAACCTCTAAGCTGCCCACCTCTTCCACTACAGTAGCCTGACACTTGAAAAGCATGAGCACATTTGATACATTCTGGTTTGGTTGTAGCATGTGTGGACTAGCTAATTAACATGGAGAACCTTCAAATCAGTTGTGCATGTTCATGGATTGCATGTCGATTCTCCCATGCCCTCCTGCCCTCTTGCATGGGTCCTAACAATGGCAAGCTGCATGCATGTGAGATGGTTTACCTCAGAAAAATGAGAACAAATCTGCCCTCTCCATGTATCAAACGAACCTTCGACAACAAATCATGTGAGGCAATACAGGATTACAGCTGAGGGGGTTGATCTGTCCCGCATCATGGACATCATCATACATCGTTACAATGGATTGCATGTCTAAAGCCTCCCTCCATGGATCCTGCAGACGCCATGCAATTTTCATGGCAGGTTATAATATGTGAGAAAATCACAACTCTCCCTCCACGGATCTAGGCAAGATTTAAGAAAAAATTAAAACAAATCATGTAGATATGATACATGCGAGGAGGGGGCTGACCACGCCAAGGCGAGCAGAGTCCCTCTTGCCCACACAACCAGCTCTCCAGTCCCCCATCACCTGGACATCTCGGCCTCGGCATGAGGCGGCGGCAACCTGATGAGGTGAGAAGAGTACGGGGTTATGGGGTGGACCGACGGGCCCAGGTGCGATGAGCTCGCCGACGTCGAACCAGGGAGCAGGGGCGGCGACGAGCTGAGGTCGTGCGGTGAGGGCGGCGGCGATCTGTGGTCTGCGTCGGAGGCGACGGCGATGGGCGATCTATGCTTGCGATGGCAGCGGATCGAAGAAACCTGATGAGGACATGACACCCATGCATATGACCATGTTTGGGCCCATTAGGGGGCGCGTCCAGGGTAGGCGATGACCCTAAGACCTTTATAATCATACGCCGCCGCCGTCACTAGGTTTTGGGTTTTGTTTAGATTAATCTGTCAAGAACAGTTTCGCCGTTCATCGGTTTGTGAGACCCCAACTTCGTGAGATTAATCATTCATCTGCAATTTGGTTGCTTTCTTTCTTGTTCTTGCTTGTGTTCTTCATTGCGCAGGCAGGGATTAGCCTTCTTGGCAAGGTCAACCGGATTCATGTCTCGGTTGATAACAAGAGGAGTTGTGGTGCTAAGATTGTAGGATTCAATCTTTCGATCTGAAGCCAGATCGGTGTGTCATTCTCTGCCACAACGATAGTTACCATTGTACCTGACGGAAGATCGGGATCCCCGTTCCCATTAGGTGGTAATCAGAGCTAAGGTATACCGTTAGGTTCACATTTATCCCCTAGTTTTGAGTGTTTCGCATTCGTCCCATAGTCCAATGCCATATTTTTTTCCTGTCCTACAACCTTCCACGCCATAGCCTTTGCATACTTTAGCTGGTTAGGTCGTGTTAGAGTCCAGTTTGTGTGTTTTTCCCCATCGTTTCCATCAAATCTTTGCTGCCGTGACCAATTTTGCGCACATGGTTCCCGTTTTGTCCTCTAATTCGGAGCCAATTCTTAAAATTGGTCTAGTTTTCGCATACGAACTCGGATTTCGACGTTCCATATATCAAAATAGATCAGAAAATTTTTTTGGATCCGTTTATCCCTTGTTTTCTTGGGGTTGAAATTTTTTAATTTGGTAAAAAACTGGTCACAAGATCCTCTTTTCGTGGTCACAACCTTTTTGTCGATTTTGAGCACGTCTTCTAAAATTTTCACAGGCCACGCCTTTCACTTGTTTAAGCTCATATTTTCTGTGGTTATTTCTTTTGTGCTCCTAAGTGAAGGAAAAATATCAAAAAAATAAAAATAAAAAGTCAAAATTTCCCAAAAAAAAACAACGACAACCCAAAAAAATAGAAAAAAGAGAGGGGCAAAAGAGGAACAATATCTATAGAAGCACATAGAGAAGGCCAAAGTGAGTTGTGTTAGCGTGTGCTGTCTGGTTCTTTGTTTGTGTTGCTATTGCTATCCATCATACTTGTTTTTCATACACCTGTCACCTTGCTATCCACCATACTCATACTTGTTTGTCACACACCTGGTACTTGAAACATTTTAGACCAGCAACGAGAACAAGTACTTTGGACTATAATTCAGTATTACTTTCTGTTACTGATTTGTGTGCCAAATATACATATTATTCTTTATATGCCTTCCAAGCTCCACAAACTCTTCAGATCAGTACAGAAAAAGGGCCTTGCAATCTTGGTACCACTACCTCACAAGTATCATGAACTAGTCGCCGGTTGTACCGTCCACTGCTTGTGTTGGTAAGAACTTTGTAAGAGCTTGGTAAGACGCTTTCACTTGCTGTGAAAAGTGACACCACTGCAACCACATAGTCATTTGGTAGGGATAACCTTCACCGTTTATTCCTGTTTTTGTGTTTACAATGGTAGGAGGTGATCAGACTGGAGATAACAGCCCCAAGGATTTCAATGAGTGTGTCAGCCAAGAGCAACTGCAAGCTGCTGTAGGTAATGCCCAAAAAAGGATGAATGAGGCCATCAGGAAGGCCGTCACTGACGCACTCATTGAACTCAACATTGGCAACATCATGGAGAGGTTGGACAAACGAATTTCCATGCTAACCGACAAGGTTACTGAGTTGGAAACCTTGGTGGCGGTCAACAACGATGCCTCCGGCAGCAATACTGATGGTCTCTTGCCAGAAGACATGGTGCATGATGCCACTGGGAACATAGATCGAGCAGCCTTCCGACAAGCAAGATTACGACGACGTCTTCGCCGCAACACGACAGGTATGGGTGGTGTCCACCACCATCAAGGTAATAATCACCGTGTGCCCGATGATCCTTATGCTAAGATTAAGTTCACAATACCATCTTTTTTGGGTCATTATGATGCTGAGGGATATCTTGATTGGGAGATGATAGTAGAACAAAAGTTTAGTGCCCACCTTGTGCCTGAGCATCATAGAGTTTGACAAGCTACTAGTGAGTTTAAGGACTTTGCCATTATTTGGTGGAATGGGCTAGCTGCACAGGATGCTTTACCTGGTTCGTGGGAAGAACTTAAGATAGCTATGCGTGATCATTTTGTTCCTCCTTCTTATCATGGAGACTTGCATAAGAAATTAATGCGTTTAGAACAAGAAGATAAATCTGTACATGATTACTATGGTGAGCTCCAAAAGGGATTGATGCGTTGTAGTATTGTGGAGGAGAACAAAGATTCTATTTGTCGTTTTTATTCGGGTTTGAGGCGCGAGATTCAAGACATTGTTGATTATAAAGAATTTAACACTGTCAACCAGTTGCTTTAGTTTGCTATGCTTGCAGAAAAGGAATTACAGGGGCGTGAACAGCAGGGCAAGAGCAAGGTTAGCACCACATACACGCCACGCTCGGCACCATCTTTGGAGCTGACCAAGCCAACCACTTTTCGGGCACCTCCACCAGCGAGCGAGCGACCAGCAGCCTCTGGAGTTACCACTACACCTAAGGCACCTCCCGCACGACCTTCAGATTTAGGTAAAAATTCTTTGCAGGTGCCTACCAAGAGTGCCTCATCCGTTGCATCGACGGACACACTTTGGGCATTCAGTGCCACCGCTGCCATGGCATTGGCCATGTGCAGAAGGACTGCCCAAGTCAGCGGGCATACATTGCTATAGAAGATGGTTACATCAGCACCTCTGACATTGAGAATGGAGAAGACCAAGGTACAAATGAGGAGGACGGCGAAGTCCTTGGTGACGAGGCCACAGTGGCCTATAGGAGCATCATTGTACAGCGGGTGCTCAGCTCACAAGTACAACAACCTGAGAAGCTACAACCGTCGAGCACGTGTCATTATTGATGGAGGTAGCTGCAATAATTTGGTGAGTTCTGAATTGGTCAAGAAGCTTGGCTTGACCACACGCTCGCACCCACGTCCATACCATATTCAGTGGCTAAATGATTCTGGTAAATTAAAGGTAACATAAACTTGCAGAGTATCATTTTTCATTGGTTTTTATGCTGATTCTGTTGATTGTGATGTGGTAGCTATGCAAGCTTGTTCACTTTTATTGGGTCATCCTTGGAAACATGATAATGATGCTACACACCATGGTAGAAGTAATAAATACACCTTTGTGCACAAAGGAAAGAAAATTACTTTGGTACCTTTGACCCCGGTTCAAATTGTACAAGCTGATAGAGAACGCGCTGCTAGTTTGAATGAAGTTCAATCTGAAAATCAGCAAGTTGCTAATTCTATTCTTCCACCTAAAAGGATAAGTCTACATCTATTTCTAAGGCCAAAGGAATTAAATTGAAGGGTGGTGTTATGCTTGTAACAAAATGTGACTTTGCTGAAATTTCTGATGATGATATTTTGCTTGATGTTCCTTGTGATAAAGAAGAATTGGTTCATGATGCTTCAGTTTTACGTGTTTTCGAACCAGTCACTTGTGCTAAAAATACACATGTTATTCATATTGCTACTAAAACTGATGAGCTCAAATTGTTGTCTTCTTTACGTACTTTGTGTTACATTGAATTTGATGTTTTATGTAACCTAGATTGTTTGGAGGAGAACCTTTTTAAATATGTTGATTTGTCTTGGTTTTCTAAACACACATATCATGTTATTGGCAAATATAACAACAAGGGACAATATATGATACATCGAGTATACATTCGTAGTAATATAAATTCTCCTTTTGTTGTACAAGATTATGATCGTTTAGAGGGCAGCCATAATAATATAAACATTTTCTCATGTTCCTCAAAGAAACAAGTTCATTTCCAAGAAGGGGAGCATTGTTGGTTGCTACCTATATCTTCTAGACCATCTATTCTTGCATCGTCTTTGGTTAGTTCTAATCTTTTGTAGGATCGTGTTGATATACATCGTGTATATTTGGATCATGGAGTCTATAAGCTTGCTAAAATTTTTATGCGAGATGACATGCTAGAAACTTGGAAACATGGTCACGTTCCTTCTCACAATTATTTCAGATCCTTTTGTCTTCGCAACCCCGTTCTCCTTTGTGTTGTGCAGGATCAGTTTCAAGCACAATCAACGCCAAGGACGGCTTTTCATCAAGAAGGGGAGGATGATGAGGACATGACACCCATGCATATGACCATGTTTGGCCCATGGTATGGAGGGGTACGAGGCCAGCAAGGGTGTCCAAGTCAAGAAGTAGGCCCGAGGCTAATTCGGTTCGAGTCCCCGAGGTGGAGGCCCAAAGCAATTCAAGTTCGAGTCTGCCTCGGTTTCCATAACCAGTCTGCCTTAAACTGGTCACCCAGGACGCATCCGGACTCCTTTTTGGTCCGTTGGACCATGTATCGTGTTTGGGCCCATTAGGGGGCACGTCTAGGGTAGGCGACGACCCTAAGACCTTTATAATCATACGCCGCTGCCGTCATTAGGTTTTGGGTTTTGCTTAGATTAATCTGTCAAGAATAGTTTCGCCGTTCATCGGTTTGTGAGACCCCAACTTCGTGAGATTAATCATTCATCTGCAATTTGGTTGCTTTCTTTCTTGTTCTTGCTTGTGTTCTTCGTTGCGCAGGCAGGGATTAGCCTTCTTGGCGAGGTCAACCGAATTCATGTCTCGGTTGATAACCAGAGGAGTTGTGGTGCTAAGATTGCAGGGTTCGATCTTTCGATCTGAAGTCGGATCGGTGTGTCATTCTCCGCCACAATGATAGTTACCACTGTACCTAACGGAAGATCGGGATCCCCATTCCCATTAAAACCGATGACCCGCAGCGCCACCGACGAGGCCGCCACCGGGGCTGCAGAGGCAGCGTTCGAAGGTTTCGCAGGCGTCGGAGGCTACGGATGCGAGGGGAGGGGGCGAACTGGGCTCGTGCGGCGGTGGCCCCACAACGCCATCGCCGCCGCCACTACCGGGACTGCAGAAGCAGCGGTGGGCTGCGGAAGTGTCGGAGGAGGCGAGGGGGACGCGATGAGCTGGGCGCGTGAGGCGGGGGCGGCGAGCTGAGCTTGTACGGTGGTGGGGGCGGCGAGCTGGGTGAAACCGCTGTCTCCTCCCCACGATCTGGACTTTTGGAGATTGGAACAGAAAAAAGAAACTTTTTTCATCGAGAAAAAAAACTAGAAGGATAAAGAGGAGGTGGGTGCGGCAGGAAAAAACACAGGGAGTCGAGGGACCAGGTGGGGTGGCTCGTGTGCAGTGACTTGGACTCGGGTACTGATTATTATTCAGTACCCAGGGTACTCTCTCTCTCTCTGTATATATATAACCCGCGGTCTAATCTAAGCCAACCGCCGCCGCCGCGCAACCTCACCTTCCACGTAAGAAGAGCTGACCGTCGGCCGGAGGTTAGGAGGGGCGATGGAGAGAGGGGGTGAGAGGAGGGCGATGGAGAACGTGGGTGAGAGGAGCACGATGGAGAAGTTACCAGCCACGGAGTGGGTCATGTGTTCCACGTCCTTCGGTTTTGTGTGCTGGACGAGGCGCACAGGCGAGGTGGTGAAGGAAGCCGAGAAGATGCGGGACTTGATGAAGGCGGTCCTGCTGCACGGGCCCCTCCAGGAGATAGAGCTGGCTGAGGTGATGAAGGAGCAGTGGAAGGTTCTGCAGAAGAGGAGGATGATTATGATGGAGACCAAGAAGTGCCCGACTTGCTCTGGTTCGCTGTTAGAGGCGTGCCCGACTAGCTCGATGGAGGAGGGCGAGATGGAGAGGAAGAAGATTGTGACGGAGGACGAGGCGATGGTGGCAGACGCCAGATCGGAGCAGAAGTTGAAGCAATCAAGGGAGGAGGGCAAGAGATCTAGCAGCGGATTGGAGGAGAAGAAGAAGGCGAAGAGCGAGGATAAGGAAGGCAGCGGATCAAAGAAGAAGAAGGCTAAGAGATCGAGCGAGGTATTTCTTTTATTTTCAGAGTAGCTTTCTTTGGAATCTTATTTCAAGTTCGATTAGAAGGAAATATTTATTTCAACGAGTTCCCCTTTTTTAGCTAAACTGGTTGAATTCCAGGCAAAAAGGGGTGCTCTTTGTATAACTACATTGTATAGTCTCAAAATGCTTTAAGCGGGAAATAGCTAGCGTAGAATTTGTCTGATATAGAACACTTATATCGATAAAATAGTTTGAACTATTTACTTAGAAGGGCACACATCCTCTTTTAAAATGCTAAATCGGAAATGTAATTTGTGAGATACTCCCTGAATTCTGAAATGATTAATTGTATTTCATACAGGAAAAAGTCAATTTTACAATTATTCAAACTACATACAAGTTAAGTTTATGATATAAAACTCACGTCAATAGATTTGTATTCAAGTACCTCCGAATGAAGCAGGATGATATTGATTCTTTAGCAAATAATAACATTTTATTAGAGAAATCAGTGGTCAAATCTATTATGTATGACTTTTTGCTTATCAAAATACGCTTACCATTTGGGGACGGAGGGAGTATGGTTTAAGGGTTGCTAGTCAGGAAATACATGCCATCATTATGCTGCTTCCACTCGCCAAAACAAGGCACATTTGGCGCCCACGATCTGGCCAGTGCAAAGCAACGGAGAATGGACCATATCTAGGCTGGCCAAACTTTGTTTTTTTTTCGAACCGAGGGAGATCCTCCATTTCCATTAAAGAAATAACGGGAATACATCATCCAGATAGCGTTTCAGGAGAAGCAAGCTAGAAAACAGAAAGAAAGACTACGGTAGCTACCCAGTACTAGGAGCAACTAACCATGCATTACCCGTTTATCAACCAAAACAACCTGATCGGGCGCTAGCCAAACTTTGTTACTTATTAGTCCATTCATCCATAAAAGAATTCAATTATAAGTTTTGGATAAGTCAAACTTTCTTTGATCAAGTTTATATAAAATAATTATGTTTCCAAAAGGTTTATCATGAAAATATATTTCAAAATGAATCTAACGATACTTATTTGACATCATAAATGTTAGTTTTTTTTATATAAATTTGGTCAAAATTAAAATTATTTGACCCCTCGCAAAATAAAAGCTGCATTCTTTCTGAGACGGAGGCAGTAGTTTCCAATCAAACCCTAGTCACTTTTTCAAGACAAGTCAATTTTCTTGACCTACTAAAGCCACAAAACATACATTGGCATAACCAAATTTTGGCAAAACACAACTTTATTTTTTTTAATTTTGAAAGGAATTTTAAATTCCATTACTTAACCATGTCAGCTAAATCGCTTGACACTAAGTGCATAATATAATCTGGCACTCTGGCCATTACTACAGGCCCTGTTTTTCAGCACTACTTCAGCAGTACTTTTCAGCGAAGGAACAATGTTTTTTTTCTCACAACAAATCAGCATAAGCAGCAGCAGCCAAATTTCAGCGTAACGAACAGGGCCACAGACTCCAACTTATCACTCATACTTCCTATAGAGACTAGCTCATGAGCTACTCGATTACATTCACGCGGCACATACCTAGCTTGGAAATTCACAAAATTTTCCGCTATGATCTCCTTCAATTCATGCACCAAGCCACCCACCAAAGATCACCTACTGCGCGTCGGATTCCAGGCAAATATTGTTCATGCCTAGAAGCGATGCCGCCTTCACGCCTTCCATGCAGGCAACTAGCTTCATATGCAGTATATCTTGGCACATGCTGACATGCACCAACAAGGCAAAGTAACTTTGGCAATTGGCATGCACAAATTTTGGCAGGACTTGTGGGTCATAAACCAAACAGGGCCCTTCTACCGAGTTGGGTTTGTTGGCCTATTTGGCAATTGGCACCTAGGGTTTACGGGGGAATCATACACATATATCGATCGGTCTATCTAAGGCAGCCGCAGCCTCGCCATCCACGTCTAGAAGAAGAGCTGACTGCCGGCCGAAGGTTAGGAGGACGATGGAGAACGGGGTGAGATGATGCGGGGGTTCGCCTCGGAGTTGGTCATGTGTTCCACGTGCTCTGGTTTTGTGATGAGGAAGGAGCGTACATCCATTCCCGATCCTGACGAGGAGGTGGTGGAGGTGGTGACGGAAGCCGAGAAGATGCGGGACTTGATGCAGGTGGTCCTGCTGCACGGGCCCTTCCAGGAGAAGGAGCCGGCTGAGGCGACAAAGAAGCAGTGGTAGGTTCTGCAGAGGAGGAGGATGATTATGATGGAGACCAAGAGGTGCCCGGCTTGCTCCCGTTCGCTATTAGAGATGTGCCTGACTTGCTCCCGTTCGCTGTCAGAGAAGCCCGGGCCCGATGAGGAGGACAAGACGGCCGGATCGAAGGAGAAGAAGAAGAACTCGAGGGAGGAGGGCAGCGAGTTGATGGCTGTCCTTCCATTGCAGGGTGGGAAGGAGAGGAAGAAGATTGCAACGGAGGACGAGGCGATGGTGGTGAACGCCAGATCGGTGAAGAAGTCGAAGCGATCGAGGGAGGAGGGCAAGAGATCTAGCAGCGGATCGAAGAAGAAGAAGAAGAAGAAGAAGAAGAAGAAGAAGAAGAAGAAGAAGAAGAAGGCGAGGAGCGAGGATAAGGAGGGCAGCGGATCAAAGAAGAAGGCTAAGAGATCGAGCGAGGTATTTTTTTTATTTTCACAATAGCTTTCTTTGGGTGCTCTTTCTACAAATATTAGTCTCAAAATACAACTACATTAATGTTAGTCTCGAAATGCTTTTAGCGGAAATAGCTAGTGTAGAATTTATCTGATATAGAACACTCATCGATAAAATGGTTTGAACTATTTACTAGAAGGGCATGCGGCCCTTTTTCCAATTGCAAATCGATGACCTATGTATAAAAAAGTTTTTTTTTGGATTTGAAGAAGAATAAAAGGAATTCTCTCAATTTTTATTTTCCATTTATTTAGTTTGTTTTTCTTAATGAAATCGAAATTATTAACTAACAGATGGAGGGCAGCGGATCGAAGGAGGTGGAGACCGAGGGCAGCAGATCGAAGGAGGCAGCGGAGACGGAGGGCAATGGATCGTTGGAGGGCAGTGGATCGAAGGAGGAGGAGAAGACGAAGGTCAGCGAATCGGCCGGCGAAAATGGGAAGACTAAGATGGTGACTAGGAGGTTGGACAAGATGTCCATTGATATTATTTTGAAGGATCACCCCCCTTTCAAGCCTTTCACCTACACTACCCACAATCCCTTCATCCAATGCATGTTTGCTAGTGATATCGCCCAATATGAGGTTGATTGTGAGTTCCATGAGTACTTGCGCCGCCAGTCCATCATCAGGGGGTATGGAGTACCAGCTGGAGGTCACCGATGACGAAAACTAGCTAATGACCACAAGTTGGTGTAGCACTATTGTCATGTGTGGTTGGTGTGGTAACGAGTTAAGGCTGCATATAGCATAATAATAATCTTACTATAAATGATGAACCTTCGCTTGTTTCAGAGGTATTCAGCTCTGTTAGCTTGTACTAGTAGTATTTAAGTTGTAAAAGTGGTATCTTTTGTGTGTGACCTAGCAGCATGCTCATTCACCCTGGTGTCATTGTCATATGAGTACCTTGCTACTGATGTTATTCTCGCATCTTAAGACTTGAGAGTTGCTATATTTTCCTAGAACTCGATTCAGATGTTATTTAAACGAGCTATTGTTGATGTCTCCAACCAGCCACCCTGGTGTCATTGTCATATGAGTACCTTGCTACTGATGTTCTTCTCAAATCTTAAAGACTTAGGCCTTGTGTGGATGCATGTATCCACCTCAATCCACATGTGTTGGAGTGGAATGGAATGAAATTTAGTTCAATTCCACTTCAACCCATGTGGATTGAGATGAATACATGTGTATCCAAACAAGGCCTTAAAGAGTTGCTATATTTTCCTAGAACTCGATTCACATGTTATTTAAACGAGCTATTGTTGATGTCTCCAACCGGCCGCGCTATTGTTGATGTCTCTAACCAGCGCGAATACCTGCTAGCATTAGAGAGAAGTTGTTTTGGGTGATGGTGTTTTTTTTTGTATGGTGTTGTTTCTTTTGTTAACCTTCTTTCCTGATTATAACAACCTCTCAGTGTCGTACTAGCTCCTGTAATTTGGTGCTGTCTCATTTTCAGAAAAGAAATTCCAATATCTACACCGGTGTGGAGCAAGTAATAACATTTGTGGATGGAAGTTGGAACTAATGTGGAGCAAGTAATAACATTTGTGGTTGGATCGGTTGGATCAACAACTTTCTACTCTGGGAACAAAATACTACAATTTCCGTCTTTTCATTTCCTATGTATATCCATCGACTCTGCCCCTTCTTTTCATTTCTGATGTAGCTAGTGATAACTGATAATTTTCCAGTCTTTCGAGGCTAGCCGTTTTGAAGCACTTCAACTCTGGGAAGTGGCGTTCGAATACCTGCTAGCATATCTATCAAATGTCTTGGTATTCTAAGTTTCTAACAGATGTCTCTTCCTTGAATGATGATTGTTGCCCTACATCCTGTGAGAACACTAAGGAAGATTTCGAGCTGGTTAGATAAGTAAGTGTGTCAAGTTCATTGTCAACAGCAAACATCAATAACCATTACATCTGCACTACCTCAGAAACATTTTGTCGGTGCCATTATTAACTGATTGCAGAACATGAACAGATTGGTGGATCTGAGGAGCTCAGTGATGCCGACTGACTGGATGCTTGGGTCTAGCTACTTTCCTGTTCTAACATAAATCCTGGTGAACCATTAATAACAGGTTAAGTGATCTTACCATGTTTACCTTTTGCAGATGATAACTGGATTAGTGAATCTAACAAAACTGTATATGAAGAGGGTGGGTCCTAAAGGAATTGAACAGCAGGTGATTAATAAAAAATATTGTGGATTTAAAATACATATAAATTGATAGTATATGTACATGGTTCGAGTTGATTATAAAAATATATAGTTCAAGGTGATTAAGGAGTAGAAATGATTGTGTAAGCACCAGGGTCAAGCAAACCTCAAACACAGGTGAGCAGTATCACACCCAACAACGCTTGCCATTGGAGCTAATTAAGGATTGGCCTCAATATACTTTGGTTTTTGCTTGACCAAAATGAACTCGCAATGTATAGAACCAAATAACAATCGCTCTGAAATTATTCTACACGAACCACTGCTCTTATTATCCCGAAAAAAGGAGTATCTCCACAAAGCATTATCACCAGGATTCAGGACATATCAAGGTTAATGGTGTCCCCAGAGATCAAATTTGGTTTAATAAATAACTTATAAAGTTAATTTGGTGTAATAAATAACATAAAGTTAATTTGGTGTAATAAATAAGTTGCAGAATTTTAAGGCAAGTGGCCTCAGAGATCAAATTTCACAAGATAATCATGTGCTCTACAGATTTGTATTGCTAAGAAACATGTGCTTAACTGAGCATGTTTGTTGACTAGAGTACATTTGATGGTGATGAATGGGTAAAGGTGTGAAACATGAGAGTGCCTTATGTAAATATCTCTCTTATAATCTAGGAGCCTTTTTAGCTCTGCAGCTCTTTTTTCTACACGAATAGCATTATTGCATCAAGTCTTCTATCCCGACAGATGTCCATCCGAAGAACAGAAGCATCTGAATCACCTCCCAGTGCTCATGCTGACACACATGCATCAGGATGACCCATCCATGGACCCAAATGTGCATCAGGATAATCCACAAAGTATTTGATACAGATCAAAACTGAAGAAATGACAAGTTATGGCATTCTTCCAGTTCAATAGTTTCTGACATTTAGTGAACTAAAATGGAAGCACATACTTTAGAACATGTATCATATAATGTGTAAGTGTGATCCCAGGCATACAAACGTGCAGTGTTGGCTGCTAGTGTTACTCGTTGGAGCTGGGCCAGGGGCAGGTAGATCTGATTCGTGTGCTGATGCAGTCTCTGCTCCTCTCGTCACCTGGCCTGTCCACGTCACGATCACGACGAGGATCGGTTGCCGCCTGCCGGCTGTCCTCAACTACTATAAACTATGCAGCAGGTGACGACAGTCGACACTCGACAGGGATCAGCTTCGTTCAGAGTTGAGTCTTGACTGAAAGAAACACAGGGACTGAAGAAGTATTCAGAAACTCTTTGCATGCATGCATGCATGGCCTATGGCCATTCCATTCAGAAGCTGAGACTGCTAGTGCGCGTAGATAGATCATTCTCAATTCTCACCGTCCTCTGCTGTCGTCGAGGCTTTTCAGTTTGGCATGCATCACATCTGGCCGGCACTTGTTTCTTCGAAGCATTTTCGGTGGATCACATTGTGCTCTCTGCTCTGTATGTGATAGGTTCAGAATTCATGATGATGTATACAGTGTGTGTGCTGACAATGGGGAGTCTGTGACATAGAAAGCCTATGCTATACATATAACATACACGCTCAGCTAGCATCAAATCTTAAGTGGAAATATATGAGTATCTGACACTGTTATCACGAAGCAAACTAAAGCGGGAATTCTATCGAAGTGGTACTAACACTGTGAAACCCATACAGACCTGTGTACAACTAATGATGATGGACGGAAGTAGATCAAAGCAGTGTAGAAACACAAATTACAAAAATATATATGTATGGCTTCTAAGTTCTGTGGACGATGGACCAAGATCAGTTCATCCCATGCTTGTTATTGGCAATTTTTCACCTTTTCAGCATCCAACTAATGCTTACATCCAACCATGAGCCACAGCCTGCTCGTCAGGGACTTATTGCGCTCCACCTTCGTTAGAGACTTGCTGCGCTCCGCCTTCCTCTTCTCCTTCTCGCACGCGGATTTCGGTTCTTTCAGTTTGTTCACCTTTTTCAAATCAAACGAAACAACAAGATCAGATTTTTCAACTTTTTGCTCGCCACTGGAATCCCTGATCAATGTGCGAAATCGATCAGAGAGGTTTTTTCTGTCGTCGTCGGCGGTGGATCGTCGGAGCGGAGCTCACCTTGATGGGTGGGTTGGGCTTGCTGATGCTGCTAATGCTGCTGGTGCTGCGGTGGAGCTGGCGCGCGCCCCGCTGCAGGATCTCCACGGCGCTCCAGCTCCCGCCGGCCGCCGCCGCGGGCTTGCTCTGCACCTTGCCGCGGCCGAACGCCTCACGAGCCGGGTCCACCACCGCCACCGGCGCGGAGTCGGACCACGTGGCGGGATCCTCGACCAGCGGCACGGACGAGGAGGATCCCAGCCCCAGCCCGAACTGGTGATGGAGGGCCTTGCCGGCGACACCGCCGGCGCCGTCCAGGCCCAGCTCGCAGCTGACCTGCCTGATGCGGGACTCCAGCAGGTTGAGGCGGTCCATGAGGTCGCCCCGCACCTGCACGTGCTGCAGCGCCGCCGGCATGGACTTGGTGTGCTGGTGCTGCGCCGCCGGCGCGCGGCGGGCCGGGGCGGGCGCGCCGTGCTCGGCGTGCGACGGGCGGCGCTGCTGCTGCTCCTCCAGCTGCCGCAGCTGCACGAAAACACCACACGGATGGAGGCATCAATTAATGTGCTCGCGTCATCGCCGTGCATGGAGGATGTATACAATACAAACGTCCATGCGCGCGGCCGGATGACCGGCCGGCCATCACCCATCAGCAACTACACGACGACGTACGTACCCGGAGGTCGATCTGGTCGAGGCGGCCGAGCAGCAGGCTCTCTGCAGGCTGCGGGGGGAGGCCGTACCCGTATCCGCTGATGAGGACGCGGCGCTGCGAGTCCACCAGCACGTCCGCCATGACGGACGACGGCTCGTGGCGCGCAGGGGCTGCTGGCGGCTGCTAGCTACTGCGACGCGTGGTTTATGTGACGGTGACGCTGCCTGCTGCGGCTGCAAGGACGACGCGCGTGCCATCGTCAGTTATAAAGGCACGGTGGTGAGGACTGAGGAGCGGCGCAAGATGATCGGGGCGGCGATCGAGGAGCATGCAGCGGCATGGCGACGACGGGGTGGGGTGCAGCGGAGGCCGTCTTGGTCGGAGCCGAGATCGGGTCGTAGACTTGGCCGAGTCCAACTCCAACAACGTGAACCATCCCGGGTGTGGTGTGGTGTGGTGTGGTGTGGTCGTCTCGATCTCGATCCTGTTTACCGGGCCGGATGACTGGACGAGTTGTAGGTGAAGCCCAGGAGTAGGAATAGGATGTGTGTTCGTGGCATAGAGAGACGGCCCATCCTCAAGAATGTGGCCCATATAGTTCAATGACTCAAATAATAGGCCTGCTTGGTTGGCTTCCAATCGTAACAGGCCGGTGGTGTTCTTTTCTCACTTTGCTGAGCACCGAAGGAATGCGAAATATAAAGTTCTTTACAACAAAAAAGTATAACTTCTACAATCTACAATAATTAGAGATACAGATAGACATTAAACTCATAATCCTCTAACCAGGTAGACACTACTCCCTAGCTATTTCAAAATTCTAACTTTGTTATTTTAATTAGCCTAACTTATAAAGAGTTTATAGTACAAAAGGTGTTATGTTTGATTTGTATTTAGAAATGGTTCCTAATTAATGCTCAAACTTTTGTTGCTACAAATTATATACTTGCCATAGATTTATATACTATAAACCTGTGTACCATATTTATCTTAGACTAGTCTCAGTGGAAAGTTTCATAGCACAGTTACCAAGAATGCCACATCAGCTTTTGCGTTGGTAGCTGTGCTAGCGGGTTTCATCCCGATGAAACTCCATGAAACTCTCTCTATCTCTCTCTTCACAATTAGCCTGCCAAGTCATCAAATTTGTTGACATGTCACAATATTAATGCAAATGAAACTCAGATGAAACTCCCACTAAAACTGGCCTTAGTGCCATCCCCAATCAGGTTTTCGATGTTAATAATGGTATCTCATCAAAATTGAGCACATTTCTCTGATGTTCTCCTGGCCATACTCATCTATCATTCGTTGTTAGAGAAATTCCTCACATAACCCTTGTGTCTCAGCTAATCGCCATCAAGCTCGACCGCTAGAGCTCACCGGCTTATTGTCACTCCTCACTTGAGTTAACAAACCTGACAGAGGTTTAGTTGGAAAGTGAATCAACTTTTGGTTCATATCTATATCTGAATGTAATTAATGATAATGCAAAGATATAAGTTAAAGAATCATCAACAGTAATGCAATTAAAGTTTTTCTTCTCTATTTAACTCCAGTGTTGATGAACGAATCATCTATGATATGATCCATGTTTCTAGGAGCATATGAACCAACGATACTTGCTAGAATTTTAGGCAAATTTAGGCTTAACTTTGTCTAGAAAAAGATTACCAAAAGATTTGCGACATCAAGCATGTGCACATTTGATCCAATCGCAAACAAGTTAATGAACAAGTAGCTGCAGTAGCACACCTAGCAGCACCAAAGCCATTTCTGTTAGTCCACATAGCCTTTGTTGGTGTAGTCATCCCTCTAGGTGTCGTGCAAAAAGGTTGCAATGTCAATCACATCATTGGAGATGCCAGGAAGTAGAGGATCAGAAGGTTGCCACGAAGTAGTTGATCAGATCGCTAGGAGGTAGTGGATGGGATTGAGCAATCGCATGTAGACACTCACCAAAAAACCAATTGTCAGCCTTCACCTGAGTGATGCACGTAGAGGATGGTGTGGTTTTAGGGGCCTCCTCTACCTATTCTCATGGCGTAGGGAGCGGGACTGGTCTTTGGACGTCGAGTTTTGATTCTAGTCCACCAGAAGAGGGGCATTTCCCCCTTATTACAACCACTCCCATGGCAGGTCAGCAGTCTCGAGAGAGGTCAAGAGTTAGAGGTGCACCTGGACACTGGAAGAGCAATCACGCAGAAGCATAAACCCGCATCAATTGCATCATCAAAAGGCCCAAGTGGCAAACCCAACCCTAGCCACGCACCACAACTTGTCATCAAAAGGCCCAAGGAGCTTTGCCATCAGCTCTGGTAGTATCATCGACACCACCTACGCCAAGTTTACGTCGAGAGGCTTTTGCCATCAGCTTTGGCGTCACCAACATCGCCTTCACCACCAATTTGTAGCGAGAGGGGGCTCACCGTTAACATCAGCATCTTCAACTTCACCTTCACCATCAACATTGATGTCTTTGCCTTCGCCTTCACTGTCAGTTTGGAGCGGAGGGATCGCCATCAACATCGGCACGTTTGACATCACCTTTGCCATCAATTAGGAGCAGGGTGATCGCCATCTACATCAACATCTTTGACTTCTCATTTGTCGTCAATTAATAGTAGGGGGGTCTCCATCAACATTGACATCCTCAACATTGCATTAGACAAGCAATCTACTCAAAGACGCAAACCTTGCTAGACGTTTGTGAACAAAAGTTTGAAGACGTGTCGACTACATCATTGCTTTCATGAAGGCTCAAATTTGAAGAGAATCTATTGAGGGCCCAAGCCTAGGAAAAAGAGCAAGCCACCAAAGGCGAAGTCGCGGAGGTTCAAGTGAAGTTCTGCTGAAGACCAAACATGCATCTCTAAATGATCTTTGTATAGACAAAAGCCATGTGTGTGCTCTTTTTGTCATACTCTTTTTCCTGATAGGGTCTTTGGGATGAAATTTTAAGTGAAGTGCACACATGTGGGTTGTGAAGGGTGATCCTCACAGCTGAGGCCGAGTTGTAATTAGGCCACACATAGTCGTATTCAGCTATTGGGTCTAGTACTTTCAATTAAAATCGAATAGTTGAGAGAGGCTACTGTTAGGGTGTATCATATATTAGGGACTCCATTAGAGTGTTTAGGCCCAATTACAAAGCTGGGGGCTTGTTTGAAAATACTTAGGGCCTATTTGTAGCCTCGAGCTCTTTTATAAATATAAGCTCCACTAGGAGAAAGAATGAAAAACTTCCATCCCACCTCGCCTTAAAAGAGTGGGAGGGGAAGGTAGAGAGGACCATTGGCCCATCACTCACTTTCTCTCTCTCTCTCTCTCTGCCTCTCACTCTCCACTCCCACCTCATTATGTTCGGTCTAGGACCAACATTGTGACTTTCCATTTGTATTTCATTTTTTTGACCGAATCAGATGGGGAATCCCCTACCTATTTTTTTCCTTTTCAATTAAATGAAAGAATGTTATGTACAGCAAAAACCAAAGAAGGAAGAAAAAGAATTACAAGGCAGCTAGGCCCAAAGTAAAAGAACATGACATTACAAGTAGTTGTCTCTCCAAAAACTAAGCTTGATCTTTTTTGCTGGTTTGGCTTTGGTGCACACCAGTCCAAACTCCTCTCTGAACTGTCTTCTCCATATTCTTAAACTCTGTTGACCATTGTAAAAAATGATGCTATTTCTTGTAGTCCAAATGACCCAACATGACTATTTCTCTAACTATTTCCAAATGACCCATACATGTATTTCATGGACGAAATGATAATTTGTTATATGAGAGTAACTTTGCATTTGTATTTTGTGGACGAAATGATAATATTTTATTAGAATAACTATTAAAATAATGCAGTTGTCCTGTTTATCTGGAAATTTCTTTGTACATATTTTTTCAATTATTCTAACATGATTAATGCCAGTTTCCCCTGATCACAAAAGTTGTTTGTGGAAGAAATGATAATTATTGATCCTAAAGTGACGTTTGGATGAAGGTTTTGATAGGCATAGGGAAATAGATGGGATAAAAATAAGGGTACATCCCCGCTCAGCTAAAGGAGGGAATAAATCTTATTATGGAGGTTCTTGAACATATCATATTAGGTTTAACAGTAGGATGTTGTCCTTGATGCAAATCATAAGAAGATTTTTGAAAGTATGAGTTTTAAAGTAAACATGATCATATTTCTTTAAGAGTGTGGAGCTGATTCTATGTAACTGAATATTACAATGGTGTTTTTCTTTCTTCCACGAGCTATGTCGTCTGAGATCCCACACTCACGATGACCTACCCCTCGCATGAGCAAGTTATCCAAGTCTTCATCAAGATTATCATATTAAGGATAGTATTCCTTAGACAGATTAGTGAGATAAGTTAAGTTGTACCCTCATTGGTTTTAGTGGTTAATTATCTAGGTGTAGCATCCTACACGCGCGAGTATGAGTTCTCTTCTCATGCTTGACTTCTACCGTTGCCCAAGTAACTAAGCAATAAACATTAGACGTTCCCATTCCCAGTGTTTAGATGAGAGGCTTCTAACAGATTATTAAGTATCTCTAGGTGTGGTGTGTAAGAGATCGTTATCCAACTCTACATGCAATTTATAACTCATAATGAGACTCGATAAGTATCCAAAGTAGGGTTCATAATAGTGGGGTGCCTGCCTGTTAGAAGAGTGAGGTTCCCATAGCTTGGAACATCTCTGGACGTCTCTCCGATATCGCGTACCTATATATACGTCCATGTATGAGATACTCATGTATGCATGACATTATATTAAACATGCAAGAGGGAGTTGAGAGTACGAGATATGAGATGTCATGCAATGATATTTATTTAAGTTGGTTCTAGTGTTACAAGAGTGAGTGTTCAAGTATACATTGATGGGCAGTCGGTTTGTATTATCGGATAGTCCGGCGTGAATGTTGGACGGTCTGGTGGTTTTGGGACTTAGTGGGAAAATGGCACTCTGGGATCATCAGACTCTCTGAACTAGGATCAGACTCTTCGATAAGAAGTCTGTGTCCTCAGGTAGCTCTCCGTGTTTAGACTTTATAATTTGTTGGACATTCCGCAATGGCTGCGGATCCTCCGTCAGGTTGGGTCTGTAGGATACTAAGTGTTCAGGTTTTTTAATTTATCGGACACTCCGGTGCAGTGGCGGAGACTCCGTTAAATTATAAGGGCTTAGCCTATTCCGGTGGTCGAAAATAAGATATGCCTTTTGGTGCTAAAGTTATGTCTAAATGATAGAGGATATTCTAAGGAACGCAACAAGACTTGTTTCACCATTTTTGGAGGTCAAATACAACTTCTATGGATTTTACAAGTGTAGGCTGTGCGACTGTGCAGAGATTATCGGACACTCCGCCACAACATCAGAACCTTCCTATAATCCCAGGCTGCCCTTGGGTTTTGGCTATAATTCAACAGACACTCCACCAAATGACGGACCATCCGATAAAACAACGAACAATAGCTATGCAAACATGTTGAGATCGATTCCTGGGGCATACGGACTTCGAATCGAGTGCAGTTTGTTCCTATGGCTTTCTAGTGATGTAGAAAACCTTCTCCAAGTGTTGGATGTGCCATGCATGGGCTGTGGTGAGCTCGACCCCATCCATGTTGGTGGTGGCCATGGATGAGAGGTGAAGCTCATGGGGATGCTTGCTAGGGTTGGGGAAATGAAGTTGGGCTTTGGGGACATGCTCACCATGCCATGTACAACTTCTAGTTGTAGAAGCTCGGCCTGGGGATGCTTGAGGACGGAGATCGGCTTGAGGTGCTCCTTCATGCTTGAGGAAGAAGACCTTGGGGAGCTCCTCCTCCAACTCCGGCGCGGTGGTGACGGCATGGAGCACGCCGGCGACACCCTGCTACAGGGGCTGGCCTCCTCCTTCCTTCCCTTCCCCTTCTCCTCATCTCTTCTTCTCAATTCCTCTCTTCTTGTCCTTTCCTCTCTTCTTCTCCTTCTCCTCCTTCTCTCTTCTCTGTTTTGGCTTCCTGAAGAATGACGTGAATGTGAGGGGAGGGAGAGAGGGCTGATTGTTTTGTGAGGGTGAGGTGGGCTGACATGTGGGGTTGGGGGCATGTGTGTGTGACACCTCATGGTCTGCATGTTACAGGTGTCGATGGTGATCTGACGGACAGTCTGTCGTGAATGATGGACGCTCCGTCAGTGCACGAGCGCGTCTATGTGTGACAACGCAACACCTGTATGGGACACGTGTCAACATGTGTTGACGGATAGTCCGCCATGGGTGATGGACGATCCGGTGGCATTCTTGACAGGCTGACTGACTGTGCAATGGCTCTGACGGACAATCCGCCGGTGGCGATGGACACTCCATCAGTGCACGTGTGGGCTAGAATTACTCTAAGTCTGTGAGATGTCTTGACGGATGGTCCGGTGGTGATGTCGGATGATCCACCAAGTCGGGCAGTGCTCGGTCTTGGCTGGGCTAAGCATCAATTGATTTCTAATTTTAATTATAAATGCACATGATGTTCAAAAGGTCTAGAGTTAAGCATCAATTTCTTTGGAAACGTGTATTTTTTAGATGCACTATATGCTCATGATGCTTGTGAACGATTGTAGCGATTTTTGGGTCATGACAACCAAGGTCAGGGGCTTGCAGAGATTGCTATCATGGAGATCATGGAGGTTGATGCGGAGGAGATGGAGGGGCCTCGCCATACCATCTTCTTGTCATCTGATGACGAGTAGCAATAGTCACTACTATAGATTGATTTATAACTATCGCCACTTTCACTGTTGTAGCTTTAGAAGCGACTGTGTTATACTTCCACCGTTGGTTGGACCGATAGCGAGGCCTCCAAAGGAAAGAAACCGGCAGTTGAAACTTCTACCATCGATGGGTTAACAATAGATGTGACAGTGGTATTTTCTCAGTCGTATGAAAAGCCGAGCCAAATGGGTTACGTGTTATGGCCGCTGGCCCTCCATGACCGTTTGGTCTATCAGTGGTGAAGTTAGCGTGAGTTATTTCCCAACTACCCACAATACAGTTGTCGGTGTTTTGAGTAAACACCAATGAGTAAATTTGTATTATTGCGCGTCTAGCCCGGATGGTGTGCTAAGAAGACACAAGGTTTATACCGGTTCGGGCAGAATGTCCCTACGTCCAGTTCATGGCAGCTGCTCGTGTTACTAGCACTGAAAAGTTCATAGTAGGGGTTACAAACGAACTAGAGAGGGACAGGTCCCAAGTCTCTGATGGAAAGATCGAATGGGTGCCGAGAGCTCGGTCGCTGCTCAACGATGTGTTTGAGGTTCGATGCTAGTGGTTCTCATGTGATGTGGTGTGATATCCGATGCCCCTTAGTGGGACGCCCTGCTTTCCCTTTTATATGCCAAGGGAAAGCACAAGTTACAAATGGGAGAAAAAAGGAGAACGAGAGGCAGAAGAAGTACTTCAGGGTCATCGGGTCTTTGTTTTCCTCCATGTGGGCCCCACTAACATGGCGGTGCGACAGGGACAGCCCACACCGGGTGCCTGTCCGCTGACACTGCCATGCCCTGGCGTTGTCAGCGGGTCGTAACGTCCCACTCCACCCCGGCGGGCGGTGCGGCGAACCAGCGTGCTAATCAGCGGCAGTACAGGGAGTGGGCAGCATAGTGACCACGCGTCTGTCACTGTGGGCGATGTGAGTTCCCTAGAATTACATGTCTGGGGATGGGTCATGCTGAGACATGACCGCTCCCTGCACGATGCTAGAAGTTTGACCTTGGGTAGTACTTTCTGGCCCGTAGTGGTTGGCGGCGGCGTGAGCTTCCGTTAGGAACCGTGTTCGAGGGATTGGGCGAGGCGGAGCCAGTCCTCAGACATTGGCTGGGGCGGAGCCAACCCTCGGGGGTCAGCCAAAGCGGAGCCAGCCCTCGGACGTCGGGTGAAGCGGAGCCAACCCTCGGGGGTCGGACGAGGCAGAGCCAACCCTTGGAAGTCAGCCGAGGAGGAGCCTACCCTCAGGGGTCGGGCAAGGCGGAGCCTGTGGTTTTAGTGTCCACCGAGGCGGAGCCAACCCTTGGGGGTCGGACGAGGCGGAGCCCATGGCCATAGTGGTCGGACGAGGTGGAGCCCAGCAAGAGGTGTAGTCACGCTCTTGACCGCTTGGATGAATCAACGTTGATGGTTATTAGCTCCTCCTCTTCGGGTGCCCTAGTATTGGTCCCCGACAGTAGCCCCTGAGCCCCTGGGTGATTCAGGTAGAATCGCCTAGGGGATGTTTTGACCTACCAATGGGTGCGTGCGACCGCACCCGGTGGGTGTAGCCCCCGAGCCTACGGAGGAGTAGAATACTCCTTCAGAGGTTTCTTCGAAAGGAAGGACTCTAAGGGCCCTAGCCTTCTTTTGTCACCCACGGCGTGTCCTAAGAATGGTGATTCCTTGTTGCTAAGGTTAGACCCTTCGTGGATATGGCCGTGAGATTTGGTGGTTCGTTAGCTAGATAGATCGATTGGGGTCCCAGCATCCCGTTCGCGGGGATCCGGTTAGGGTCAGCCTGGCTGAGACTCGATCGTGGGCTAAGATGCCAGTGGCACTCGTGCTCCTGGTTACTGGCCACTTGCGGGGCCTAGCCCTTTCCATCCCTTATCATCAGGGTGCCTGGAGCGGCTGTCGAACCCATTGATGGGCCAACCGTCAAACTCCGAGGCCTAGATGGGCTGTAGAGGTGGTTTTTTATCCATATTCCTCTTACTCCTAACGAGTCGTGGCCCACCCGGGGAGGCAAAACATCCGGTGAGTCTTCCGAGGGAATGGATAGGGATTGCGTGCGCATATCCCATGGTGTGACGTTGTGGCTGATCATGACAGGCACGGAGATCTAGGCAGACGGTTGGTTTCCTCGCATCTGTCACCCCTATAAAACCAAAGAGTTCGCCCCTAGGGTTTCATACCTTGCCTTCTTGCCTTCGCATCTACAACCTCCACCGCCAATCGCCTAGGCTTCCTGCATCCGTGTCCCAGCCGCCGTCGAGCTCGCATCCACCCGCCCCCATCTTCTAATGGATCCATGGTGCCGCTCCGACATCATCTTCTAGTGCATGGAGGGCCTCGTCCATCATGGTCTTATCTGCGCGCGGACCGTGGCTGAGGAGTTGCTGCTGCCCAGCGAGGACGTGCTGTCACTGCTAAATGGCTACGTGGCATCGTTCGCGTAGTTGCATGAGCGCGGGTTCGCTACCCCTGCTCATAGATTTCTTCGGGGACTGCTGCACTACTTCAAGATCGAGTTGCAGCACCTCAATCCCAACGAAATCTAGCACATGGCGACATTTGTCGCCCTATGTGAGGGATTCCTGGGGATCAGTCCCCACTTCGATCTGTGGTGGCACTTCTTCGCCGTCACCCTCCAGAAGAAGAGGGAGAAGAGCAGCAAGCAGGAGCTGCATATGTCAATGGGATGCACCGGCATCCACCTCCAGAATAACCAGGTTGGCGAGTACCCATTGATGCGGCTATCGACCTCCTACAAGGGGTGGCATTTGCAGTGGTTTTATCTCAAGAACGACGCTGCCCCCCCCCGCCGGAGTTCACCGGACGCCTAATCGAAGAGGCCCCAGATTCATGGAGGAAGTGGGGTGTCCCGAAGAAGGACAAGAAGAAGATCCAAGACTGCCTTGCCGCCATCTGCATCCTGAAGGAGAGGGGCCTAAAGGGGTCAGGCATCATCGGGGCCTACCACATGAGGAGGGTGGCACCGCTAATGAGGCACGCGCTTTTGCTATATGCGATAGCGCCCAAGGTGTCATTCGATGGGACGACGCTTGTCGAGGGAGCGCTCTCCCCCTCCAAAGTCACGCAGTGCATCAAAGAGGCGATGGAGCCTTCACGAGACAACGCAGGTGCCCCCCTTGATTTCGTGTACCCGGTGCCGAGGCATCCCCCGATGTGGCCAGAACCGGGTTACATCATCTTTGTAAGTTTCCACTCCTCATGCCTCCTCTTCAATTGATCTCCTGACCCCTTGACACTAACATTGTGATGGGGGGACCAACCGAGGGACCTTGTCCTCACGAATCACCCGGCTCCGTTGCCAAGGGATTCGTCCATGAGGGCGACGAATCACGCCGAGGGTGAGCGTCTTAGGAAGGCGAAGGAGGACAAGAGGAAGAAGAGGCAGCAGAACTGCAGGCGCGGGAGCGAGGGGAGGACACCGACAGCGATGACAATGACGATGAGGAAGACGACGACAAGGTAGTCGACAACACTGAGTGGGATGACCTAGAAAGCGAGGATGTGCTGATAGGTATCCGCTCGTCTTTGTAGGAGTCGGAACCTTTCCCGTTCCTTGGAGGGGAGGGTGCGTCCGTGGGGCCAACGGAGATGGGCCGGACCGTCGGCCTGCCCCAGGAGCCAACAGGGGCGGGCGAATCAGCCGCTGTACCAGAGGCACCAGCAGAGGCGGGTGGCTTCGCCATCGCACCCTAAGATGCAAGGGAAGCGAGCCCCTCTACCCAGGAGCAAGGGGCGGGCTCGACACGACCTTGCCCCGATGAGGCGGAGCAGAGGTCTGGGGGTTCATCCCCCAAACATCTCTTCCGCCCAACAGCGTCGATGTAAGTCACCAGCTCCTCTGTTTTTCTCTATTTTCACCGTGACTTATACTTTTCTTTCTTGTAGCGTCATGAGGTGGCGTAATCCTTTGGCGCTGGTGCCAAAGAAAAGCGTCGCCCATCAAGTGGGGCGACAGCCATCGGTTGGCATCGCACCCATTTTAGGCAGGAGCGGCGTCGGTGTGACCGTGTCGCCGGTCGGTCAAGCGCTACCCACGATGGCGCATGTGCCCTCGGTGGGACTAGAGGGCACAGGGGCTCAAGGGACACCTTCGGAGATCGCTGAGCGGTTGGCGATGGAGGCAATACCGCTGCCGACGATGGGGCGGATGGAGCTGCTGACCGTGCTTGTGGCATCGACTGTCGAGGCCCTATCGACGTAGGCAGAGGTGGTGGCGGCTATGATAGGCGGGGCATAGCCGGACGCAACCGTGGTGTTGCCTGAGGCAGCGGCACGACCTACGCCACTAGCGGCCCAAGCGACGGCGCCTGTCGTGAGCTAGATGGAGGAGGACACGACCGAGGGGTCCCTAGACATCGTGGTGGTGGTAGAGAGGACCGGCGGGGAGTCATCCCTCCCCCTGATGTCAGTAGGCAGTGACTCACTCGCACGGGGTGAGCCCTGCTCTGGTGGACAAATCCGCTGGAGCCGACGTTGACGCCATTCACCCTCGACGATGCCAACGAGGGCATGGAGCGGGAGAGCCTCGACATGGGGATTGCGTCCGTGCTGGAGGCCTTGGACCACGCCAGGGGTGCCCTGCGTGACATCATCATTCCCACTGGCCGGGTATTCGCTTGATCCTGCCTCTCACTCTCTTCTTTCTTTATGTATTTTTTGTGTTCTGACCATCATCTCCTTTCAGTCCCTTATCGCTTGCAGCCGGAAGAAATCTCAGTTCCTTCATGAGAAGAAGGAGAACTGGGACCACCTCGTCAAGGAGGCATGGTAGCGCGAGGAGGTGACCGCCCAGCTTGTTGCCGCCTAGCAGAGGGTGGCCGAGCTGACTCCCCTCGCCGAGGAGGCGGACACTCTCTAACTACAGGCGGACGAGGCCCGTCGGCATGCGGACGAGGCCGAGAGAGTATTTGAGGCCCTATCGGTGAGATCGCAGAAGGACGATGAGGAGGCCGCCAAGGTTAGGAGGGAGTAGGACGAGCTACTCTAGAAGGACACCGAGACCCGCCGACGGATCCTCGACCTTCTAGCCGAGGTTGAGAAGGAGCGGGAGCTGAAGCTGGTGGCCAAGGAGAAGCTCGTGGCCCTAGAGAAGAGGGTGAGTCTGGATGCCGAGACGGATGCCCGGCTACGCAAGGAGCGGGACGAGCTGCTCCAAACCACGAAGAGGCTTTGCTCGGAGTGTGGCGCAGCCCGCGAGGAGCACGACTAGGCCCTCTGAGAGCGCGATGACGCGCAACAGAAGATCGGCTCCCTCCAGGCCGAGCTTGGAACGACGATGACCCAGAGGCTGGAGGCTGAGGGCGTCTCTGCCATGCTGGCCACGAACCTCGCTGAGGCGAGGAGGAACCTTTAGGTGGAGAGCGACGAGCTCGGTATCCTGAGCGCCACCCTCGGAGTGGTCTGTGATGACCTAGAGGTGGTGCGGTCGGAGGGGACCAGTTGCTCGTGGCCCCTGTCGTCGAGATCACGGCGTGGGTGCACCAGCTCGAGAGAAACACCCTTCATGCCAGGGTCAACCAATCCTTTGCGATTCCTCATTCTCATTACGGGGACAGCATCGACCTAGATACGATGAGCATCGGCTTCGCACCCGGCTACGAAGCCCATGAGCTGGATGAGATCGAGACGGCGGTTGTAACACCTCGGGTGTTAGCCTTGCATAACTTGACTTGCATAGCATGAGCACGATCATCAAGCATTCACATATATGCATTCGTAATACTTATGCCATATTCATGCATCTAGGATCGAAGGAAGAAATAACGTTGCTGGAATTCAACAAAGTAGAGGAAGGGGACCAGCAGGAGAATCCTCAAGTCGCAACTCCCAAAGGCGAGGACCAGAATCCTGAAGAGCTTCCAGAGTGTCCTGATCACCGCCCTACTTCCTTTCTACGAGGCAAGCCCCGGAGCATTCTAAGTCTCCCAATATTTTACAAATGATTACTTAAGTACTTATGATTGATGCATTAGGTTATAAGAGTTGAATGGAACCACTTGATGCATATAAACTCCTTGTCCAGCTACTACACCTTTAACCGGTATAGGTCCAGGATCGAATATATGCTTAGCCATGCTTAGACCGGTAGAAGTCGGGTGATTTCCTATCACCTGCGAGATATAGGTGGATACCGGAGCACGGTTGGCTATATTTGCTATCGTGGAAAAGAACCATGGGGTAATGTAAATGGAGACTGGGTGGGATGTCGATAGAGAAGCAACAAGACATGGAGCTCTTGGGTGTGGATCTATCCCCATTTGTGTCGATTAAGGACCGTACCATTGTTGGCGCTTCTGACAAGATTGAACGCATGCCTCTCACTTAGCTGGCCGGATAACTCGTTCCGACCACGAAGCCGAGTAATTCAACTCAGGCCGGGACCCGTTCTGTTGTGCGCTCCTTTCGGGGAACGATCAGACTGAGCCCAAGGGTAGGCTAGGCCTGAACGTCCTGGCATCTGGTGTTCCAGATTGTGCGGCGTGGTACGGACCCGCGAAATGTGTATCTGAGTTGTACCAAAGGTGACCTAAGGCTATCGTGGCTGGTAGACCTGGGTTTGTGTTAGGAATAAATTCCTAGCTGGTTGAAACCGATTCGAATCGCCGTCTCTCCTGGATAGTGAGAAACTTGGCTAGTCCCAACATCGTAGTAACTGTGTTATGAAACATGATGGTTCGAATGAATATGGAATTACAATACCTGCTATGGTTACTATTGTATGCTTTTAAATGGATATACCACATGTTTGGCACAGGATAGTTGCTAATCTAGAGATGGATAGTTATAATTAACCTGATATTGGAACCATAATTGTATAGCTAAGTTAACCGCTTTTATGCAAAATGTTGTCAAGCTATCCCCACTTATACAGCCTTGCATAATCCTTGGAGTCATTTTATTTCTGGTTTATGACGGGTAAGTCTAGCTGAGTACCTTCTCGTACTCAGGGTTTTATTTCCCATTGTTGCAGATGGCACTGTGTATCATGGTTATTGCAAGAGTTGCTTCTATCCCACCGTGGATGAGGAGTAAGCCTTGGGCAGGCTTCTTTATTAATCCCTGTCTTTGCTTTTGTGGACCATGATCCTACTTGGCACTATATCAAACTATGTTGGAAACTTTATTTTTGAACTTAATTGCTTCCGCTTTATCTATCAAACTTGGTTTGTAATAACTTTTATTCGTACTCTGATGGAGAAAGGTATCTGTGAACTTTATGTAATATGTGGCATGTATGTTGAATCATGTACGATCTTGGTTGTTGTAAATCGTTTATCGAGACCCGTCGTGGTACTCGACGGACTACCGGGTTTATATGGGTTCAAGTATGACAGTGCGACCGCTTGCGGGCTGCCATTGTACTTGTACTCTTATAAATTGGTCGGTTCTGCGACAGTTGGCATCAGAGCAAGATTCAACGTTAATTGTCACATGTGTATTTAAAACAAAAGTTTTTGTTTTTCCAAAAACCCTTCTCTAGCAACTGATAGCTATATAATAGGTATTTGAAATCTAAAGTGTGCCAATGATCACTTTCCTTATGCCCAAATTAAGGACTATTAGGTGGCTATTTAAGTACTAACATGGGGGTTTTTACTTCGTCGTCCATACGGCGTGCTATTGTATGGATGTCATTCACTTGAATGGTAATGAATAGATCAAATGCCTCTATGCCAAGGTAAGATGATGAGTGACATGACCGCAAGATGTGAGCGTGCGGTCGGGGAGAGTTAGCTTTGGTACGGCTAGGTATGCATGCTTGCATGTGTATATGGTGCGTATTTAATTGTGGGTTTAAATTATTGTCGGGTAGATTGATACGGAAGTATATGTATGGGTATACATATATGGAAGTATTTACAATTACATTCTGCATATTTCATTATGGGTTTAGGGCTGAAATGAAATTCTTATGCAGGTGCACTAACAACGAAACGTGTAGCTCGACTAGTTACGCTATTTATGAGAGAACGTATGTATGCCACCGTGTCTACCGCTAGAAACAATTTTTTCCTAAGTTTGTGAGGACGTACGAAACGAGCATGCATCATGATAATTATCATTCACATAATTAAATTGTTCCTCCCCTTATAAAAATTCTTACTCGGTTATGTAACTCTTATCCATTATTGTCTTGTCTCACCAAGTGGTACATGTTAATGGTGCAGATGGCACACACAAAGCAAACCGCTCGCAAGTCCACCGGAGGCAGAGCTCCCAGCCGTCAGCTTGCTCCACGTACCCGTCAACGTCACACGTTTCTTGGAGAGTTTGGGATGCCTACACTCTTGTGGAGAGTGCTCAGCTATGTAGGCTATCCTGATGGAATGGAGCCCCGCTACTTCTGGGCGAATGAGCAGTTGGGGGAAGGTCACTTAGTTACTGTGGAGGCCGTTGTTCATCCCCGAGGTGACGATTCTGAGTGGACAGGTTGGTGTTATGAGTCAACTGGCATGACTGCTGAAGAAGCAGTTGGCAGGGCAGCCATTGGGATACTGAGGGATATCATGGATCGTTTTCCTCAGGAATTGGCAGCCACTTTGGTTGGAGTCTTTCTGAGGGGCAACCCCTCCACTGACTCATGGCAGCAGGCAAGAGGAAGACCTTTGGATATTGGTGCAGCAGAAGGGCAGAACAGTGATAACCCTACCATGAGCGCCATGTTCGCAGTGATGAAGGTGTTAGATGGAGTAGAAGGTAGCCTAAGACGTGTGTCTAGTGCTCTTGGTCATGCCCGCGATGACCGACATCAGCTTCAGAGGGAGCACGACGCCGAGATTGAGAGGCTCAATGTAGAGATGGCTCAGTTAACTCATCAGAGGAATGAAGCCTGGTCCAGGGAAGATGTTCTGAGAGCTCGATAGTTTGAGCTGGAGCAGCAGCTGGCCAATGCGGAAGAATACAACGACAACCTACATGAGGAGGTTCATCAGCTGAATAACTAGCTCCACCCATATGTTCTGCCAAGAGCCGCAGAGATGGATCTAGAGGAGGACGATGAAGAAGAAGAAGTGGAGCCTGAGGAAGAAGTGGAGCCTGAGGGAGGAGAGGATCCTACCTCTGACCTCGATAGTGATCATGATGAGGATTAGATCGCTTAGTACTTAGTGGAAGGGCTAATGTATCACCTTTATTCATGTAATGGACCTGTAGTTTGAATTTAGTATTGGTAATCCGACTATCATGTAATATTGTTAATTGCACGACTATCGCACATTTGGTTGAACATCAATGCAATTCCAGTCCTTGTTGGTGATCACGATTTAAATTTGCATGCGTTATGAGCGCAATAAGTGGTCAAATTGGGGATGCCATGTTGCGAGAATGAATTGTTATGCCTCTGTTTTTATCGTGAATTTGAGAATTTTCTCCAGTAATTTCAGTTTGGCATGATTATGATTCATCTGCAATCTCTTGACATCAACCAATAATCGCTTATTGTTGCAACTTCAGCAGATGACGCCGCACCGTCTTTGGAGGTGGTAGCGATCCACGATGGCAATGGTGATGACTTACCACCACCGCCGCCGCCAAATGCGCTCAGGAGTTCTTTGCTCGATTCTTGGGGAGCCAAAGGACAATGGAAGAAGCTCGTGCCTCATTGCACGAGAACAACGCGCTCGTGGCCACCCATAGCAACAGGGCCGAGCCAAATCAACCTGATACATTCAAGGAATTTACGGATACAAAGCCTCCTATCTTCAAGGTGGTGAGGAACCACTACTGTTGACGAGTGGCTCAACACCATTGAGCGTAAGTTTCGCTTGCTAAGAGTCACCGAGCATCCGAAAAGTCGAGTATGCTTCTCATCAATTGCAAGACCCAGCAGGATCCGTGGACACATTTCTGTCGTCTTTGCTCGCTAACGCCGAAAGTGACACGGGAACAGATTCAAAGCTGGCTTTAGGGGACATCATATTCCCCGGGCCTAATGCGCATGAAAGCTGCTGAATTTATGAGGCTCACTCGAGGAACGAAGACTCTCACAGAATACATGCACGCATTCAACAACTTTGTCGAGATATGCTCCGGTTTTGTGGATCTTGAGGAGAAGAAGATAGAGAGTTTCAAGCGGGGCTGGGTACCAAACCGATGAAGACCATGGCCAATTCTAGGTGTGCCACTTACAACGAGTTTATTAGTGATGCTCTGACCCAGGAAAACCACAATAATATGCATGCAACTGCTAAGAGTCGCAAGAGGGCATTCGAGGCAGGTGCCTCCGGATCTTCACACGCAAGAGCGCCTATCATAGCTAGGCCACAATTCCGTCCACCTGCATCTAAGTTTAGGCCTCCACCACCTAAATCTCAGAATAACAGGCCACAGAAACCATTCCGTAAGGCGTTCACAATTGCCTTGCCAAAAGGAAATGGCAGTCAGGACAGCTCCACCAGATTCAGAAGTAATCAACCATGTTTCAACTACAACCAACTGGGTCATTGGTCCAAGGAATGCCCCCACCCTAAGAAGAATGGCAACCAGAATCAGAACAATCAGAGGCAGGCGAATGCAAGGGCACGTCCGGGATACGTGCATTATACCGCGGTTGAGGAAGTGCCCGCTGGAGAAGTTGTCACGGCTGGTATGTTTCTCGTCAACAAGCATCCCGCTGTTGTTTTATTTGATTCGGGAGCTTCTCATTCATTTATGAGTCAAGCATTTGCATCTAGACATGATCAAGAAATAATTAAAGTAAGCAAAGGGGGTTATAACATAAGTTCAGCAGGGGGTACTATTACTACCAAAAAGATAGTCAAAAATGTACTCATCTCTATACAAGGGAGGGAGTACACAACGGATTTGATAATATTGCCCGGGCTATCGATAAGTGTAATCTTAGGCATGAATTGGATGAAGGATCATGGTGTTCTTATTGACACTAGCACCCATACTATTATGTTGAGGGAACCCACGGGAGGGAATGCTTTTCTAGTACCACTCTCCCACAATTTTGAACTCCAACATTTAGCTTGCGCTATCCAAACCACCACAATATGTGATATCCCAGTGGTTTGTGAGTTTCCAGAGGAATTACCAGGCTTACCACCTGATAGGGAGGTGGAATTTAAGATTGAATTAGTGCCAGGTACGGCACCCATATCCAGAAGGCCCTATAGAATGCCACCCAACGAGTTAGCGGAACTTAAGGTTCAATTGCAAGATCTATTGGACAAGGGTCTTATTCAACCTAGCTCATCTCCGTGGGGATGTCCAACCTTATTTGTGAAAAAGAAGGACAAGTCACTGAGAATGTGTGTAGATTACAGACCACTCAATGTTGTGACCATCAAGAACAAATATCCATTGCCTCGCATCGACATCTTGTTCGATCAGCTAGCGAAGGCAAAGGTATTCTCCAAAATTGACTTGAGATCGAGCTACCATCAGATAAAGATCAGACCAGAGGACATACCTAAAACTGCTTTTTCTCCTAGGTACGGCTTATATGAGTATTTGGTTGTCTTTCGGACTAACAAATGCTCTAGCCTACTTCATGTACCTAATGAATTCGGTATTCATGCCTGAGCTCGACAAGTTCGTGGTCGTGTTTATCGATGATATATTGATTTATTCGGAAAATGAGTCAGATCATGAAGAGCATCTGAGGATTGTCCTATCCAGATTGAGGGAGCATAAGTTATATACAAAGTTTAGTAAGTGTGAATTTTGGTTGAGCAAAGTACCTTTCTTGGGTCACATCTTATCAAGGGATGGAATCTCTGTAGACCCATCAAAAGTACAAGAGGTCATGGATTGGAAAGCCCCAACTTCGGTTCATGAAGTTCGGAGTTTTCTAGGGTTAGCAGGATATTATCGTCGTTTTATTCCAGATTTCTCAAAGATAGCTAAGCCTATGACCAGACTACTTCAGAAGGATGAGAAGTACAATTGGACACCAGAATGTGAAACAGCTTTTCACACCCTCAGAACTTTGTTGACTACAGCACCTGTGCTGGCACAACCAGACATTGAAAAGCCTTTCGATGTATTTTGTGATGCATCGAGAATAGGTTTGGGTTGTGTGCTTATGCAAGAAGGAAGAGTTATTGCATATGCTTCTCGGTAGTTGAGAAAGCATGAAGTCAACTACCCCACTCATGATTTAGAACTTGCTGCAGTGGTTCACGCATTAAAGATATGGAGACATTACTTGTTGGGCAATGTATGTCATATATATACTGACCACAAAAGTCTCAAGTATATCTTTACCCAACCAGAGCTGAACATGAGACAACGAAGATGGTTAGAGCTAATTAAGGATTACAATTTGGAAGCACACTACCATCTAGGAAAAGCTAATGTAGTAGCAGATGCACTTAATCGAAAGTCTCATTGCAACACTATGGAAACATTATTGGAAGATGGATTCAACTTGTTACATCCTGCTGTACTACACAATATCACAATCAGTTGTTCGCTTGAGAGCAAAATCATAGAGCTACAGCAGACAGATGTAGGAATAAGTCACATCAAGAGAAAAATGCAAGAGCAAGAGACCAAGCATTTCAGATTGGACGAAAGAGGTGTCTTATGGTTTGAGGACCGACTTGTGGTACCAAAAGACCGTGAGCTAAGGAATCAAATTTTAGATGAAGCTCACTCGTCCAAATTGTCCATCCATCCGGGTAGTAGTAAAATGTATCAAGATTTGAAAACCCGTTTTTCGTGGACTAAGATGAAGAAAGAGATCGCAGCCTATGTTGCTAGGTGTGATAACTGCAGTAGAGTAAAAGCTGTCCATATGAAATCTGCCGGACTACTTCAGCCATTGCCTATTCCAGGATGGAAATGGGAGGAAATCAGCATGGACTTTATCACAGGCCTTCCAATGACGCCACAAGGTCACGATTCCATATGGGTTATTGTTGATCGTCTCACCAAGTCAGCACACTTTATACCCGTGAACACACGGTATATAGTTGGAAAGTACGCTGAGACATATGTTTCCCAGATCATGAGACTGCATGGAGTACCTAGGACTATAATCTCAGATCGAGGACCACAGTTCATAGCTCATTTCTGGGAGCACTTACACCAGGCATTGGGGACCAAGCTAATCAGAAGTTTGGCATATCATCCACAAACTTCAGGACAGACAGAGCGAGTGAACCAAATCCTAGAAGATTTACTTAGAGCTTGTGTTATATCTTCAAAGGGTTCATGGGAGAAATGGTTACCTTTAGCTGAATTCTCCTATAACAACAGTTATCCAGCGAGTATCAAGATGGCTCCATTTGAAGCCTTGTATGGCAGAAAATGTATGGATTGAGCCCGGTGAAAGGAGATACTTTGGTATTGACTTTGTCAATGAAGCCGAAGAGCAAGTACGTGTGATCCAACAGCATATGAAGGCAGCTCAATCGAGACAAAAGAGTTATGCTGATAGAAGAAGGAGACCACTGACTTTTGAAGTGGGTGACTATGTGTACTTGAAAGTATCACCCATGAAAGGGGTGAAGAGATTTGGGATGAAAAAGAAGCTTTCACCAAGATATGTGGGACCATACAAGATTGTGGAATGGAAAGGGAATGTTGCTTATAAGTTACAACTTCCACCAGAAATGAGTGCAATATTTGATGTGTTCCATGTTTCTCAGTTGAAGAAATGTCTTCGAGTACCTGAAGAAGCTATTGCACCCACCAACGTGTAGCTTCAATCGGATTTGACCTATGAAGAAAAGCCAATTCGAGTTTTAGAGGAGTTGGAAAGAGTAACACGGAGTAAGATTATTAAGTTCTATAAGGTGGTGTGGAACAATCACAGTGAACAAGATGCTACGTGGGAAAGAGAGGATTATCTACAAGAAGTTTATCCCGCCTTTTTCCAAGAATGGTAGGTCTTGCAAATCTTGGGACGAGATTTTTATAAGGGGGAGGGGCTGTAACACCTCGGGTGTTAGCCTTGCATAACTTGACTTGCATAGCATGAGCACGATCATCAAGCATTCACATATATGCATTCGTAATACTTATGCCATATTCATGCATCTAGGATCGGAGGAAGAAATAACGTTGCTGGAATTCGACGAAGTAGAGGAAGGGGACCAGCAGGAGAATCCTCAAGTCGCAGCTCCCGAAGGCGAGGAGCAGAATCCTGAAGAGCTTCTAGAGTGTCCTGATCACCGCCCTACTTCCTTTCTATGAGGCAAGCCCCGGAGCATTCTAAGTCTCCCAGTATTTTACAAATGATTACTTAAGTACTTATGATTGATGCATTAGGTTATAAGAGTTGAATGGAACCACTTGATGCATATAAACTCCTTGTCCAGCTACTACACCTTTAACCGGTATAGGTCCAGGATCGAATATATGCTTAGCCATGCTTAGACCGATAGAAGTCGGGTGATTTCCTGTCACCTGCGAGATATAGGTGGATACCGGAGCACGGTTGGCTATATTTGCTATCATGGAAAAGAACCATGGGGTAATGTAAATGGAGACCGGGCGGGATATCGATAGAGAAGCAATAAGACATGGAGGTCTTGGGTGTGGATCTATCCCCGTCTGTGTCGATTGAGGACCGTACCATTGTTGGCGCTTCTGACAAGATTGAACGCATGCCTCTCACTTAGCTGGCCGGATAACTCGTTCCGACCATGGCCGAGTAATTCAACTCGTGCCGGGACCCGCCTTACATTGTCATGCGCTCCTTCCGGGAACGATCGACCGAGCCCAAGGGTGGCTAGGCTCGAACGTCCCGGCATCTGGTGTTCCAGTTGTGCGGCGCTATGATGCGGACCCATGAAATGTGTATCTCGAGTTGTACCAAAGGTGACCTAAGGCTATCATATTTGGTAGACACAGGTTTGTGTTAGGAATAAATTCCTCACTGGTTGAAATCGATTGAATCACCGTCTCTCCGGATAGTGAGAAACTTGGCTAGTCCCAACATCGTAGTAGCTGTGTTATGAAACATGATGGTTCGAATGAATATGGAATTACAATACCTGCTATGGTTACTATTGTATGCTTTTAAATGGATATACCACATGTTTGGCACAGGATAGTTGCTAATCTAGAGATGGATAGTTATAATTAACCTGATATTGGAACCATAATTGTATAGCTAAGTTAACCGCTTTTATGCAAAATGTTGTCAAGCTATCCCCACTTATACTGACCTTGCATAATCCTTGGAGTCATTTTATTTACGGTTTATAATGGTAAGTCTAGCTGAGTACCTTCTCGTACTCAGGGTTTTATTTCCCATTGTTGCAGATGGCACTGTGTATCATGGTTATTGCAAGAGTTGCTTCTATCCCACCATGGATGAGGAGTAAGCCTTGGGCAGGCTTCTTTATTAATCCCTGTCTTTGCTTTTGTGGACCATGATCCTACTTGGCACTATATCAAACTATGTTGGAAACTTTATTTTTGAACTTAATTGCTTCCGCTTTATCTATCAAACTTGGTTTGTAATAACTTTTATTCGTACTCTGATGGAGAAAGGTATCTGTGAACTTATGTAATATGTGGCATGTATGTTGAATCATGTACGATCTTGGTTGTTGTAAATCGTTTATCGAGACCCGTCGTGGTACTCGACGGACTACCGGGTTTATATGGGTTCAAGTATGACAGTGCGACCGCTTGCGGGCTGCCATTGTACTTGTACTCTTATAAATTGGTCGGTTCTGCGACAGCGGTGGCTCCTCTTTCGCGGGACCTGGTGGATAGGATAGAAGACATAGTTCTCCCCTGGAGGGGCTAGTTAGTCAGATAGGTCGGATGATCATTATTGTAATCAGCGGACCAGTGTCGATCCTTGTGTATCATAAAAACAAACTCGTCATTTCGTTCCTTTTGATTGAATTTGTTTTTCCTCTCTTTTTGTGTGTGAAAAGGGGTTCATGTGTTCCGACCTTTCTGTTTGTTAAGACCGTAGGGCCCAAGGTGCAAAAGGGAAACTCTGACTACGATGGTAAGCAAGAGTGCCATAGCCGTTGGGACGTAGGTTTCTTGCGGTCCAACCAACCATGCTCAATCGTTTGTTTTCACAGACCTTGCCACTTAGGTTTAACGTGAGGAAGAGGTCGGGTGCGGCAACTATTTCAGAAAAGGTTTATTTATACCCTTATCAGGCCCCGAGTGAGATCCGTCTCCTTGTCGTTGCTGGGGTCGGGTGTTACTGAAGATTGAGGAGAGGATAGCGAAATTAGTAGGAGAAAAGTGTCTCTTGTATTCGCATGTACCCCATCCCTAGGATCCGAGCTATCGTTCTACGACCATGCGTCCGGTCTCCTTTCAAGTCCAACTTTCCTCGAGCCTCCACGCGTAGCAGGGGTTCGGTCGAGGGTTGGCTCATCTTTGTGATTGTTACCCCGTCCATGGTTTCCGCAACCAGAGGGGTTGAGCTAACATCACTTGCCTCGATGGCTCAAGGGACGTGCTCGGTGAGCTCGCTAACGGGCATGTTCGAGTGGAATCCGGGTCCATCATTCGTGACAGGGTCGGCAAAGCCCTCATGTGGTATTCCACTGCTCCTTAACCCACCTTCCAATAGATGTCCCCTCAATGGGGATTCTATGGGCTCGGCTGGAGGTTAGGACCGAACGGGAAGGTTGAGATGACCCTGTCCGCTTCTAGGCGGGTCAGGCGAAGGCTGTTGGGGCTCATCTATGTTTTCTCCTTTGGCTCTTGTTCGATGCGAGGTGGCCTCGGGCCCTCCGCGGCCGGCCTTCAAACCCCAGTTTTGTGATTTTAGGATCGGGCGGCTCGAGCCCCCAAGCCCTATGGGGCTCGGTAGGGGTCAGTCGTGTTTCATGTGTCACCCCGTCCTCGGTTTCCATAACCGGAGGGGCTAAGCTAACGACACTTGCCTTAATGGATCGAGTGTCGTGCTTGGTGAGCTCACTAACGGGTATGTTCGAGTGGAATCCGGGTTAGTCATCCGCCGACGGGGTCGGCATAGCCCTCATGTGGCATTCCACTGCTCCTTAACCTGCCTCTCGGTAGATGCCCGTGTTACTCCAGAGAGCGACTCAGGAAGCCCGTTGGCCTCTCCTCGATGGAGATTCTATGGGCTTGGCTCGAGGTTAGAATCAAATGAGAAAGGTTGAGATGTCCCTATCCGCTTCTAAACAGGGTTGGGCGGCAAGCATGTTCGCCTCCTTCACGGAATGCATGCCTTTTTGTTGTTTTTGTTCCTCCCCTAGCTTTGGTTTGCCACCATTTTCTTGATGAGAGCCTTAGCTCCATCGGTGGTGAGGGAAAGGAACGCTCCTCCAACAGTGGCATCTACATGCCTCTTCAACATGGGCATGAGCCCTTCATAGAAGTTCTGGAGCATTAGCCAATCTTCCATCCCGTGGTGCGGGCAGGCTTGGATATAATCCTGAAGCCTTTCCCATGCTTTGGGGATGGACTCAAGTAAAGTCTACTAGAAGTTTGAAATTTTCCCCCTTAGGGCAGTGGCTTTGCCCATGGGGAAAAATTTCGTGAGGAACGTCGTGGAACATTTGTCCCACATATTGACAGCTTCCTTGCTTTGGTAAAACCATTGTTTTGCCTTCCCTGTAAGGGGGAATGAAAACAGACGGAGCCCGAAGTTAGCTGGTGCGATGTCTTTTATGATAATGGTGTCGCACAGCTCAAGGAAGTGTTGAAGGTGCGCATTCGTGTCCTCGCTTGGCAAGCCACAGAACTGGCTTGCCTATACCATCGTGATAAGGCCAGTGCGTAGCTCAAAATTTCTGATCCTAGTGTTGACAATGGGCCCTACGGACACGTTGGCAACAGCGGGGTGGAGTAGTTGTGACTTGGCCATGGAGATAGTTGCGGATGGTACAGGGGTGACTGGTCTGACTATTGGTGGAGTGGCAGAAGAAGAAGTACAAGACCTATTCTTCCTTAGGAGTACCTCCGGGTTGTCAATGTAGTTGTTCGGCAGGTCAAAACTACCCATACACTATCATGTTTTCATTCCACAACAGGAAGAAAACAAGTAGAATTAGCCTGCATAAACTATGGCTACCATGACATGCATGTGATCATTGTTCATGTTATGCTAGATCTTTTCATCCTTTGCCCTCCCCGGCAACGGCACAAGAAATGCTTGTTGGCATTTCTTAATGCAATCACCAAGCGAGGAGGTTTTAAGTCCATCACCGATAATGGCGCTAGAAATGCCTATTGGTATTCCTTAACACCATTACTAAGATTGAGTTAATCTTAGCAACGCCGCTAAGAAACACCAACCACGATAGTCCTTAAAGATTACAGACAGTTATCCGCAAGCGTACGGAGCTATCGTTGTAGCATTTCACCCGGAAGTATTCAGGGTATCATTATTTATATTTTCCCAAAGGAGGGCAAGGTATACCAATTCTAGCATAGGCATAAACATGATTTCATACTTGCATATAGACCATAGTTCATGATAGGGGTAAAATTGGTAATTTGAGGATAGTGGACACACATCTGGGCCAACCTCAAGGACAAAAGGAAAATGAAGAAATAAAAGAATATTCCTACGTGGAGCAGGCATGTTCTAATATAGACATGCATAAGAATAGTTAATGATCATACAACCTATATGACTAGAGTTAGAACTAAGTTTAGGATGAACGCGGAGATCTTCGGGCACTAGTCTGCCAGCAAGCCAAGGAGACTTTAAGACTCCTACACAATACCCGAACATGGGGGAATACAAGGGATGGGCAGGGCTGTCACCACCTGCAGCCTACCCCACTACCGTGGGATACCATCACATTCGTAGGATCCCATGTACTCGAGCACCACCCCCGTGTATAAGGAATCTACCTATACCCCCCTAGGACTCCAACCCTACGGATTGACAAGCAAGGATATATGCAATCCCAAAGGAACAACGAACCATCACCCCAACCCTAGCTCTACTTCTACTCATACAGATCATATGAATGATTAAGCTCAAAGTCGAACATGTTAAGATCACAACATACAAACTATATACTAGTTCATATATCATGATCATAACATGAAAACTATACTCTAGTTCATATGCATTGCTATATAATTGATATGAGAACTTGAACTTGGAAGAACTCTTTATAGAAATATTCATATCGAGTAGCTCTTCTTCCAAGGAGACAAGCTCTCCTTGTAGCTTTTGCCTTGCTCCAAATAATAACTAGGCTAAGGACTAAGCTAAAGATACAAGTAGAGGTGAGGTGTAGCTCCAAATGAAGTGTGTGTTGAAGAATGAGCTCTAGCCCTCAATTTATAGTAGAGTGTGGTCGGTTTGGCCTTGAAAAATTAGCAAACACCCAGGAACCGCCTTTGCATGCCGCCATGCATCAGTCGGTGGAAGCTAGGCCTAGGCGATAGTGACTGGGGTATGGCCACACCCCTGGTGTGCCCACACCCTGGTGGGGCCGCCCCACGACCACCTTCGCGTGGTCGGTTCATAGGTGGGCCTGGGCCCCTCCCACATCGGTGCTCAGCCTAGATTTGCTATGTAGGTGGGCTTTTGCTTATTTCTTCATTTGCGCATTTCTGAAATACACGTTCTGCTTTGCGCTTTTACCTTTGTTTTGCGTATTTTCCACTTGATTGGAAGATGTGTCCTGCAAAACATGTTTCCTCGAATACAAGTAGAACTAGGTCAATAATATATGCATATGTGCTAAAAGTATGTTCATTTCTCCTATTTTGGATAAGAATTGGTGGTCGAATTTTATCGTTAGTGACCGCTAGCAACATCATGGAGCTTTATTTACTCCTCTGCTAATGACTCCAACTCCGAGAACAAGGGAACATAGGGAAGATAGTAAGGTCTTTAGATGTTTTGTGGTAGGACATCCCGTCTGAAAAATGCACTGTAACATGTAGGAATGACATGAACTTTTCTGCTGTCCATGTTATATGCGACGATGTCATTTTCATCCCCAACCCCAACAAAGAGAAGCAAATTCCATTATAGGTGAACCGCTGAGTAGTATTGATCAACATCTAAGTAACCAAATTCAATGTTAGTCTCCAAAAGAACGTCCAGAGTGCTGACAGTATGCTTCAATGTCCATTTATAAGTAGTACCATAGTCTTCAAGGATCCATATGTTAAGCTTGGGGTAATCGCAACCACGAATAGTACATACACACAAGTGATCCTAGGCTTGATGGATGGAACCTATAGAACCATGTGGGCAAGGAATTTTCCTCTATGTCTCTCCCTCCATATCAACAATAAGTATCTGACAGCCCCATGAGTAGCCCATAATGTATAAACAACCGTTAAGATACATAGTTTCTGATGTTCTCATATCTAATCTCTCAATTGTCATAGAAGTACTCCTGCCCCATTTAGATTTCTTATAGATCCATGCTATAGTTTTAGATGAGTAGATGTCCATACCCTTGCACCAATCAAACTGCTCCTGTATACTCTCAATTGTCACAGAAGTACTCCTGCCCCATTTAGATTTCTTATAGATCCATGCTATAGTTTTAGATGAGTAGATGTCCATACCCTTGCACCGATCAAACTGCTCCTATATATATTGAATCACATGGAAGTGTGAGGAGACTTTTAGATCGAACCCTAATCGAGCCTCACCAACATAATGGATTCTAGGTGGCAGTTCCTTGAACTCCTTGGTTGCCGGATTGCAGACGACATAGCGGTATGATCCATCAGCCCCTCAACACCAGCATAGGATGAGGCCATTGCAGATATCTAAGACAGCTACATTGGCCAAGGTAAAGGGAAAGAAGGACAAGGAGGGGTATTCACCGGTGACTCTGGTGTAGCGTTGATAGCCTTGGTCAGTGTCGTAGAAGAAGCCTGTCACATTCTAGGGCATCAACTTATAGTTGTCCTTGATGAGGCGGTTCTAGGAGCGACAGACACATTTGCAGCAGAACAAGGACAGGGCGGGGAGGCAGCGAAGGATCTCAACAATGGCATCATCCGTGAGGCTAGCTAGTGCGTTCCTCTTGTTGGGGCCTCCTCCATTTTGTCTGTGTGTAGTAGGATGAGAGCTTGCTCAGTAATGAGATCACTGAAGAGGAAAATAATCCAACAAAGATCCAACAGTGAAGTCCACAACTCATACCAAAGTGCAACTTTAACAACCATTAACAATTTTCATGGTACGACCTCAAACAAATTTAGAGTAGCACCACATAGATATATATAACTCAAACTAGAGTAGTAGTTAATAGAGTTGTAACCATTACAATTCTAGCTAAATCACGTCTATCCATCACACTTACAATCAGTACACGAGCTTAGAGCTTAGGAGGCAGACAAAGATTAAGAGGGCGACAATTACAACAATTTTGAAGGCAGAAGCAATGGGCCTGTTTGTTTGCCTAGACAGATAGGTATAATCAAGCAAGCACTTGACAATTAACAGGCCTAGTTGCACACAAGTATTTACAGTAACAAAACTGAACATATGCAAAAACCAAGACATCAGCAGAAAATCAACCAGTGTCACCTCCTAGTTCTTTTTATCATCATATCATTGGCCTAACTAGATCTCCAACGCTAAAATGTTTCTTGTATACTCATGTTCAAGCAAGGACCAAAACAGTGAAGCGAACAGGAAAAGCGAGAAAGGAGACCTACGGATCGGATATGTCGCCCCTGCTGCGACACGCAATGGAACACGGACGCCAATACCGCCGTGCTCCAGCAGCAAGCCCCGCCGCCTAGCCTCCAAAAGGACATCGGAGCCACCACAACACCCCAAGGATCCTCCGCCGCCGCTGTCGCTAGTCTAACGGGCACAGATTTGTTTCCACTTGAAGGAGAAATATCCAATATAGGTCAACCTATAGGGCATCCACACAGAGAATATAATACTATAACGAATCCAAAGATATATCAATACAACCAGGCATCTAGTGCAATGATAAAGACCGTGCATTCCTTTGTCTAGGTCCTGGGTTTGACTCCCAGGCATTGAGTTTTTTTTTAATTTATTAGACCCCGGCGGCACAAAATGTACAAGTGGCACGCAAGCCGTCGAGTCCCACAGATCGGATGGAGATGGAGAAAGGTCCCATAGGTACACGTTGTTGGGTCCCATAGGACGGATGGTCCCATAGGTACACGTGACACGCAAGCCATCAGGTCCCATAGGTTGGATGGAGATGGAGAACGGTCCCACAAGTACACGTGACACGTAAGTCGTTGGGTCCCATAGGTCGGATGCTGAAGGGTCCCATAGGTACACGTCGGACGAAGAAAGGAACGAGCGAAGACTTTTATGATGAATTGCAAGTGTCATGGATGAGTAATTGTAGGTCCTATAGGTACACGTCGGATGAAGAAGGGTCCCACAGGTACACATCGTATGGAGAAAGGATCTAGCGGAGACTTTTATGATAAATTATAAGCGTCACGGATGAGTAACTACAAGTCTCACAGGTACACGTCGGATGGAGAAAGTACCATGTGGAGATCTATGACGAAGCGTCGTTCATCATAGATCAAATATTGTCATCATAGATGTGTAAGTAGTTCAGTGATGAAACCTTGTTCGTCATAGTATCAAAGAAGATCGTCACAGATGAGTCATGCGAGTGATCTGTGACAAAACCCTATGCTCTTCTATGACATTTTTTATGACGATGCCTGGTTTCATCATAGATAGCGAGGGTTGGAGGATCGTCACCACTAATCTATGACGAAATAGAAAAAATTGTCATAAAAAGCGATCTTCTATGACGGTTTCGGATTCGTCATTAAGATTTTCGTCATAGAAGTGGATATTTCTAGTAGTGAAAATTCTTATGCCACTAGGTCCTGCAATATCCATCCATGGGGATAAGAGTCAGTTGTGTCTATGTATTGCTGATGTTTTCAATATGTTTGACTTTTCAATCTGGATCCTTGAAGACTATGGTACTAGTTAATGGACATTAAAGCATATGGTGAACACGATGCAGCTATTTGGACTGAACAATATTGGACTCGGTTCCGAGGCTGCCAATGCGGACTATAGAGTGATTGTAGTTCACCTAGAATTGAATTTGATTTTTCTTGTTGGGGAGGACAGAACACTGATGGCATATGACATGAGCCGCAGAAAAGTTCATGTCCTCTCTACCCGGGTCGTCCGCTATCCTAAAAGTACTTGGAGTATTTATTTGAACGGACCTCACTATTTGCCTTATGTTTCCTTGCTCATGGAGTCATTAGCAGAGCAGTAAAAGTGCACATGTTGTATTTTGTTATTAGGACATGTCTTTGTTCAGGTAGAAAGTTGTTTTGAGTCTATATATAGTCCAATTTTGGCTTGGTAACTAAACCAATGGTATGTTGAATATTATTAATTCTGCTGCTTTGCATTGTATAGGTTTTGGAGTCTCGGTGCTTTTGAACGATTTTCCTGCAATGGCTATGGGAGGAAGAAGAGGGGTTCTATGCTGCATTGGCTGCCAAGCTGATCAAGGAGTGCCAAGCTGAAGGAGCAGAGAACATCTACCTCGTTTTAGTTACGTAAGTCTATAGGGAGCAGAACCTTTATTATGCTATCTATATACCGCTTGTGTTAATTCATCAGTTGACACAGTTGTTATGTTAGTGTCGAGCATTATTATTACAACAAGTACTCTTCGTTGTGGACATGATGAATGATGTGTAATCATTATATCTGTATGGTGTGTGTTCAGTAAGTTATTAAGGCTCAGCTGAATTAGTAAATACATTGTGAAAACCAGATGTAATTATGTCACCGCCGGATGTGGGTTGTTTTGTCATCACCGTCGTACCACTCGCTGTTGGTGAAGCAAACGTCCATCACCGCCGCTATTCGTCTGATGCGGCAGGGGTCAATAGTGTATCACCGCCGAATCGTTTAGTAAACCGACACTGACTAAAGGATCATCACGGGCGGATCATACTACAACGCGATGATGACCATGCCCTATGACCAGGCGGTTGATACGCTGAAGTGACGGTGATGTTCGCCTCGTCCTAAGCAGGTCGTGCTCCAATGCGACGGAAACAAGGACCTGCTCACGGACGGATCATAAGCCAATACGGCGGTGTTAGTGTATACCCACACAAGTGGCTTGGGCATCAATGCGACGGAATAAGGATCTGATCATGGACGGATCATAAGCCAAGCGGCGGTGTTAGTGCATACCCACACAGGCGAGTTGTGCTGCAATGCAACGGAAGTAAGGACCTTATCATGGACGGATGATAAGCCAATACGGCGGTGTTGTGTACTTTCCCGTCGGTCTAAGATAGCGATGGTGATGGCTATGACTATTGCCGACGAAGCCAAACTTGGACTGCGATGAGGGTTACGACGCGGCTGTGAAGGGTGCGAGTGTAGTAGTGAGTGTTATGTAGAATAGCTTTCACGGTTACCGAAGATGTGATGTGAAGAATTAGGTATCAATTTTGCGTACGGCCACTACTATGGAAAAGACAGATTAACTTCCATTTTGCGTACGACCACTATTTTAGAAAAAGATAATAACAGAATCCTATATCAAATTTACGTACGGCCAATATTCTATTATAATCATACTGCTTAGAGGATTTGTGTACGGCCAATATTCTATTATAATCATACTGCTTTGAGGATTTGTATCATTATTATGATTTGCTGAATATTTATCATTCATGGTTTGAATCCTGTATCAAATTTACGAACGGCCAGTATTGGTGTCATTATGATTTGCGGAATGTATATCAATCCTGGTTTCACTGGTGACACTGCAACCTTTCATATACCAAAATTACAGCAGAACTACACCAAAAAGACCTCCAGCAGTCTGTGCATTAGGGTCTGAACTACTGAAATCCTCTACACTCAATTTCATAATATTTATCAATCCTGTCATTAGAAGTGCACAGCCAGAAATGTCAACCGTGATATACTTTGTCCAGAAAAATTCAAATGATACCTTTGTTTCACCAAAACAAGAGTGAATAGCCTCGGAAAAGTTGAAGTCCAGTAAAAAAGAATGACAAATTATTAGTTTCTTTTTAGTGAACAAATATTTGTCATGTGTTTAAAATGTGACAGGATATAACCGCATTGCCACACATAATAAGGTAGGCAAGGGTTTTTTTTAGAGTTCAAGGGCAAAAACTACCCCGGCGTTTTAACTAATAGTCAAAAGACCACAGGTCCATTACAGTACCAGTTCAGAAAGCCAAAAGAAGCACTATCTCACACCCGAGACAGGAAGCGTTCAACTCACAAAACACCTCACTGTTAACAAACCGACAACAGAAACAGTCTAACAGCAAAACGCAGAGAGGCCAGGGCAGCCACTTCACCATACTGCGCCAACTGCAGAGAGGTCATCGAGGTCTCCAAAGCATTCCACCAGGCGCCTGGGTAATTGAAATATGCTCCAAGCCAAGCATCTTCTGTTTTGCAGAAGGCTTCGCCTCTAGGCAGCTTCAGGTATCTCCCAAAGTTGAACAAGGAAGTCAGAGCACCACATTCGCCCTCATCTTGGTCTTTGTTACGATGATCTTCAACTGATCTTTCCACTTGGTGGGGCAGAGGACCATCCACTTCCGTAATAGTCCACTTATCCTCAAGTGTAGCATTTCCATGCTTTTCCAACCAGCATGCTGAAAACATAACTCATTCCTGAGTTTTTATATAAAGACCACTCATTCCTGAAAACATAGACCGCTTCTTGTGTGCCTTGCGCTGCTGCACATGGTGCATTGTGCACCACGCACAAACGAAAAAAAGGAAAGGCATTGCTCCTATGATCTGCTCCTGTGTAAAATCAAGGCGGGAAGGGTCCCCTTCCCGGTGATTACGGGATTTTGGCAGATTTTTCTTTGTTTCCTTTAGTTATTTGTTTATTTAATTAATTCATAATCTAATAAATCAATGGCTCAGATTGTTTTGAACTATTACCTCCTGGTAGGTAATGCTTGTACCGTAGCATTGCCCTAATATTTAACAATCCATATTTTTTCACACTAAGCCAAAAAAATTCAATTTCAGCCAGATTATCTCCTAGATGAATGTCAACAATCTCAGAAATTTCAACCCAACACTGCTTTGCTACCACGCACTCAAAGAAAGCATGCTGAACCGATTCAGGAATTGAACAAAACAGACAACTAATATCCTCTATAGTTTCTTTCTATAAGTTATCTCTAATCAAAACTCTGTTGTTCCATCATTAATAACCAAAGAAAGAAATGAGCTCTGGGTGGTATCTTTATATTCCACAAAGCTGAAACATGAACTTGGTTAATACCTCTAAAGTTGATCACCTTATAGAGAGATTGAGATGAGTAACCACTAGAAGAGAACATCCAAATCATCTGATCTTCTTCATTATCAAGCTGGATAGTAGACACTGATTCAACTACTTCTAGCCATGATTGATACAGATCCTCACTAACACATCTTCTAAAGGTACATTTTAAATTGGTTCCATCCCAGAGGTCAACAATAAATTTACCCTTTTCATTATATTGACAATCCTATAAAGTGGTCAAAACTGAATGGCAAGGCTAGAGGAGCCAAGCCAATTATCCTCCCATACTCCTACTTTTCATTGGTAGGGTTTTCTTTATAACACGTTTTTGTATAACCGCATTGATGGACGGAGGCAGGTCACAGGCTCCTAAAGTATCATTAGGAGCCTCAACATCTTTAAGCCCAAGACGGCTTCTCAACGAGTCCTGCAATATCCTAAATCTCAGGACAGAGAGAAGAATTTTATGCCCAAGCGAAGATAATAGAGCCAATACCAAAAACGTTTATCTATACCTAATATTAAAGAGCCAAAATTTCAGCCAATTTTTTTTCGTCCACCTCCAGTAACTAACTCCATGAATGTGGAAGTTCTCTCTATTAGTCTAGAACGTTTCTATTTTATATGACATGAGGTAACCTAGATAGTTAGGAATCCTAATCCTAATAAATCTCCTATCATAAATGACTTGAATAAAAATTCTAATCTATATCTATATCTATATCTATATCTATACCTCTATATTCATGTCATACGTATAATGTATATATATGACCGGACTCATGATTCCCGCTCAAATTAGAACAACTCGCATTTAGCGATGATATGGAATTCGATTCCTGTACGTATTGAGTTTCGTTGCAACGCACAAAAACAGGTTGCTATATATATATTTCCTTCCGCATGTTTGGTCCGGTATCTATTTTTTTTCCTTCACCTCCGTTTGCAAGTTTGCTTCGGCCGTTGGGCGTAGACGTCCAGTCCCCTGTCGCTTTTTCCCTTTGGCTCCTCCGTCCTCAATGTCAGAAATAAATAATAAATGTAATATTATGGACCTTCGAATCGTTGATCCTTCTATATAATATAAACAAAACATTTGACTACTAAATTGTTAATGTAGTTATGATTAGAAACCAAATTATTTTTGTTAAAACCTGGATCAATGGATAGTCCAACTAATCAAAATAGTTAGATAGTATGAAAACTAAAGGTATGGTATATTTATGAGTAAATATTTTCTATAATTAGGAGAAAATATATCAAGGTCGTTTTTTAATTCGATAATGGTTTAATAGGACATCATATTATTAACAACACTAACTTATATTATAAATGTCATGATTACCATTACCATTACCATTGTCATTTTTTGTCAACGTTTGATAGTTTTTTCTCTTGTTGCAACGCACGGGCATATTTATTAGCATTAAATAAAAAAGGATTAAAAATAAAAAAATTCCCACATACGGACACCGACCATGCATATAGAACCAATGATGACAGTCAAAAGATTTTAGTTTGGTTTTGCTTTCCGGTTTCGTCTCCAATGGAAAAATTTTGCCATCTATGAACGAAGTGGTCACCCTCTGTCTCTGTCTTCTCCATTTCACACTTTAAACTAGCTGGCCGGCGCTGCTTCTCTTCTGCCCTGAAAAAAAGAAAAGGAGAGAGCCCACCCATGGTTTGCGAGTGAGGACCAGCTTGCAGAACACATGGAGCGTCCGAAAGTCAGAACCGGATGATTGGTCCGGAACGGCATCTATCCTCAAAGTCAAAACCAACTATACAGTGTGGATCACAGAGAGAGATCGATAATGTGCACAAATCAGAACCACCATGGATTCTCGTATTTGGGTATACATACAAGTAGCTGTCTCGGGATCCACAATCAACTTGCTCGCTTGCATTGCTTGGTGGCCTTTTGGTTTTGGCTATGCCTGCCCGACAGTACTGCATTCATCTGTGACCGGCCGTTAGAGCGTTCTGAACATCCACACGGCCGTTTCCGATCCAGTGTCTGAAACTCGTGCTGCACTGGCTAAACAATTTGAATCCATGCTGCTTCCTTTCCTTGGTCAGCATGGCATGCAACTGGTGACCAAATGTGCATATATATACTATTAAAGTTCATGCAACCACTGGCTCACTAACCTTTACTTTTCACCTGACACCTCCAAAAAAAATAAACCTTACCACTTTTCACCAGTAGGACTTTGAAAATTAATGAAAGCAAAGTCATGAGATAGGATGGATTAGTATATAGGAAGTGTGGAAGCCTACTACTATGCAGAAGCACAGTCTTTGTCCATCCACATGCATGATCACTTGATGTACATTAGTAGTAGCCACACACTGATGATTGACTGATGACCAAACGAGCTAACACATGAGAACGAGACAAATCATTCAGCACATGGCTAGCTAGGTTGAACGCTAATAAAACAACCGACCCTGCATGCATACATAATCCGTCGATCCATCTCGCCTATTATTAGAGTATTATATATCAGTTATATATATTAGGAGTACTATATCAATAGGGTACTTGCAGATGGCATGCATGAACGACGAAGCCGGCCATGAGCTAGCTATGTCCAAATGCATGTTCCAAACTGTGAACTGTACCTAGGTAGTTATAAGTACTACTACAGTCTATGATCTGTATAAGCAAGAAGGCTGCAATGGTGCTTCTCGAAGCATGCAGTAGCTGAACTGAACTGAACTGTGCGTGTGTGGCTATGTGTGCTCATATGATTGCTTGCATATCTATATTCCAAATATTCCATAGCGACTGCATATGGCACTAGAGTATCATGCATGGCTACAGCCTGCTGATGAAAGAAGATGGAGGGATCGCCGGATCGGAGCTACCAAACCTGTTCCTCCTCCAGTTCCAGGTTTACTACGTGCCGACGACGTTTCGTCGTCAGAGGCTCATATATGCAGGACAAGAAAAAAGAAAGAGAAAGGGTGAAATATTTGGAACATGCGCTTGCAACATGTGTGTGAAACACATGAAACATTCAAATAAAACAATTCCAACTTGCAACATGAAACCACTTGCTACAACATAAGACTGAAACAGATGAAACATTTGGAACATACTATTGCAATATATGTGTGAAACATATGCAACATCCATATCAAAAACAATTGCAACATACGTCTAGAAGCAGATAAAACATTTTGAACCATGCTTGAAACATGGCTCTGAAACACTTGCAATATATGCAAACATGTGCAACATCCCTCCAATCTACTTTTGCAACATCAAGATGAAATATTGCAACATACATCTAAAATGCATAAAACACTTAGAAATATATATGTGCAATATAGGGGAGGGAAGGCCGAGCTGGTCGATTTCGGTCTTCGGGGTAGGAGCTGGTGGCGCGCAAGCACCACCAGCACCGCCCCGCACTCGTGGGTGCCCTTGGCTCAGCGGGGAAAGACCTAAGGTGCCACGGCACGTGCGCCCTAGCGGCCATGCTGGGGTCAACGATGCGCCCGACGGCAATGGGGGATGGAAGGACAGTGAGGGAGCGAGTTGCACAGCAGCACAGGTGACTGTGACGGGGGCGCGGCGCGGCCGGTAATAGGAGAAGGGCACGGCGGGTCAACCTGACGAGTGCGCGGTGTGGGAAGGGGCGGACGGATGAGCAGCCACGCTACTTCGGGCGCTGGGCAGATAAGCCGGTGAGGAGGGAAGGGGACAGACAGATGAGGGGCCACGCTGCTTCGGACTTGAAACGGTAAGCCGATAAGGGAACGAGGATTTGTTTTTTTTTTCTAAGTGAGATGGGGCTGCTCCCGCGGAGCCGCGTGCGGACACAGGAGTCACGAGACAAACGCGCCCGTGACGGATCATTATCAATTAGCTATGGGTCGTCTATCTGGAACTCCGGATGAGGGCCACCAGCTTGCATTGTCCGGCACACGTACAAGATCACAGTCGTCACTGGACGTACGTTCAAAATCGATTGACGGCCGCCTGACAAACATTAACGTCTGGATGCTGAATCGTACTCTTCCTCTGTTTTAAATTATTAATCACTTTGATTTTTATATTTATTTTACTATATATCTAGACATATTGTTATATATATTTAGATACATAGTAAAATAGATATGTCAAAAAAATTAAAACAACTTGTAATTTGGAGGGGGTACTGCTATAAAACACCGGTAGCATGTAGTGGTAGCATGTACGTAGAGGAGAACACACGAACGTGCACAATAATGGAACTATATACTTATATGCAGATAAAATATAAAAACAATGCTGAGCCCGGCCAGCAGGCACAACAGCAAAATCTTGTAGCATACCTAGGTCTAGGTGGTGAGATGAGGTGTAGCCACGTAGTACGTACGGCGATGAGATATGTGTGGTACACTGGTGTAATTCTTGTCAATTTGTCATCAACAGGTCCGCCCGGCCCGGGAGGATTTGGTGAGGGGACGCCGTCGCCACGCCTGTGTGCCGGCGTGCTACCCAGCTGGTGAGGACGTGAGGTGAGGGTAGCTCCGGACCCGCACTCCGCTCCATTATTCCTCTCCCCTCGTACACGGCAATTCACCCACCTTTCCTTTTTCGGGTCTTTTCTCTCTTGTCATTGGATAAAAAAAACGGATTCATCTCGGGGTTTTTTTTATTATTTTTGTACGGTGCCTTTTTGTATTTAGGGGAAAAAATACAGAAAAGGAACATACGCCCATCGCGTCGATCACGCATCCATGGAACATGCATATCCGACGACTGATGACAACGCGAATGTACTTCGTCGCTAGGTGCCCCGGCCAGCAGGAGAGGTTGGTAGCTAGTACTTGGAGCTTTCGATGGGAATGGGATCATGGGACGGGTTCCGATTCCTTCTCGTCGGCTGGGTGAGCCCCGCGCGTCGACGTCCACCTGTCAGGGACGAGGAGCTAGCTAGGAACGTGGAACATATTCGGCGTTCAATTCGCCACGTTCCTTAAAATTAAATTTTCTTTTTAACGACTCAAAATTAAATCTCGATCCATCGGCATGCTCACTACCACATAAATCTTAACTGTGACGAGCAAAATGCCTTAACCGATGTATCAACTGAGGCGGGCTCCTTACAAACGCTCGCTTCTGTTAATGAATAAAAAAAAAAAACAGAGCCCACCGGTGCGCCCATTTCCGAGCCCATCGGCGAGCCCGTTTCCAGCCCTACCGCCAGCCGCCGCGGCGCCACTGCAGATCCGCTCGCAGATCCGCGTCGCATCTCGCAAACGCCGAATCTGGAGCCACGCCTCCCCGTCAATGCCCCGCCTCTAGTGAACTCCTCCCCACCAGATCCACCACTCGTGCGCTCCTCCCCGTTGGATCGCACCTCCCGCCGGATCCACGCCGTGGTGGAGCCGTGGAGGGAGGGGAGGAGGGGGCGAGTCCACCCTGCACCGCCGTTGGAAGGGGTCGGGCCACCCTGCACACCGCTAGGAGGGGCCGTGGCCGTGGCCGCCCCGCGCCGCCGCCGTGAGGGGCCAGGCCGCCCTGCGCACGGCCGAGAGGGTCCCGTGCCGTCGCCGCCCCATGAGCGGCCGGGAGAGGCCCGCACTGTGGCTCCCCCGCGTGGAAGGGGGCCACGCGTCGTGGCTGCTGAGGGAGAGGGAGAGGAAGACAGAGGGAGAGAGATGGAGCCGCGCCGTGGGCAGCCGGGCCCCAACGGGAGGAGCCGCCACTAGGAGGAGGGAGGGAGACGAGATCCACGCGTCGTTGGGAGATAGGGAGTGGGAGGAGCTGAGAGAGAGATAACTGAACAATGAAACCCTAATCTCGTATATATACAATGAGCGGGATATAGGCCGAGATGGGCTACCTGCTCGGCCTCTATTTATCGAGGCGGTCGCCTTGAAACAACCGCCTCGGTTAATCAGCATTAACCGAGGTGATTATGTTATGCTGCCCGCCTCGGTTAAGCATTAACCGAGACGGTTGCTGGCCCGGCCTCGAATAACCGAGGCGGGTAACCAGGCTGCCCGCCTCTAAGGCCATTTCAGAAACGCCACTTAAAAGATTTGGTGTAGTAGTAGTTTATGCATATACTACGTCGAAAGACGAATTGGGACGAAATTCATGCATGTCGACTGTGGTACCCAACTGGATCGATCGAATTCCCCGGGACCAGCTATCTATGGAGGTGTTTGGATCCAGTGACTAATGTTTAGGAGGTGTCACGTAGGGGTATCATATGGGGTGTTCGGATACTAATAAAAAATAAATTATAGAATTCCTCAGTAACCCGCGAGACGAATTTATTAAGCCTGATTAATCCGTCATTAGTATATGTTAATGTAGCACCATATTGTCAAATCATGGACTAATTATGCTTAAAAGATTCGTCTCGCAAATTAGTCACAAATTGTGCATTTAGTTTCGTAAATAGTCTATATTTAATACTCTGTGTCCAAATATTCGATGAAACAGCGACTAAAATTTAAGAGACGGATCAAACACCCCTATATATATGGCTCGGAAGAACGAACGAACGAGTCTGAAGCAAACGTGGTTAGCTAGCAAGCTGCTGGGTGTTTTGTTTTGGCACGACACGAGCGATCGAGGTCCCTCAACTGCTGGGGCCTGCAGGGTACGTTGTGCGGTGCCTGCGAGGCTTGCCGCGCCGGGAACAAGAACATGAACAGCCACGGCCGCCGGCCGGCCGGTAGGTAGGTTCGTTCCAGCGTCTTTTCCGGCGGCGGTCAACGCCGGCCCCGGCCGACTGATGGATGGATGGAAATATGGAATGGAATGGAAGAGCCGAGGAGATGGAGGGGGCCGAGACCAGGGACCAGCGTGGCATGCACACCCACGTGGGGACCCCCGCGACACTCCTCACTGTCGGTGGAGCGCAGACTGTCAGCCGTGTCACCTTCTGCCGCGCGCAAGCGCAACCATCGTATCAATATCTTGCTACTACTGCTCTCAGATTCTCGATGCATGACCACCGTTTCTTCTTTTCAATTTTTTTAGTGCCGCGGTGTTATTAATTCATCACCCACCGTACGTGAATGGAAGAGTATGAATATTAGCTTGGGACACGACCCTGTCACCCACGTGGTCACTCTGATGCTGTTCGGCTGATGATTTTCGTGGACGGATAAGCTGGTTGACGTTGTTTTGCGAGAGAAAAATATTATATTATGACTAATGCTGTTTTGTTCATTGTAACAGTTACTACTTACTAGCAGTACTAATCAATTCGAAACGAGTACTACTACTTGACGACATCATCGTGTACAAATACTATCTTTTAAGTACTCCGCCCATCCGTCCCAAGAAGGACATAATTAATAGTATATAGTCAAACCATGTTAAATTTGACTGAATATATATATATATATATATATAACATTATTATTTATCACTACTGGATAAGTATCGTTAGATTCATTATAAAGTATGTTTTTGAAATATATCTATTTAGAGATGTAATGTTGATGGTATTTTTTTCATAAACTTTCTTAACTTTACTAAATTAGTTTGGTATACTACTCCTTCCGTCCTGTAATATAGTATATTTTAGCATTCAAAATTTGTCTTCAAATATAATATATTCTAAAGGATAAAAACTAATTTTACATTAAATACTTTTCATTTATCAACCAATCGCCATTAATCACGTTGATGATAGTGTATGATTATGAAATAAAATAAGGGTATATGTGTCTTTTATGTTCTCTCCCTCCGTCATGTAATATAGTGTATTCTAGCATTCAAAAATTATCCTCAAATATAATACGTTCTACAGGACAAAACCCAATTTTATATTAAATACTTTTCATTTATCAACCAATCATCATTAACCACGTTGATAATAGTGTCTGGTTATGAAATAAAATGAGGGTATATGTGTATTTTATGTTCTCTCTTAATTTGTCTTAAAATTTCTAGAATACACAATATTACATGGGACTGAGGGAGTAACTAAATCTATAATTACATTATTTCCTGGAACCGAGGGACCTTTCTGGAGGAGGAAGAACAGCACAACAGAGGTCACGTTCGGCCAGTTTACATATAAATGGCGTCCTTCCATGATTGCAGATTGACCCGGACGCGATGACGCTGTGCTAGCCAGCTTTGCCGCCGTCTGATTAGATCACACTGTTCACTCCTCCTCCGTGCTCCACTGCATGTTTGGCCCCTTGTATTAATACCGTGGACATCCTCCTCACACCCATCACAATTTATTTATTTCAGCCTGGTTTTATTTCTTTTTCCCTCGTAAAAACACGACGACGATTTTTCGTGTACCTAATCGTACCAGCGTCAACATGCCGATCCGATAACGTCGTCCGGACGCGGATTGCACAGTTGCTAACGTAATTCTGTCGCTTCAATTCACCTTCGCAGCCAGGATGGAGCGAAGCCAGAGCAAACTGGTGGATGATACATTTGTCTTATGGGGACAAGAGTTTGTACTACACTTTTCTTGTATTTCAGGTGACTGACCCTTTTTTATGGGAACCGGTGGATCTGGACGTCCGATAGGATAGGATTGTATCGGACGGTACCGAACAGCTCAGTAGAACGCGTCGCACTCCTACCGTATTGTTGCAGTCCTTCCCGGTCTGCCTCGTCCCGCCAAGCATGCGTACCCTGCCCCCGTCGTCTCGCCCCGCCCTGCGTCCGCCGCTCCTTCCCCCTGACCCCTCCTTTCTCTCTCCACGTGGGCGGGACCCGGGACTCGGGATGAGTACGAGCATGACCCATTCACAGGACCCCAGGCGTGCCGCTTGCCCCATCTGTCGGCCCCTGGCTCGTCGCGCCCCTTCCCCCGGATCCCGGGCCGTGTCCCATGACTCTCTGAACATACCTCTGAAACATCAAACACTTGCAACATGAAACACTTGAATGCAACATAAGTCTGAAGTAGAGGAAAATTTAGAATATACACTTGCAACATGTGTGTGAAATATATGCAACATCCAGATAAAAACATTTGCAACTTGCAACTTGCAACATGAAAACACTTATTGCAACATAAGACTGAAACAGCTGAAACATTTCGAACATACTCTTGCAATATATATGTGAAACATAGGCAACATTCAAATAAGCACACTTGCAACATACGTCTGAAAAAGCAGATGAAACATTTGGAACTGACGCTTGCAACATACGTGTACAACCATTACAACATGTGCAACATCAAGATCTATTTTTACAACATCCATATAAAATACTTGTAAACCTCTGAAACATCCGAAACAATTGAAATATACTCTTGCAACATGCACTTTCAACGCAACATCTCCTTGCTGCTCGTAGAATGGAGGCTCGTTAGTGTGGTGTTCACCGGAGGCAGTGGGCGACGACAGTGGTTGCACGTCGTGGAAAGGAGGCATCGGTCGCACGACCGACGGGGAGGCCGCGGCCCACGCGACTTGGAGAGGGCAGCAGGGTGCCACACTCGGAGGCGGCCGCATGCCATGCCTGGCAAGGCCAACGCTCGAGCGGTGCGCCTCGAAAGGCCAGCGCTCGTGCTCTCGGAGGCGGCAGGCAAGTGGATAAGAGCGATAGGAAGAGGAATGAGTGGATAGGAATAAGTGGATGAGCAGTTTTTTTAGAAACGAAGGAGCGTGGGTTGTTGGGCTGGCGTCGTGGCCCCGGAACGGAGCGTCCGGGCGAACGGACACCCGGTTTAGAGCCTTACTGTTTTGTTATTGTTCAGGCAACATATAATTTTACTGTTGTTTGGCTGTAGAAAAAAGGAGTCTGACTATGCCATGATCGCATGCTTTTTCCCGTTTCAACACCCGATTTTTTTCAACCATACGATGAAGATCCAACGGTCCTAGCCCTTTCTTCTACCTCCAGATGCCACCACAGGAGCTCAACCCCCCCCCCCCACCGTTGCACACCACAGGAGCTCGCCCCCGCCGCTGCCCACCACGCCCGCATCGGCCTCCCTCTTATTCCCCTCTTGTCCTCCTGCCGCCGATTTCTTCTCCAACTCCAGCGAGCGGCCGTGACGCCCCCGTCCCGACCTAGCCCGGCCGCCTCTGCCTCCACTAGGGCCCCACCATCCCCACCACCTGGCCTTCATGCCTCCCCCCTCCCCCGAGTCGGCCCCTTCTATACCTGCCGGAGTTGGAGAAGAAAGAGGAGGAGAGGCTCGTCGGAACCCTAGGCACCGCCGCCATCGTCTTCTTCTCCAGTGGTGGTGGGGAGGAGGAGGAGGAGGAGGCCGCCTACCTCGTTGGCACGGCTGCCGCCGGAACCCGCCGCCCCCGCCTCCGGAGGGGAGAGAGGAAGGCGTGCGGGCACGGACGTCAGGTTGCCGGAGTCGGGGAAGAAGGAGAAGGGGGTAGGGGAGAGGTGTCAGGCGTGGGCGCAAAACATTCGAGTGCTGGCGGTCAGAAAAACACTTGGTTGTGTATTAGCTTTTCCGATAAAAAGTGTAAATTGTCTCTTCTTAGCTTACCTTTTAATTATACTGGTAAGTTGTGCAAGATTGTTGTGTGAAAATTTAGGCCCCTGAGACAAAAGCAGCTACTTTTATACTACTAGGGTGTAATTCACGGCTCAACCTGATGAATGAAGGACAATACAACAGTATTATGTGACAGCTTCAAACCGTTTGCTCTTTCCTCGCTCAAAACTACAGTATCATCCGACAAATAAAGCCGCGTATTAACACCGCAGGTTTAGTTTGTTCAGGCTTCAGATCAGTAGTTGGATCGGAGCTAACTAACCCAAATCATGCCTCCTCCGATCCGGCGCTAATAATGCTCTTGTTCCTCCCCTGATCACACCCTTTCTCCGCGACGATTAATTCGTTCATTTCCATCACCAGCTGCATCTGCATCTCTGCATGTGCTGAACGAACTCCCGGTACCCAGCCAACCAACTGCTGCTGCATTGCTGAATGCTGGAATTGCAGATGCAGTGGTAGACTGGCAGTTCAGCTGTAGCTCAGCTGGAGTGACCGAATGACTGACCGAGCACCTGCAACCGTTTCAAACTTGCTAGCTCACGGTTGTTTCTGCTTGTCGCAAACGTAAATTCACACGCAAAATTTCTCGTGAAATTGTGGTGCTGGTACGGTGGGCGATCGACGGTTGAGACGTCGTTGTTGTCTGAGAGGCACAGCCCATCGCGATTAACGTCAAAGCACAGGCAAAAGCGCATGATTACGAGACGCCGCTCTCTCCTCTCCTCTCTGCTGGCACTGGTAGCCGACACTGCGCGATTCCAACGTCCAACCAAACCGAAAGAATCGGGGCGTCATCGATCAGGATTCTTCTACTGTTTTCTTCTTTACTATCAAACAAAAACCGAGAATAATAAATCCACAGTTAAACAAATAAATCCAGGCAGGTAGCTAGCGTGAAGACAAGCAGGAAGCAGCACCGAAATGATGCAGCAGCAAGATCAATCTGTTGAGTTTATTTGCAGGTAGCAATAGCAATAACAATAAATTAAACAAATGAAATGGTTTCAGATGGCGCCATCAGCGTCATCTAGCTAAGCAAGCAAGCAGCTACAGACCTGTACAGTGAGCCATTTCGTTTCGTTCTGCTGCGCGAATTAAAAACGGTTGGTTGCGATCGATCGATCGAGCCAAGCTCTGAAAGTTAATTAATCAATTAGCCGGAATTATGTATGAGAAGTGGGGCTTGTCTTCCTCCTCTGGACCTGATGACCGACGATGGTAATGGTAGTGTATGCGGTCGCGGCCATGTGGGCAGTGGCCGCCGCTGCCGGTATTCTATTTGGCGTATATATATATATTCCCCCTGTCCATGCGGTGGTTCCCGCATCCGCATCCACCTCGCCCGCCCGCTGCTTGCCTGCCATTATTTTCTTCTCCTCTTCGCTGTCCATCCATCCATCCGTCCGTCCGTCCGTCGGTCTCCTTCCTTGGCTTCTCCCTCCGATCCCCGCTGCCCGCCCCGCCCACCTGCCTTCATATTCGCCGGCCGGCCGACAAGCTTTGGGCTAGCTAGCTAGGTGTGCTTTCTTTCGCGCCGTTGCCTCGATCGGCGGCGGCGGCGGCGCCCAAGTTTGTTCCGGACCGAGTGGGGAGGGAGTAGCCGAGCGGGCAGGCAGGCAGGCAGGAGGCGGCGGTAAGTATGCTGGGAGCGAGCCCCAAGAGCAGGAAGGGCGCGCCGGTGAAGCTGGGGTCGATGAAGGAGGCGCCGGCGGCTGTGGCGGCCGCAGGCGGCGGTGGAGGGAACGGCGGGAAGGTGCCGGCGGAGGAGGTGTGGGAGGTGCGGCCCGGCGGGATGCTGGTGCAGAAGAGGGGCGGCGGCGGGGCGGGCGACGACGAGCCGTCGCCCAACGTGAAGCCGGTGCCTACCATCCGCGTCAAGGTCAAACACGCCGGCGTCACGCACGAGATCTACATCAGCTCCGAGGCTTCCTTCGGTCAGTCAGTCATCCGCTCGTTTCTCTTGTCCGTTTGTTCGCGCCGGCCGGCCACCGGCCAACCACCTGGTGGCTGACGAAGCTCCGGCTTGCGGTGTGCAGGGGAGCTGAAGAAGCTGGTGGCCGCCAAGACGGGGCTGCACCCGGACGACCAGAAGGTGCTGTACAAGGACAAGGAGCGGGACTCCAAGGCGTTCCTGGACATGGCCGGCGTCAAGGACCGCTCCAAGGTCGTCGTCGTGGAGGACCCCGAGGCCCGCGCGCGCCGCCTCATCGAGGAGCGCCGCAACGGACACCTCGAGAAGGCCGCCAGGGCCGTCGCCGCCGTCGCCGCCGAGGTCGACAAGCTCGCCCCCAAGGTACATTTAGCCATCCCCATCTATCCATATCCATCCATCCATCCCAAAGATTGCATCTTTTTCCGAGCCCATCTCGAGAGCAGAACGAACAGAACAGGGGACTAGGGGAGTTGACCAACCAAACAAGCAGTCGGTGCTGCTCACCTCTGATTCTGAAAAAAAAAATCTGATTGGCGGCTTGGCAGGTGGCGGCGCTGGACGCGTCGGTGCGCAAGGGGGAGAAGGTCGCGGAGAACGACGTGGTGCAGGTGACGGAGCTGCTCATGAACGAGCTGCTCAAGCTCGACGCCGTGGTCGCCGACGGCGACGTCAAGGCGCAGAGGCGGATGCAGGTGAGTGAGAAGCAAGCATTCACTAGTAGCAGAGTAGCAGTACAGTAGCGCATCAATTCGATATTTCGCCTCCCCACCCCACCCGCGTTGAATTCCAATGCCGCGGCTGACTGAATTCGAATCGATTCCGGCCGCCGCCGCCGCCGTCGCAGGTGAAGCGCGTCCAGAAGTACGTGGAGACGCTGGACGCGGTGGCGGCCAAGAACGCCGTCATCATCCGCAAGTCCAGCGAGAAGGCCGCCCCCAAGCCGGCGCCGCCGCCGCCGCAGCAGCAACCGAGGCACCAGCAGCAGCAGCAGCAGCAGCAGCAGGGGCCGACGCGGTGGGAGATGTTCGACCTGCTGTCGTCGCTGCCGTCCACGTCCTCGGCCTCGTCAACGACCACCGTCAGCTCCACGGCGTCCTCTGGCGCGCCGCCGACGAACCGCCTGGACTGGATGCTCTGACGAGTGAGTGCAACCCGGCACCGGCCACCAGCGCAAAAGCAGCAGCCAGTCAGATGTGGGGAAAAGCGAAAGGCTGATGCGATGTGATGCAATGCGATGCTTGTGTGCCAAGAATTGCACCCGCTGCCCATCGATGAGGCCATGATTGGGCAGGCAGGGCTACCTAGTTTGGTCACACAGCTGCATTGCGCTGCATGGTACCGTATCAGCCAATTCTAGTTCATCAATCCGCGAGAGTATTTTTTTCTTCTCCTTTTTCTTTTTTTTAAGATTTTTTTTTCTGTTCTTCTTCTTCTTGTTGTTGTTCATGAAACGTTTGAGATTCTTTTGTGTGCATAGTATTCAGATAGAGAAAGAGAAAGAGAGAATGAGAGAGTTGGTTTACTTGGTTAGGGCAAGTGAACTGTATTCAGATTGGGAATAAGCTAGTCGAGTCAAAAAAAGGATTGTCGTCGTCCATCTCCAAACTGCAGTTGTTGGTGTCTGAACTCTGAAGAAAGGAACAAACAAAGAAATGTAGCCATGCCTGCGTGCACACCCTGTTCGCTTGTCGTTTCTGGCTGATGCTGTTTTGTTGGGGAAAAAAAATATTATATCATGATTGATAAGTATGACTGATACGATGAAGTGAACAGGGTGATGGATTATTACACTGTTGTTTGAGAGTGATGAGAGATCGATTGAGAATTCGAGAGGTCACTTGGTCGGTTGCCTGTCACTCCTCACTGTCACTGCTGTGCCGCTGTGGTGGATGCAGATGCAGATGCAGAGAGTTTTTTTTCCTTCTTCTCCTCCTGTATAATGTAGCAATCAAGCAAAACAAAAACGTTTTAAATTCCTGTTGCTGTCGCTGAGTTAGTTGGCGCCTATCTGCCAGAGATGATGAACAGTGCCTTGTTGGTGCGCTGTTAAATTCTTTGGCATCGTTTAAATGCATGGTAAAAGTTTGGGTTGTCACATCAGATGTTACATGGGGTGTCGTATGGATAAAAAACAAATTACAGAATCCGTCAGTAATCCGTGAGACGAATTTATTAAGCCTAATTAATCCGTCATTAACACATATGTTACTGTAGCACCATATTGTCAAATCATAAACTAATTAGACTTAAAAGATTCGTCTCACAAATTAGTTACAAACTATGCAATTAATTATTTTTTAATCTATATTTAATACTCCATACATGTATCAAACATTCAATAGCACCTGGAGTAAATTTGATGGAAGGAACTAAACAAGGCGCTGCCACACCACACCACATTTTAGGTGCCCCATTTGCATCCATCCACAATTCCAATTCCCAGCTGGTTTGCTTTGCTTGTTGCTCACTTGATAAAAGCAAAGAACCCCAGCAGCTGAGAGAGATGGAGGAGAAGAGGACGACGACTTGCCCAACCAACAGCAGTGCAAGTTTGCAACTTGGTCTGCTGATTGATCAGTGATTAATCGGCGGATTAGCAGGAGCCCGGTGCCGCTGCAGAGGCTGCCAGTGTGGTGTGCTGTCAGCCGTGTGTGTAGCGATTTTTTTTTATATTTTAACACATTTTTTTAACTATTTTTAAAACTGAATCTTTTTTTTTCTTCAAAACTAACACATTTGGATGCGCCTATTTGCACGGCGCGGCAAATTCACGCTGCCGCGCCATGCATGGAGGCGCGGTAGGGGTAGTCAACGGCTGCGGCGACCGCTGATGTGGTAGGTCTGACGCACCACCCGTCACGGCGCGGCGGGCCTGCCGCGCCACGCATCACGGCGCGACAGCCCCTTGTATCTGGCCTCGCTTCCCTTTCTCTCTCTCTCTCACTCGGCCCTGAGCCGCCCTGCGCCCACCACCGCGCCACCACGCCGCGCAGCGCCCCGCTCTCTCGCCGTTGCCGTCGGCTCCTCCCTGCCCCCCTCTCCCCCTCCGCACTCCCCTCCCCTCACTCCCTAGAGCCGGTCGCAGCTCTCCCTCCCCCCCTCGCGTTCGTTAGCGCCGCCGGCCGGCCATTGCCGCCGCCGGCCCCATCTCTCCCTCCCTGCCTCCCTCTCGTCCTTCCCCGCTCTCCCACCCTCTCCTGAGCCGGCCCTATCTCCCTCCCTCTCCTCTCTCTTGACCCGCCCCCATCTCCCTCCCTCTCCTCGCCGTTGGCTAGCTATTGGCACTGTGCCGACCTTGGGGTGAGCCCAATCTTCCCCACAGCCATTGTCAAGGTAATTCCTTCTCCATTGTGTAGCTTGATTCAAATGTTTGTTAGTTAGGATTAGGATTTAAATTTTTTTGACTGATTAGTTAGGGTTGGGAATGTGATGAGATTATTGTGGTTGTACTATAGTTTGTAGTTATATATTTAGTTAGTTGTTTTTTATTATTACAACTAGAATATGTATTAATAATAGATTGGTTAGTATAGGTACTATTATTAATATAGTTAGTGTATATAGTTATTATAGTTAGTCTAGTTTAGTTAGTTATTATAGTTACTTAAAATAGTTAGTATAGGTGTTAACATTAGATTAGTTTGTATAGTTTATTCCTTTTACATTTACTTTGTTTTTATGCACTAATGTTCCATCATATTATAGTACTTTTAATGTTTGTTCTAACACATCCATTTGAAATTTGAACCAGGATGGAGGATCATCATCTGCAATACCCCATTCTTGAGGTGCACTACGACAAGGACCACCGAGCCAAGCACCTGTCGGAGCTTCAGGAGGACTTGCTACCTCTTAGACTACGCACGCACCAGCCGCACTGCTGGGACGAGCGATACCGGCCGTACATACAGCATGCCGGCTTCCTTGAGATCGTCTGGGTCTTCAACACTGGGCTACCGATCCTCGACCCTGCACTTCTCACTGCTGTTGTCGAGAGGTATTATTTGATACACGTTTGTGACAGTACAAAGCATTGATTTATCTCATTGTTTGAATTAAAAAAACTTCTTGTATTGAATTAAAAACCATCATGTGGAGGCCAGAGACCCACACCTTCCACCTTCCGTGCGGCGAGCTATCGTGATGCAGGACGTGAAGATGATACTGTGTCTGCGGTTGGGGTCTTCCAGTGTCTGGGATCCTTGATAACGATCACTGGATGGACTTGGTGGAGCAGTTCTATGGCAGAAGACCACCCGAGGACAAGGATGCTAAGAGAGCAAAGTAAGAATTTCTACGTTCCAAACATTTACCATTTTGACACCAGCACATATTCTGCAAATTATTTTGCTATTTAGATGGCGGGCGTAGTACATAACTTTTATGATGCTTATTGTCTTTGTCTAATTTAATGTTTGTTTTTGTTCCCTCAGCTCTCATGTAACATCCGGTGTCAGCTCTAATTTAATGTTTGCAAAATATTTCAGTAAAACATCCATTGTCAGTTCGGTCTGGATAACAGAAAACTTCAGGGTGTCGCTACACCCAAACGCTCCAGAGCAGGAGATTGAGAGGTATGCTAGGGTGTGGCTATGGCACTTCTTAGGCGCCTTCTTGTTCCCCGACGCGTCGGGTAACACCATCAATTGGGCCTTCCTCAACATACTGAGCCAGCCATGGGAGAATATAGGAGCGTACAACTGGGGCAGCGCGGCTCTAGCATGGATCTATCGCTAGCTCTGCGTTGCCTACCGACGTAGTACAGGAGGTGCCAACCTAGGAGGTTGTTCCCACCTACTACAGGTTTGGTGTTGGGAGCGATGGCTAGTCGGGAGGCCATTGTTCACGGTTTACCTGTAAGTGCATCGATTTTTTATTTTCCTCAAACTTGATGCCGCACTTGTGACTGGCTATCCTATTCAATGTTAGCATGGAATCACGTGGACGTAGGACCGACTGCTCTGTACGTCTGGCAAGAAGCAGATGTAGTTAGAGGGGACCCAAAGTAGCGGTACAAGCAGTACTCGAACACGCTAGACGTCCTGACACAGCACTAGGTAACGACCACTTTGATACTGCTAGTCGATGTTGTTGCTTTTTTATTATTCCAAAAACCTAACCGTAGTTACCTAACTTTCAGGTGAATTGATGTCCTTGGTCCAGATTCAAGCTAGAGGGGTACCTGAGTCCTCGCACTGAGGAAGAGTCGGACGAGTGGCTTTTTAACGAGCCACTAATTTTCTTCCACGTGGTCGAGATGCACTACCCTATAAGGGTGTATAGGCAGTTCGGAAGATTACAGCCATGCCCACCGCCGCTGTACACAACCAACAGAAAGTTGCACGGGTGCGACAACTAAAACATAATAATTTAGCAATTATGTGCATACATACAACCACTAACTTACATTAAACTTATAGGTACGATCGAAGGAACAGGTACAAGGAGAAGAATTGGGTCGTGACGCGCGCCACGTTCATCCATGACTAGGACAATAGGCAAAGGGTCCTGATCGCGGAGATACCGCCGCACGACCAACATAACTTCGACCGCTACCTCCAATGGTTGCATAAGAGTACCCGCACACATATGCAGGCCCCCTACACTACCAAGCCAATTGATGAGGACGAAGACGAGGATGACATCGCTGATGCGTACGACGAGGTGACAAGGATGGAGACACAGCTTCAGAGAGCCCCGCTATAGAGATACATGGTAAGAAATTTGAATTTCAATACAACCGCACGTCGATTGTCGGGTTCATAAACCCAGGGTCCATCGTGGACCTGCTTCCCAACAAAAGCTCAGCCCAGTAGATGACATTGTGAACGACACGTAACTCCTGGGCCAGCCCAAAAACCTAACGACAGGCCAGAAGGACGATCCAGTCTCTGACCGGAAGGCCTGGCCAAAGAAGAGCGGCGCTCACTTTCGACTATGGCCCGCCTCTCCGATCGGAAGGCCTGGCCAAGGAGGAAACAACGCTCGCTTCCATCGCCTCCGACTCCGGCCAGCCTCTCCGACCGGAAGGCCTAGCCGAGAAGGGATGATGCTCGCCTCCGACTCCGGCCCGCCTCTCCGACTAGAAGGCCTGGCCAGCACGCCTTCGACACTGGCGCTCGCTTCTAACTCCAGCCCGCCTCTCCGACCAGAGGGCCTAGCCAAGGAGGAACGGCGCTCGCTTCCATCGCTTCTGACTCTGGCCCCGCTTCTCCGACCGGAAGGCCTGGCCGAGAAGGGGCGACGCTCGCCTCCGATTCTGACTCGCTTCTCCGACTGGGAGTACATCAAACCTTTACTTACAGCTCTTCTCCGACTGGAAGGCCGGAGACAACTGAGAACAACCGACCAAGGACGCCTGCTCGATGAAGACCTAGGAAACGGACAGAGCAAGTAAGGCAGGGCGCTACAGTCAAACTGCAATATCAAGGGCCATACCCTACACACCTGCAGGACAGTACTGTCAGGCCATGTTAGAAGAAGGCACCGCAACCTTCCAGACATGTCAGAACATGAACAATATTGTGGGCGCCGACATTTATCCTATAGTATGGTAGGAGCCGACATCTGCCATACTAGAAGAAGACGATGGAACCTACCATATGCATCTGAACATCAACAATGTTATGGGCGCCGACAAACCGCCTTGTACCCGATGGCGTGGGCAACAAGACTAGATAGTACACACACTCTTTATCTCACACTCCCTCTTGTAATGCCATCCCCTTCATCTATAAAAGGGGATGCGCTCTCTTTCAAAAGGAGGATGATTCGACCTCCAGGATTGAATCAATTCAAACATCCAACGAATGACTCCAACAGAGCAACGCTCAAATACTTAGAACGACTCCAACAGAGCAACGCTCAAATACTTAGCGCACGTAGGAGCTCTTGTCTCTCTCAGCCCTTCGGTCTAGAGTCCGACCGGACCTCTTGCACCCTCCATGTTACTCCTTATCGTTTGTAACCCCACAGCAAACATCGAGCACCTAGGCTCAGGAATAAAGTCACCGACTGACTCAAACTGGACATAGGGCACGTTGCCTGAACCAGTATAAACCCTGTGTCATTGAGTGCTAGGCCACATCCGGTCACTTTCTGCACCGACAGTTGGCGCCGTCCGTGGGGAAGACGCCGTACGTTCACGACTTTGGTCATCGGAAGGCCCACCTTTCCGCCATCTTTGGCATAGCGGGCTCAAGCGATATGACTTGCTTTGGCTCGCTGGAGTTTCCCGTGCTCCCACCTATTGGGATGTGGGTTCCTCCCGTCTTCGAGCCTTCCCATGCCTTCCTCTTCGGAAGCCTAGACTTTGTCGCCGACCGGCTCGGCGTGCTTCGCCTTTGTCGGCTCTGGGCCACCCAGCGACCTCCACGATGAGGCGCCTGCGCTTCGCTGCGAGCCTACGCTAGGCTCAAACCCCCACTGTGAGTAATGTACATACTGTTATTTACTCGCTATTTACTATTTTCCGCTGATTCTCCAAGAGGACCCCGTTGTCCCTGCCCGACCGTCGTGCGACCGGTTCCCCTATGGCCTTGCACCCCCCGTAGATGCGTATGCACAGGGGCTCCAAAAGATGCTGGCACCGCCCCCTCTCACATTTGAATTTGTGGGGATGGCGGACTACACTCCTGCCTCTTTTCACGACCTCATGGATGACGATGTTGAGAGCGATGGCTCCAGCATCGGCGACGTCGTGGCACCTAGCCACCCTCCGTCCTGTGAGTGCGCTATGGTGAACGCTCCGAGATAGCCACCGGTGGTGGTGGAGTCTTTTCAGACCCACACCCCTCAGGACCCTCACACGGATGCCCTCGCATGTACCTAGGGGCACGGCAAGGAGCTACGACAAAGATGGCAGAACTAGCCGCCACCTACGCCGGCGTGCTTGGCACACCATGATATGCCCCGTGCGCGTAACCCGTTGAGTGGCGCCTGGGGTCGCGCCCGCCAGGTTCAGCGCAACATCATCGATGGGGTCAACGATCCCCCACAGTTCGCTCGAGCTGGTCAGAACATCGCCGCAGCGACGATGCTTCTGCGCGGCCTTCCCGAGCCTATCGACCCACAGGAGCAGGTGGTCCACCGAAACCTCCAGGCGCTGGTGGAGACCGCAGCCGTTCAATAGACAGAGAGCTCCGCGTCGAGACACCGACTCGCGGCCTCTCTCCCCACCGGGGGGGGCGGGGACGCACCAGACGCATCGCTCCATCCGCTCGCCGCAACAGCCACCAAGCACGAAACAGGAGGCCGCAGCTGTGCCATGACCTGACCCGGCGCCTACTCCACACCGGCCGCCTATGCGTGAATGCCTCGGGCCAAACCGAGACGCTCGCAGCGTCATCAACAACCGACGTTAGACCCGGTATGACGATGACGTCCATCGAGCGGTAGTGAGGGTAGGCAGCATGGGCTCCAATCGGACCATCGAGGGGACCAGTGAGACGCACCCCAGGCATGGTCGTTGACCCGACGATCGGAGTCCTTGCCCGGATGTTCTGGGATCATGGGCCTTTGGCCGATGCATCCAGAGAACGTCGTTCCCACAGCGCTTCCAACCGCCTACCAACATCACCAAGTATACCGGGGAGACGAACCCCGGTATATGGCTCGAATACTTCCGACTCGCCTATCGAGCCAGAGGAGTGAATGATGACCACTTCATCATTTAGTACCTCCCCATCTGCGTGGGGGAACATGTTCGAGCATGGCTTGAATTCCTCTGGCAAGACAGCATCCGCGATTGGGCAGACCTCAAGAGGATCTTCATTAGGAATTTCCAGGGGACGTATGTCTGCCCTAGGAACTCCTGGGACCTCAAGAGCTACTAGCAGGAGCTCAACGAGTCCCTACAGGACTACATTCGTAGGTTCTCGAAGTGGTGCAACTCCCTACCTGATGTCGTCGACGTGGACGTCATCAGCGTGTTCCTCTTTGGAACAACCTGTGAGTCTTTGATTCACAAACTTGGCTATCTGAAGCCCCAGACTACCCGTGACCTGCTCAACGTCGCTATGAACCACACCTCCAGCGAGGAGGCGGTCAGACCGGTCTTCAACAGAGGCCGGGACAAGGGCAAGGCCAAGTGCGAGGACCAAGACGAGGGCCCCTCCATGCAGACGGGCAAAAAGAACAAGAAAGATCGGCGCCGACTGGCCAACTCCATGTTGGTCGCCGTGGCCGATCGCGTAGGCAAGCAGCCCCAGCAAGGCCAGCCTGACCACTTCGACAAGCTCATGGATAGCCCATGCACCAACCATGCTTACCCCGTCAAGCACCTCTACAAGGACTACGAGCTCCTCAAGCGCTTCCTGCGATAGGCCGGTGGGCCAAAAGAAAGAAAGGGCAAAGAGGTAGCACCCAAGAAAGGAGGCATGACAGACAAGGATGGGGATGGCTTTCCTAACCTCGAGGAATGCATCATGACCTTTGGGGGATTCGATGCCATCTACTTCAAGCGCCAGCACGAAGTACGCTACAGAGAGGCATGTGTCGCCGAGACGGCAGTCCCCACCTTCCTTAAGCTGGTCGAAATCTTCGATCACCTTTGATCAGAGGGACCATCCTTCTCATGTCGCCAGACTAGGTCGCTAGCCGCTCATCGTCGACCCCATCATCCGCAAGAAGCGCCTCACCAAGGTGCTAATGGACGGAGGCAGCGGCCTCAACATCCTCTACGTCGACACCCTCGATGCCATGCGGATCCCCCGGTCGGAGCTTTGCCTAGTGAGCTCTCCCTTCCATGGCGTGATCCTAGGGACGCAGGCGTACCTGCTCGGGCAGATCGACCTGCCCATCACGTTTGGTGATCGAGCTAACTTCCGCTCGGAGGTACTCACCTTCGAGGTGGTGGACTTCCCGGGTCTTACCATGCCATCTTGGGGCGGCCATGCTACACCAAGTTCATGGAGGTCCCCAACTACACATACCTGAAGTTAAAGATACCGGGACCGAATGACGTCATCACTGTACGTAGCACCTTTTCGCATGCCTTCACGTGCGATTGCGAGCACTACGAGCTCGCCACTGCTGTCATCAACTCTTCTGAGCTCCCGTGGCTCGGGGAGTTGTCGACCCCAGCAGTCCCAGACTACAACAAGTCAGCCTCCTCGATTGCCTTCCGCCCACTCGAGGAGACCAAGGCAGTGGGGATTGACCCCACCGACTCAACCAAGACGGTGCGGATCGGGACCCTGCGCCTGGCCAAATAGGAATGCGAGCTCGCCGACTTTCTGCGTGCCAATCATGATGTCTTCGCATGGAAACCTTCCGACATGCCAGGCATATCGCGGGAGGTCGCCGACCACGCACTACGCCTCGTCCTGGGCTCGAAGCCCACCAAGCAACGCCTGTGTCGCTTTGACGACGAGAGGCGCAGGGCCATAGGCGAGGAGGTTGCCAAACTCCTGGCAGCCGGATTCATCAAAGAGGTATACCACTCTGACTGGCTCACCAATCTTGTTCTTGTTAAAAAGAAGACCGGGAAATGGAGAATGTGTGTTGATTATAATGGCCTCAACAAGGCGTGTCTGAAGGACCATTTTCCTTTACCACGCATAGACCAGATAGTCGACTCCACCTCAAGATGCAAAATTCTCTCCTTTCTAGATGCCTACTTAGGATATCACAAGATCGCGATGAAAGAGTCTGACTAGCTCGCGACTTCGTTCATCACTCCGTATGGTTCGTACTATTACGTAACCATGCCTTTCAGTTTGAAGAACGCTGGCACCACCTATCAACGGTGCATGCAGCAATGCTTCACCGATCAAATCGACCCGCTCGATCAGCCTGATCAAGTCGAGCGGTCAAAACCAACAATCATCGTCTATGTTGATGACATAGTGGTCAAAACGGCTCAAGCTTGCGACCTGATAGCAAACTTGGCCGCGACGTTCACGAACCTCCAAAGGTTCAACATCAAATTGAATCCCAAAAAATGTGTTTTCGGGGTTCCAAAGGGGAAACTGCTTGGATACATCGTGTCCGAACGCGGCATCGAGGCCAACCCCGAAAAAATCACAGCCATCTCCAACATGGGCTCTATACGCAACGTCAAGGGCATACAGAGGCTCACTGGCTGTTTGGCCGCCCTGAGCTGATTCATCTCCCGGCTCAGTAAACGGGGATGCCTCTCTACAAGCTTCTCAAAAAGACGGACGCTTTCATCTGGACTGAGGAAGCACAGCAGGCTTTGGAGAGACTCAAAGCGTCACTGATGTCGGCCCCAATCCTCATCGCCCCCGAACGGGGAGAACCCCTCCTCCTCTATGTCGCGGCAAGCAACCACGTGGTAAGCGCCGCCCTCGTCGTCGAAAGGGAGGAGCCGGGACACCACCTTAAGGTCCAACGACCCATAAACTTCGTAGGGGAGGTACTCACCGACCCTAAGGTCCGGTACCCCCAGGTGCAAAAACTCCTATACGCCGTGCTGATGGTGACCCGGAAGCTCTTGCACTACTTCACCGACCATGAAGTCTCGGTCGTCACTTCATACCCGCTCGGAGACATCATCCGCAACCATGATGCCGTGGGGTGAATCTCCAAGTGGGCACTCGAACTAATGGGCCACGACATCAGGTACATTCCTCGTACCGCTATTAAATCTTAGGCTCTCGTGGACTTTGTCGCCGAATGGACGGAGGTCCAGCTTCCGACCCCGGATGTCACCCACAAGTACTAGATGATGTACTTTGACGGGTCTATAATGGCGTCTGGCTCGAGGGCTGGAGTGGTTTTGATCTCCCCAGATAGGAGTAGGCTCCACTACGCAATTTGCCTCCACTTTTCGGCCTCAAACAACACCGCAGAATACAAGGCCCTCATCAACGGATTGCGCATCGCCGTCGACCTCGGCGCTACGCGACTCTATGTTCGCGGTGACTCGGAGCTGGTCGTCGACCAGGTCATGAAGGAGTCCTCCTGCAAAAGCCCCCTCATGGCAGCATATTGCCAGGAGGTACGCAAGCTCGAGGACAAATTCCAGGGGATCGAGCTACACCATGTCCCCCAAAAGGACAATGACGCCGTCGATTTTCTCGCAATATTGGTTGCCAAGCGGGTTCCATCTCTGGACGGGGTCTTCATCAACGACCTTCACGAACCGTCTGCCCGCAGCCTGGAAGGTCCGATCTAGACACACCCCGACGCCAACCCGACGTTCGGAGGCTCTGACCCTAGTGCCTCCATGATGGCGTCGCCCACCGACGTCGCTATGGGGGCACTCATTCAAGCCAACTAGCGAGTGCCGCTTCTCGCCTACCTCCTCGAGGATGTTCTCCCACCCGAAAGGACTTAAGCGCGACGGATCACTCGACGCACCAAGACATTCGTCGTGGTCGGTAACGAACTCTACAAATGAAGTCCATCAGGAGTACTCATGAAGTGCGTCCCCGGTGACCAAGGGAAACAGCTCCTCCTCGAGGTCCATGCTAGAATCTATGGACATCACGCGGCCCGGAGGTCGTTGGTCAGAAAAGCCTTTTGCCAAGGTTTTTACTGGCCCACCGCGCTACGAGATGTAGAGGAGGTCGTCTGTAGGTGTGAGGGATGCCAGTTCTACGCTCGGCAAACACACTTGCCGACACAGGAGCTTCAAACCATCCCCATCACCCGGTCATTCGCAATCTGGGGCCTCAACATGGTAGGACCCCTCAAAAAGGGCCCAAGCGGTTTCACTCACCTACTCGTAGCGGTCGACAAATTCACCAAGTGGATAGAGGCCAAACCCATCACCAACATCTGCTCAGAGGAGGTAGTCAAGTTCTTCCTCGACATCATCTACTGGTTCGACATTCTTAACTATATCATCACTGACCATGGAACTAACTTCATCGGGAAGAAATTCCTAGACTTCAGTGATAGATACAACATTAGGATCGACTAGGCCTCGGTCGGACATCCATGTACTAACGGCCAGATCAAACGAGCCAATGGCATGGTCCTCCAAGGACTCAAGCCACGAATCTTCGACCGACTCAATAAGTACATCGGGCGATGGGTTATAGAGGTCCTAGTGATCCTTTGGAGCCTAAGAACGACCCCAAACCGAACCACAGGGTTCACACCCTTCTTCCTGGCCTATGGAGTTGAGGCAATGCTGCCCTCTGACCTCAACCATGGTGCCCCAAGAGTGAAGGCCTTCGACCACGACCGAGCCACGGAGGCTCAGCAATATGCAGTTGACCTACTCGAGGAGGCCCGAGAGACGACCGTTATCCGCTTTGCTCGCTACCAGCAGACTCTCTGTAGGTACCATAAGAGGAAAATTAGAGGAAGGATCCTTGAGGTTGGAGACCTTGTGCTTCGAAGGACCCAATCAACCAAAGAGAAACACAAACTCTCTCCGCCTTGGCAAGGACCCTATACGGTGACCAAAGTGATCCGACCGGGCGCCTATCGACTGAAGGACGGCAACGGCGACATTCTCACCAACACTTGGAACATCGAACAGTTACATCATTTCTACCCCTAAAAATTCAGTCTTACCGCTTTCTTTCATTCAACGTTTGCTCCTACAAAGCACCCCGGCCCAAACACTTTCGGTCCGGGTCGCTCGGGGGCTCCATGGGGGTGCGATACCACCCCTCTTTTTTACTATCATATGGTAAATGTTTTTTTACCTGAATGAAAGGGTAGTCTGTTCCTTTAATTACCTTACGTGACTTTGCTTTAAACATTCCGACCGATCGTACCCCGCCACTACCTATAGTTACGAGCAGCTGAGCCTCGTGGGCCACGCCCGGGCTCTTCAGGATGTAGCCTACGGGACGAACAGGCAGGTGAGAAAAAGAATGAATAAAAATAGAGCTATGCTAGGGTTAAAACAAGGAACGGATGGGACAAGCTTCCCCAAACGAAGTGATTCATCACAGAAACAAAGTTGCTGTATTCATGGATACACAAAAATGTTTACACGGGGACTCCCACATGAACTTATCCCTTATACATATTGCTTGTTTCTACTTTACATGCTATTGTGGCTGCCCGGCGGCATCGGCTGTCGGCGCGGTCGGCGAAGATAGGGGCTACTCACTCTCCGGCTGGATGATGTTTGGCTCGGTCGAAGGCGGGCCAACGTCCGCTTCTGACCCAGGCTCCACTCTATCTGCAGGCTGGGCGACGTCCTCCTGGCGCGCTCCTTTAGCCGCGCTTGCCTAGCGAGCCTCCATCACCCATTGCGCAGAGACTTGCTCTGCCACCAACTGTGCGTGTGCCTGCAAGCTCTCCCCAAGCGCATGGATGGCCTTTGGGCTCTAGCCATCGGCGTACCCACTGCAGATGGCAGCAAAGTCTAGGTCTGGGTGGTACGTCACCACCGAAGTTAGCACCCCCAACATCCCGTAGAACATCCCGTCGGTGATGAGAGCTCGAACCTCGTCCGGGACCTCCGCTAGTCGGATAGCGAGCGTGCTGGTGCTTGGCGTCGACCCTAACACTTCCATGACGATGACCTGGGCGACATTGTGGATCTAGTCAAGCTCACCCTCAAGAGCACATCGCTCTTCAAGGGACTTGGCCAGCGCCTCCGTGCTCCGACCGATCATCGCCTTGGCTGTCTCTAGGTCTTGCTCTAGAGAACCAACCTTTCTGCCCAGCTCTAGAAGAAGGATGACAAGCTCAGAAGTAGGCTAAAGGAAAAAACCAAGACATCAAAAGTAGAACAGGTACATACCAAGGTGGGTGTTCTCAAGGATGGAGAGTCCTTCCTCCTGCCGAGTCACCTGCTCACGCAGCTGAGCGTTCTCCTCCTCTGTCCCAAGCACCCAGCCCCGGAGCACGAGCACTTCCTGGTTGACCTCCGACCGGGCCTTCCGCTCTAACTGCAGGGCCTCTAGGGAACTCTGGAGCGCTGCCTTGGTCTCCGATAGGGACTTCTGCAGCACCGCCTCGGTCTCCGCCAGGTGGACCTTCGCCGCGTCAAGCCCCCGCTCAACGGCCGTCGCCCGCTCCGCCACGAGCAGTTTCACCGCCTGCGCCTCAGTCGCCTCCGCCGCCCGGTCTTGGGACTCATGGTGGGCAAACTCTAGCTGGCGCTCGAGCTCGATGACCCGCCGTGACATCATGGCCTCTCGGGCATGCTCCTCCCGGAGGAAACGAGACTTGCGGCTTGACATCTCCTCTAGACCCTGCAAAATGAGAAGCAAGCATGCTGAGGCAACCGACAAAAGACCAAGGAGTCAAGGACAAATGCAGGAAACTCACCTCTACGATGCAGGGTAGGTCGACCATGACCGCCTGATGGATGACCTTGACCCGCTCCAAGGCCTCCTCGAGCTTCACTCTGGTTTGGGCGAGATCGAACTCCATGGCGAGTCCTCTCCCCCAAGTACGTCCTAGAGCTGCACCTCATCCTCATCCCGAAGGATGAACCTCACCTTCCTCAGGTCATCGGGGTAGGGCCACACCAAGTCGGTGGTCGCCCCCAACCCACTAGAGGGCCCAGCCAAAGACCGAACCACCGCCCGCTCCTACGACAATGCCGGTGGCTCCACCCTAGTGATAGCCTCGCCAGGGCATGGGATCTCCACCTCCTCAACCCCGCGGCCCACCGGCGGATGCTCTGCCTCTAGATTGGTCATGTCTCCTCCTGACCCCGACAACTCCGACTAGGAGGGCGAGCCATGCGTCCCTCCACCGGGTGAGGCAGGGAGCTCGGTCTCCCTCCTCTCTTTCCGCCATGACTATTGGGGAAGGGGCCGCAAGGTTCACCTCCTACCCAACCTCCACCATTGGCGTCGGGATCACCACCGTCACCTCCGCTGTCGCTGCCGCCATACTTGCGACCGGCATGGAAGGCACCACCCCCGGAGGGGAAGGATGCACCGATGCCACACTGCTCTCGCCGCCACTCATCACAACACGCTGCAAGGTGAGCCTCCACTCCTCCCGCATGGGAGGCGGGGCGATGCTCAACCCCGTTAGTATCTGACCGCTGTCGAAAAAAGTATAGGTCAGTCGCACCCCAAAAACTCGACTATGAGATAAAAAAAAGAGAACATACCGGGACACAAGCGGCAGGGCTCTGAAGCCCCGACCAGCTGGCAACAGGCCTACCAGACGAGGGCCACTCGTAGGTCGTGAGCCGCGCCCCCTCACTTCAACCGAGGGGGGAGTCGACCCGGCCGGCTCCCGCTTAGCCCATGTGTCGCCGCGACCGCCGGCTTGATGCGCACCGATCGGAGCAGATGGTGGGGCACCCCCCCATTGTGGGTCGTGTGCTGGTATCGGCCCCGATGATGCGCGGGTGTGAGCCCGCTCCTCCAACCACCTGGCCTGCCCCACCGCGCTCGGGGGCAGGTGGGGACAAGGCCAACGACGCCTCCAATGGGTGCGGCGACCGCGTCCGCTTCGCCTCCCGCTCGTGAATGGCGTCCGAGCTCACGGCGTGCTACCTTAGCATGGGAACGTCGCCGCGCCTCTCCACATCCTGCCCGCCGCTGGCAGACGTGGCCATAGGCTCGCGGTGTGCCACCGAGGCCACGACGACCTCCTGGCCCCCCTCATCCTCAGAGGAGATCACATCGTCACCCATCTCCATGGGATCCTCTGACTTGAGCTCTGCCTCGACATCGCTCCTATTCTCCCTAGCCCGCACGCACCGGACGATATCCTGCTCCTTCTGGTGCCTCCTCCGAGCCTTCTCAGCTCTCTTCTTCTTCTGGCCGTCCGCCACCTCCTTCAGGGCCACCTGCCGAGCCACGCCCTCCCCCCCTTTGGGAGGTGCGGCTGGGATTTATAACCGGTAAGCCCCTACAAAACGGACGACTTGAAGTCAAATTACAGGAGAGCGAGATCGAAAGGGACATGGAATAAGGAGAGGAGAACATACCAGATTGGGCAGCTTCCCAGTGTGGAAAGGTCTGGGCTTTCCTTCGAGGGTCTCCTGGGCCTTTAGCTGCAGCACCCGATCGAGTCAGCTCTAGACTTCATCCTTCGCCAACTCCATCGGCGACGTGTGGTCGGGGTCCATCGGGCCGAGTACAGCCACATTGGTCACGTCCTTTCGCCAAATGGTGACCCGACGGTGAAAAGAGGTGTGGAACACCCTCAGCCCGTCGAGGCCATCTTTGCACCACTTTTGGAGCTCCTATTCGATGATCTCCGCTTTGTTACGCGGTGGAAGGGCCCCATGACTAGCTCTCCTGCCTCTCTGGCCTCCTGCCGGTGAATGGTGGGAACGGCGCCTCCGCGGGGTTCCTGATGTAGAACAACTCCCTATGCCACCCCCAATTGGAGTCATAGGGGGTGTACGCGGTGTAGGCTCTCGACGAACTTGGCTACTTCTGCAGGGCAAAGCCCCCAACCGGCGTGGTCCTAGGCGGCGTCCCCTCCAACAAAGCTCACCCAGAGAAGATCCACCAAAAGAAGTCCACGTGTGGCTCCATCCCGAGGAAGGCCTCGTAGACGGTGATGAAGCCAGCGACATGCAACACCCTAGTCGGATTGAGGTGCTGCACCTCCAGGACCTACTCATTGAGGAGCCCGTGTAGGAACTAGTGCGCGAGGTACCCCTAGCCCACGCTCGTGGAAGGCGAGGAAGGAGATGACCTCGCCGGCCAGAGGTTGCAGAAAAGCCTCCCTAGTAGGAGCCCTCTAGTGCGCCACCTCCTTCGGCGGCAGCAGCCCCTTCTCGGTGAAGGCGGCCAAGACCGACTCGCTTACACTAGATGACCTCAGCTCAACATTGTGCTCCGGTGTTCACGAAATGGATCTATGAGTTCTCCTCTCCTCGCTTTACCCTCTCTCACTCAGGAACCACCGTGGCGCACGAACGCACTTGGTGAGGAGGAAGAAGGAGGAGAGGCTACGGTTGGGGAATAGGCGAAGGAACGGGATGAAAGCCCTCTCCCTTCCCCTATTTAAGGAGGAGGCATAGTAGTTGGGGAAAGGTGAAGGATTGGGGCAAAAACCCTCTCCCTTCCCCCATTTAATGCGGATGGGATGCGCGGACGCGCGTCTGGTGATGGGATGCACCGCCCGATGAGGCGGTGCTTGGTTAGACGGGATGTGGCCTGGGCATGGCCCACCACTACCGCACACCGGGCATGGGAAACAAGGTGCAACTGCACGCAGGCGGCTCTTCGCCTTCCCAGGCAAGACTTGGAAGGGCCCAACAACGGGATCTCCACCAAAGAGAGACCAACGGGCTTCCTGAGTTGATCGGGCGGCTCAGGCGAACACTGAGGGACAGGTAAGGAGCAGAGGGACGCCCATGTGGGCCATGACTAGCTCCATCACGAACGATGAGCGTGGATCCCATTCGGACATATCCGATAAAAACTCCTCAAGACTGTCACTCGGGTCGTCAAGGTAACTCTACCAAACCCCTCTTACTTCATCTGATTTTCTGAATGCATAAAGCATTCATTCATCCATTCTCATACACACATTCACACATTCATCCATGCACGCATTCATTCATTCATCCCATACATCCAAAGCATCGCATATGCAGTTGATGCATCACAACGCTTCATGTTGCGTCACGAAGCGGTAGTTGCCTCATTCAACATGAGCAACGACCGACCGAGGTTCGAAGGCTGGCCCATGAAGGGCTCGAGGCTACCTCGCGTCAAACAGAGCTAGGGGAGAAAATGCAGATGAACCCCAATGGCCCTCGCCCACTTTGCTCCAAAGCAGACAGGGTCATCTAAACCTTCTCATTCGATCCTAACCTCGAGCCATGCCCACAGAATCTCCATCGAGGGGAGGCTAGCGGGCCACCTGGGTCGGTCTCTGGAACAACCCAGGCATCTACCAGGACGTGGGTTAAGGAGCAGTGGAATGCCACATGAGGGCTATGCCGACCCCGTCATGAACGACGGACCCGGATTCCACTCGAACGTGCCTGTTAGCGAGCTCACCGAGCGCGTCGCTCGAGCCATCGAGGCAAGCAACGTTAGCTCAGCCCCTCCGGTTGCAGAAACCACGGACGGGGTAATGCACGGAACTAGACCAACCCCTGCCAAGCCCAACGGGGCTCGGGGGCTCAGGTCACCCGACACCGACTCGGGAAATCAACCGACCGCGCAGGTCGCGGGCAGGAAAAACACGGGCGAACACCCCAAACGACAGTCTGTGGCCCCAGGAAAGAGTACCAAGATGCTCAGCCTCCAACCGACTCGCCAGTCGGACATAGGCTCGAGGGCTACACCCACGGGTGCGCTCGCGCGCACCTGTCGTCAAAACAAAAATTCCCCCACTGGCAAACACGAAAAACCCCCTTGACGATTCTACCCAAATCACCCGGGGGCTCGGGAGCTACACCCGCGGATGCACTCGCACGCACCCGCCATCAAGATGAAAACCCCCAGGCGATTCTACCCAAATTGCCCAGGGGCTCGGGGGCTCCTATCGGGTTCATAAACCTAGGGTCCCTCATGGACCTGCTTCCCAGCAAAAGCCCAGCCCAGCAGACGACGTTGCGAACGACGCGCAACTCCTGGGTCGGCCCAAAAACCGAACGACAGGCCAGAAGGACGATCCAGTCTCCGACCGAAAGGCCTGGCCAAAGAAGAGCGGCGCTCACTTCCGACTCCAACCCGCCTCTCCGACCGGAAGGCCTGGCCACGGAGGAAACGACGCTCGCTTCCGTTGCCTCTGACTCTGGCCCGCCTCTCCGACCGGAAGGCCTGGCCGAGAAGGGATGACGCTCGCCTCTGACTACGGCCCGTCTCTCCGACTGGAAGGCCTGGCCAGCCCGCCTCCGACTCTGGCGCTCGCTTCCGACTCCACCCCGCCTCTCCGACCGAAGGGCATGGCCAAGGAGGAATGGCGCTCGCTTCCGTCGCTTCCGACTCTAGCCCGCTTCTCCGACCGAAAGGCCTGTCCGAGAAGGGGTGACGCTTGCCTCCGACTCCGACTCGCTTCTCTGACCGGGAGTACATCGAACCTCCACTTATAGCTCTTCTCTAGACGGAAGGCCAGAGCCGACTGGGGAATAATCGACTGGGGACGCCCGCTCGGTGAAGACCCAGAAACGGACAGAGCGAGTAAGGCAGGGCGCTCCAGTCAAACTGCAATATCAAGGGCCGTACCCTGCACACCTGTAGGATAGTACTGTCAGACCGTGTTAGAAGGAGGCACCGCAACCTTCCAGACATGTCAGAACATGAACAATGTTGTGGGCGCCAACATTTATCCTACAGTATGGTAAGTGCCGACATCTGCCATACCAGAAGAAGATGATGGAACCTACCACATGCATCTGAACATCAACAGTGTTATGGGCGCCGACAAACCGCCTTGTACCCGATGGCGTGGGCAACAAAACTAGATAGTACACACACACTCTTTCTCTCACACTTCCTCTTGTAAAGCCGTTTCCTTCATCTATAAAAGGGGATGCGCTCTTTCCCAAAAGGAGGACGATTCGGCCACCAGGATTGAATCAATTCGAACACCCAACGAATGACTCCAACAGAGCACACGCTCAAATACTTAGCGCACGTAGGAGCTCCTGTCTCTCTCGGCTCTTCGGTCCAAAGTCCGACCGAACCTCTTGCACCCCCCATCTTACTCCCTCTCGTTTGTAACCCCACAGCAAACTTCGAGCACCTGGGCTCGGGAATAAAATCACCGACTCAAACTGGACGTAGGGCACGTTGCCTAAACCAGTATAAACCCTGTGTCATTGAGTGCTAGGCCACATCCGATCACAACGTATGGCAAAACTATAAATATTTACATGTTGGTTACTTTCTGTGCCGACATCGATGTTCCTATGAATTGTAGCGATACGAACTTAGCTCGCTTGTGTATGCAGGCATCACAGTTGACAAGTCTGTCCAACGAAGCAGCCGTGTGACTTCACGAGACCAGAGGGTAGCCGCACGGCATTCTACACGTCTTCGTCAATATACGTTCTATTCTCAAAGCCATGACAGTGGTTAAATGGTTCCCATGACTCATTCATCCGTATTTTCTTTTTTTGCCGAAAGTGAGGAGAAGCTGTAAGAAGATGGCACAGAAGCTCAGCTGTGTGGATACTCCGTGAGAGATGCCCTATGACCTGGACCTATCTAGTTCCTTACACTCGAGCACTATGCCGACACACGAGCAAGTTCCTCTGACACGATGGTGGTGGGACCTCTTATGTTCGTACTCCGGCAATGCAGGCAAGGGTCTTGCGGAGCACGACGTTGAGTAGGACGAGGATGAGGAGGACGAGGAGGAGGACTACGATGAGATTGGGATGTCTCGACGGTGATGCACCATTTCCCTACGATTCGATGAAGCAGTACTTGAAACAACCCTTCGCCATGTACGTCACAATTACTTAAACATTATAAGTAACGATGCCTATATTGTAATTGTAGGGTCCTAGTTATACTCAGCAGTACCATCGGGTGTACCGCCCATGACGACACATGCATCGACGTTAGGTTCACCCCTAACGTCTTTGCATTCACGTCTCAAGAGGCGGCGACGTCGCATGGTACCATATACTCCTGGGTCGTAGGAGTTCTTTAGGATGACATGATGCACTTTACTCGGACACCCATATACTGATGGAACATGTAGTATGTCGAGTAATGTCAAACTTATGTATTGATGAACTTGTGTCGTAGTTATGACTTGCTAAACTTATGTCAAACAGAGGTATTGTCGAACTTGCGATGAACTTGGGACGTGTACACGTTAGTATTGTTGAACTTGTGTATTGATTGTCTCGTGCACTTAACCTTCCTGTTGACTGTTTCGTTAAACCTACGACACCACGGCGAAATAACATGGCTCATGTGAGAACATAATGAAGTGCCTTGTTCCATTTACTGCCGTTTTGACCGCCGCGCCATGGCTGGGGGCACGTCAGCCTTGGCGCGCCATGATGGGTGGCGCGGCACCGCCATGCCATGATGCACGACGCGTCGGCCCCACCACGTCAGCGACCAGCGGGCCGGGACGTTGCCACGTTGGCACCCCTGCCGTGCCCTCATGCATGGCGCGGCAGCTTGAATTCGCCGCGCCATGCGAATAGGCGCGGCCAAAAGTGTTAGATTTGAAGAAAAATAAATAAACAGTGTCAGATTTAAAAATAGTTTTAAAAAAGTGTTAAAAATAAAAAAAAATCTGTGCAGCAGGCGTATTATTTCCGGTGGTTGAGCAGTGGGAGATCATGCATGCGTGCCGATGCCCGATGGTGAGATGCGAGATGCCCGGCGCTTCACTCTCGCGTCGTTGCTGGACGGAGAGGGAGATGCCTCCCCACCTACTAATGCCTGTCACCCATGAATCGATTTGTTTAGATACATCCCCAAATAAAAATGTCACACCAATTAGAGAAAGGCACTATGGTCCATCCACCTGCATAGGATAGTGATTTTGGAAGATAAAACATTTACAAGCTTTTAGATATATACTCCCTCTATTCTAAATTATAAGATATTTTGGCTTTTTAAATTCATTGCTTTTATCATTCATATATAAAACTGTTACAAGTCTTTGGATAAAAAAAAACAAATTTGAGCGCAGACCTAACCAAAAGTATTTTTATCTTTTCTTCTTTTTATTCGTGTTGTAGCGCAATATACTCGTGGCACTTTGTACGCTTTTATATGATCGTGAGTTACCGGTTGCTTTAAGTTTTATTATTATAGTTTTCCTGCTTTGCGTAGCACCTCCATCGGTGCCTTAGATGTATGTTTGGCTGTGTCTTCGGCATAGAAAAACCATATGCTAATGACTTCATACATGTCTTTATTATGAAAAGCACCGTACATGTATATGTTTTTAGGCTACTTTTTTTTAATTATTTCGTAATGACATGTGCGAGTAATAACTTAGATAAAGCAACATACTCTCTCCATTCAAAGCTATAAGTTGTTCATGTTTTTCTAGATATATAATAGTTTTTATTATGTATCTTTTTTTAACGAAAGGCACGAGACAGTGCCAAATTCTATTTATAAAAAGAAGTCACAAGGTTTGCTAATCTAAAAAAAGTAGAAACCAGTCAAGCCAAATAAAAAAGGTGAAAAAAGTTACTCTCTGCCAAGGAGAGGTGCAAGGCACCTTGCGCCTGCCATGAACCAAGCTTCTGCCTCACCCTTGATCTTGTTTTGGTAGTGAAATGGTGGAAGTTTCCCTGTGCCTAAATACTCTTGCATTCCTCTCATTCCACGGTTCCCACACAACAAGTAGAATTAGAGAACGAATTTCTTTCTTGGGGATGTCCACCATTCAAGCACAGTGTTGGTGAGAGACCAAGCGTTTGGGCGCACTTGCGGCCAAGTGCTCTATTCCGCGACCATCAACCAAATGCGTAGAAAACCATGGATGACTTATAATTTGGAACGGATGGAGTATGAGGTATCTAGGTGACAGAGGTGGAAAATTTAGGTCCACACTAAAAGGTTGCTTTAGAGTATTTTCCATAAGACCATAATTAATACAAAGGGTAATTTAGCTAAAGGTTTACAATTTAGGTTATTTCTAATAGTGACACAGGTGTACAAGTTTAGTGTGTTATTCAATATTATCTGTTATAATATCGCCTTAGGTGGGTAATTGAGATGAAGGTTTATGTGTGGCCATTTATTTTTGTTAATGCAACTGTAAGGAGAGATATTATTGTCGAATGCCGATGATGATCAGAGTACACCAAGCACAAGGCTAGATGTTTATGTTTTGTTTCAAATAACTCGTAGAATCTTTCGGCTTGGCGTGTTGACACACGAGGATCAACATGAATGCTAAAAGGGAAAAGAAAAGAGTCTCTTTCAGTAATCGTCATAAGATAGATGGGTAGCTCTGTTGGTTTAAGAAAAAAAAAATTATTCGTTCAAAAACGAGTGGTGGCTCTGTATATCTCTTCCTTTGGCACTTACAATGCGTAGCACTGTCGGTGCAGAGCAGAGACACAAGAGTGGCATGGAGAGAAGAGAAGAGAGGCTTAGGAGAGAGGTTTCTTTCTATCGCGGGCTTATGAAAGTCGTGGCCGTCCCTTTTTGTGACGAATCATGCAATAGGACAGGTGCTTTCGCACACATGACCATAGAAGAAGGGGGGGGTTAAACAAAAGGAAGTCATAGAGACACTTGGAGCTGACGCGTACGTCCTTGGTGTGTGTTTTGTTAAGCACACCGCGCGGCCGTGGGGATTCCTGACTGCGACGAGAACGGGACAGCCACGACAGCTGTGTGGATGTCGGTTGCGTGGTCACGGTCTCGCCTACGACGGCAACCGCCAGCCCGCCACGACGGAGAAAGAGATGGCAAGGGCGCAAGGCCACGGCCGGCCGGCCATGCATGCATCCCGGCTTGGTAATGCATCGATTCGGTAGAGCTTTTTCTTGTCGGTTCTCTAGTTGAAAGCTGATTCTCTATGAGAAGTAATTCTCTTAGAGTCCGTTTGAATCCTTAGAATTGAATTCATTCTAACAATTAGAATTTAGACATAGATTAATTAAGCTAATATAGTTGTATATATGGAATATATTTGTATATTTATTGTTAGACATATGAGGGACATACTTATATGTTGTATTCATATGTTGTATTTTTATTGTAGGGAAATGAGTTGAAGAGTGTGCTATAAGTTAAAGAGTAGAATTATAGCATAATGATCTATAGAATCCATTTTCATCTCTCACCCTATGAATTTGAAATAAGCTTATTCGTGAGCTTGTCAAAGTTATGGAATATCAAATTCTAAGCCAAATAGCTTAATCCATTAAGTAGATTTTAATTCCTCCAAAATAAAGGGATCCAAACGGGCCCTTAGTGAAATTAATTCTTATTCTATATGAAAGCTGATTCTTTATAAGAAGTGATTTTCTTACTGAAATTGATTCTTTAGGATAAACTCTATGTATACGGTACATGGAGTGAATCAAGAGAAAGAGAGTTACTTTTTTCAGCTTACAGCCCCTAGTTTATTTCAAAGAATCAGCCCTTCACATAATAAAAAAAATCATTTATCAGTAAAAAAAACTGTTTGGCAAATCTTCTCTTGAATTGAGCATGATGAATCGATTGTTTAGACACGTCTCCAAATAAAATTGTCACGAATTAGATGCAGGCATTGGTGGTCCATCAACCTGTGCAGAGGGTAGTGATTTTGATATATAAAACTGTTAGAAGTCTTTTGATAAAAAAAACAAATTTGGGCATAGAGACGTAGACCTAATCAAAAGTCTTTTATCTTTTGTTCTTTGCGTTCGTGTTGTAACGCAATACCCATGGCATATGACCGTGAGATACCCGTCGCTTTATTCAGGGGCATGTTTGGTTCACCCCTCTTAAAGTTAAAGTTTAGCTACTAAATTTTAGTCAATTTAGTTACTAAACTGTCAAATAAACTGATTAAAAAGAGACTAAAATAGTTTAGTCACAATAGTACCCCAAGGAGATGCTAAAGTGGGCTAAAGTGTCCAGTGGACAAGGGTTGCCTCTCATTATTGTAGGTCTCCCACCCTGATTTGTGCATTCATTAGGGATAGTTTGGTTTTTTATTGAACTGCTTTAATGTCCCTTAGTCACTAAAATCAAACAAGAGTGACTAAAGTTTAGTCGTTGATTGTACTAGCTAAATTCTATTCCATTTATTATAGGTTTCCTGTTTTGTGTAGCACCTCCATCAGTGGCTGGCATGTATGTTTGGCTGTGTCTTCGGCATAGAAAACGATATGCTAATGACTTCATACATGTCTTTATTATCAAAAAACATTGCACATACATAGTTTTTTTAGATTCCTATTTAATTATTTTGTGACAAGAACAATGTAACTAAAAATCCAGAATGACTTATATTTTGGAACAAAGCGAGTATAAGTTATTTAGCCTAGTGCTACGTAGGGACAGCGGTGGGAAATCTAGGACCACACTAAAAAAAGTTTTCTTAGAGTGTTTTTTATAACAGATGTGTATTATAGGTGGGTAATTTAGCCGAAGGTTTAGAATCGCGGTTCCTTTTGATAGTGGCATAGGGTGTACAAGTGTAGGGTATCTGTTCTGATATCACCTAGGTGAGTACTTGAGATGAAGGTTTATAGATGACCACTTTTTTTTCTTCTTCTTCTTAATAATGCTGTAAGGCGAGAGTATATTAATGTGGAATGCCGATGATGATTGGAGTACACCGAACATATATACGCCAAGCCAAGCCCAAGCCCAAGCCCAAGCGTACCTACTACTACCTCCTGACTAGGTGGCCCATTGGGCACTGGTTAATGGGCCGTAATCTCCAACCAGTACGTACGCGTTCCTGCAAGCTCAGCAGGCCTGGGTTGGGTAACATGGCATCACTTTGTCTACACCACTGTTGCGTGATGAACAGTTCCGGTGTAGGCCGCCTTGTCGATTTGGGCCATGGGCCGCGTGTATCGTGCGAGTCGCGGGCGGAGATATAGCGCCGGCTTCCGAGGTGTGGGCAGGGAACTTAGGCTGTCTGGTTCTTTACTCCTTCCTAAAATTTACGTGACATCGAATGTTTAGATGTTAATAAGAAGTATTAAATATAGATTAATTATAAAATCAATTATATAGATGGCGGTTAATTTTTTAGATGAATTTTTTAAGCCTAATTAATTTGTCATTAGCACATATTTACTGTAGCACCATGTTACCAAATCATGGACTAATTAGGCTTAAAAGATTCGTCTCGCAAATTAGTCACAAGTTGTGCAATTAATTTCATAATTAGTCTATATTTAATACTCCATGCATGTATCTAAACATTCGATATGACAGGGATTTTTGGAGGAGGTGAAGGAACCAAACAGGGCCTTACCACTACTACAGAATGGACTTATTGTCCCGAGCGGTAACGGCCTTTAGTCCCGGTTACCGCGCCGGGACAACGATCCCGGAACTAAAGGTGCCACCTTTAAAACCTTTAGTCTCGATTGGTGTTACCAACCGAGACTAAAGGCCCTCCAGCCGAGCAAACGTGGCCGCACCCTTTAGTCCCAGTTGGTAACCCCAACCGGGACTAAAGATTCCTTTTCTTTTTTTTTGTTTAATTTATTTTCAGTTCAGTTACACGTATTTGTTTAATATATAATATGTTTTTATGTACGTATTCTACGCTGCTAATATAAATACACGCACGCATATAATTACATCTAATTCTCATCACGAGCATTATTATATTCGAATAAAGTATGAACCTATATATATTATAGATATATATATGTATATATACAACACTTTCATAATCTTGTTCTCGAAAATAACGATATCAATAAACATTTAATTTACACCATTTATTCCTTAGGATCAAAGTAGAACTCGCCGTTGGGATTTAGCACTTTTTCTAGAAGAAATCCTGCTATTGACTCTTGAACTGCTTTCAGATGATCTTTTTGCATGACGCTTTGTTTCAACCATTCAGTCTTATATTTGAAATAAAAGGAAAAGTATTAATACATACATATATATATATTCATTTAAAAATAAATAAAAAATTGATATATACGTACTCTGAGGACATCTTTAGGAGTTCTTCTTATGTGCGCAGTGATAAATTCACAAACGTAGTATCCACATAAGTTATTACCTGGTTGCTGCCGCAAACACCACTGTACGAGAAGAAGATTATTCTCATCATCTCACACGTAAATTGAAATACGATATAGTAATTAAACACGTGGGGAAGTATATATATAGTACAACTTACTGGTATTTCAACTACATTAAGTGGTGCCTTGCAATCCTTGCGGTGTTGCCGAATAAACTCTTTCCAAACCCTGTGCGACCAATAATGTACGATCGTTAATAAATTATGACAAAGTCTATTCAATAATAGTTGTGCGCGAGAGATCGAAATTACCCCTGGATAATATCTATCATATCTTGGTATAGTGCTCGCTCTTTTCTCTTCGAGTCCAAGATTACTAACCGACTTGAGTTTAACTCAATGACCATGAGTATCCAGTGAAACCTACATTGGTTTATACACACACGTACATGCATATAAGTTGTATTGATATTACATAAAATGTGTAGACTACATTATTATTAACACTTACTCAAAGCTGTACGGGAAAAGTATTGTTGTCTTGTCATTCTGCTTCACGAAGAACCTCATGATATTCTTCTGTGCTTCAGATACCCACTGCTCCTTGGGAATAATATCAGTTTTGAATACGATATAAGGATCAATGAAGCTAACACTTGTGTCTTGTATTCTTTGGAGCTCTGACATCTGGAATCTGTATATAAATATAAGTTACATGTGAGGATAATTATATACACGTACGCATGGAAGTGAGTTTATTAAATAAAAGTAAGAATCACTTACAAACAAAAGGAGCTAATGATTGATTTGTCCAGAGCGTCCATGTGGCATAGTTGATGCAATTCTTCGAAACTAATATGTAAGATGTCATCGCCACGAAAGTAATGATGGTCTCTAAATCTGACAAAGATCCACTCCTCACCCCTGCCACCCGCCTGCATGTACCACTTATTGAGCAAGTACATTTGCGTACCCAATTCATTCAGAGCCGCAGGGTTATACAGACTTTTGCCATATTTATAATTCTTTCAGGTATCAACTTCTAGGTTCTGGATTAGAGCTTTGCCCGTCAATTAATCCAAGGATAAACCAGTATCTTCAAAAAAAGCATTAAGGGCTTGAACCGATACTTCTCCAGAGTTGTCTGGTCGATAGACTTCTATGTTGGAACCATATTCATTAGCAACAACAAGGTTTTGCATTGGTTGCTTCTGTTGTCCGAGCTTTGGGACATCCTTCCCTGATGCTCTTTTCCTTTTCTTATTTGCATCATGTGACTTCACGAGGGAGCGGTCATACTCTGATAGTGGCGAAGGCTTACGAAGTTCAATTATCTTTTTCTTGTGAGCATCGACCTTCTGCCTCAGCACATCTCGTGGTATGTAAAAGTACGGCTTCTCTATAAGCTTTGCTTGACTCTTGTTTTTTATATCTATAAAAAAATCTTTCACTTTTTTGTCTTCTTCAGCTGCTATTTGCTCATCAGTCTTTTCAGGAAGTATTTCTTGAGAAATAACTCTTTTTCTCGGGGTCTTCTTTGCCGTCGGGGCCTTAGACGTCTTTGTAGTGCGTCGCTGTGGAGGGGGTGGGGGCGGTGTTGGAGACCGGCGTGGAGGCGATGAGGCCGGTGTTGGTGGAGACCGGCGTAGAGGCATTGGAGATCGTTGTGGAGGCGGTGGGGCCAGTGTAGGAGTTGGAGATCGTTGTGGAGGCGATGGGGCTGGTGTAGGAGTTGGCGATCGTCGTGGGGATGAAGTCATCTCGCCCCCTGCGACGCTGTGATGAGATGGGGAATGAATGATTAGGCTAGGCTGGGGGGAGACCCTGCTACAAAAACAAGTTATGTGTCAATTATTTTTGAAGCCAATAGAAAATTAATGGAAAATAATATTTCATTCACTTTCATTCGTACCTAGGGTGAGGTAGGGAAAGTGGTGGCGCCCCAAGAATGATGATGAAGCGTTTGCGCCATTGAATAAATGTCTTCTCTGCTTCTCCTAGTGTCTTCTCCCCATCACCGCCTTCAATGTCAAGAGGAACATTGCTGTAACCTTTGAGCACTCTATCGACCAAGACGCTAGCATATCCAGGTTGAATAACTGACCCATGGATTCTTGGTGTCTTCGTTCAGTCTATTGGAGATACAACCCCGACAGCCACCATGATTGATGCATTATTACCATCTAGAATGTGTAGCTCACATGTTGTTCGAGGCTCGGTAATGTCATCAATAGGGAAGCGCAACCCAGCGTCGTCTTGAATAACTAGCAGCTCCGTAGAAGCACAACTGCTTTTCATCTGACCAACGGGGCTAATGGTGACTCCCGGCGTTGATTGCGATTGCATTTGACTCATTGCTAGCTGCACTTGCCTCTTGATCTCCTCCTGCATTCTTGTCTCAAGAGATTTTTCTCGTTCACGTGATTCAAGCAATGCTTGTCGTGACTCATCAACAAATTGCTCCAATGCACGGATTCGTTCTGCCTCATCATCCTTCTTTCTCTGGCGGCTTCTATAGGTATCCTTGTCTGCTGGGAATGCGTGTAGCCATGGAACCACCCCATAGCCTCTTGTTCGACCACCGTGTTCAGGATTCTCTAAGGCATATGTCAATTCATCCTTCTCTCTGTTGGGCTTGAAAACACCACTATCAGCTTCTTCCCTAGCACGAGCTAGTCTCTGTGTTGCTCTCTCAATTTTTTGGCCGAAAATTAGCTTGCCAGTGTCTGGGTCTAGGCTTCCCCCATAAGCGTAGAACCAATTCTTCACGCGTTGAGGCCAGTTCTTCTCTATTGTTTCAGGTATGATTCCCTTAGCAGTAATCTCTGCTTCTAGGTTCTGCCACTTGGGAATAGCACTCCTGTAACCACCTGATCCCATGCGATAATGGTATTGCTTCTGTCGGGCATTCTACCGATTCCTCATCACACGTTCCTCACTGTCTTGAGATGTCTTGTATTCTACGAAGGCATCCCAATGAGACTCCAACTTGACAAACGCCTTAGCATTGAAATCCGGCGTGGCATTCTTCAAGATAAACTTTTTATACAATGTCTTCTTCCAACTCTGGAACAATGTTGCCATCTTCTTCATTGTCCAATCCCTCACTAGCTCCTTCAAAGCATCATCTGCTTGTAATGTGAAATGCTGAGTGATATCTCTCCAAGCTAGGTTCTTGTCACGATCAGATACAAAACTAACATTAGGAGTGGATATCTTCTGCTTCCATTCATGAGCACTAACTGGGATCCTATCCCTTACAATAAACCCACATTGATTGACATATGTCTGAGCATGTGGTCCCAATGGTTTACCGGTGTCGGTGTCGAATTCTGATATTATGAAACGGCCCTCTAATGGCTTTTTTGCCCCTCGGACTTTCCTACTTTTGTCGGTGGTTGATGTAGATCCAGAGACCGGCTACATGAGTAGAAACACAACGATTAACAACAAATATACGTATGCATGCATCTATAAGAGATGATAGATAATCGAATATACCTCGCCAGTATTTTCTTACGCGACAATTTGTTGATCTTCAACCACCGGCATATTCAGGATATCCTCATAATCAGCAAAGTACTGACTCGTGTCATCTACATCCACATTGGTGCCGGTGTTGATAATATCCGTCATTATGTCATCACTCAAATTATCATCTGGAACAGCCATTTGTATCTTCAAGATAACACATAGATAGAATTACTATGGTACATAACATAAGTACATGTGATAACACATATAGAATTACTAAATTTAATTAAATATAATAACACATAATATTTCATAAGGATAAATAATAATAAGGTATAGGCTTTAGAATCGAATCAAAAACACTTTCGATCCAAAAACATGGAAATAAGTACATGTATATATATACACATAGAATGATACAATATGTATACATATAGAATCTCTCTCTAGATATATATAGAGAGATAGAATATATAATTACTAAATCCAATTAAATAAATCTAATATGAAATTAGATAAACTAGTAATAGATAATACATTTTAATCTAACATATATCAAAAACTATAATAAAAAACTATCTAAAAAACTATCTAAATAAAATACTAATTAAATTTTAATACATTTAAATCTAACATATATAAAAAACTATCTAAAAAATAACTAAAAAACTAACAATAAACTACTAATTAAAATTTAATACATTTTAATCTAACATACAGCCGAGACTTTGTAAAAAAAATCTAAAAAACATGGCCGATCGAGAGCAGCAGATGATCATGAGAGTTCGACGGAGGGTACGGTGGGCGCGCGGGAAGCGTCGGCGAAGGAGGGTGGGGTCGGGTGCGGCAGCGGAGACGGGATGCGGAGACCGAAATTGCCGCCCAACCTTTAATCCCGGTTCTTGGCCTGAGCCGGGACTGAAGGCCTGAAAATTTTGGCAACCCGCCAGCGTAATTGGAAACGACAGGGATTTTGATTTTGTTTAATACTAGGTTAATCAATTAATTCCATAGCAACTTCAATACTTTGCAATATTTATTTAAAAAAATACTATTGACTAACTAATTATTTATTGTAAATAGGAAAATTTTGTAACCTAAAGTTTTTAATTTCTTTTATGAATATAGAATATAAATGTTACTAATACTAAGTATTTTGTTAATGCAAAAATATATTTGTAACTTAAAATTAATAAAACTAATATTATTCGATAGGAAATTTATTATCACATTATTGTAACGTCAATATTTCAATATTTTCTCGGTTTTTGACCAAAATTGACAGAAAATTTTTGTTGAGCCTATAAAAATAAAGAAAATGTAGTATTTTTGTTCTACAACTTTTTCAAATGAAAAATTGGCCTATATAAGGATTGTATATATTGATGAGCTTAACAAACTTGGTATTCAAAACTTTTCAATTTGAGACAATCTAGGGTTTCGAAAACTAGTTTGTAGCCGTCGAAATTTAAAAATCACAAATTTGAACCGTCCAAACTTTCTCAAATGAAAAGTTGACCAAAACAACAATTGTAGATCTTTTTGAGTTTAACAAACTTGGTATTCAAAACTTTTCAATTAGAAGTAATTTAGAGTTCATAATACTAGAGTCAAAGTGTTGTTTTTTCATTTGACCAAATTTGACTTGGTCAAAATTGCTCAAATGAGACACTAAATGACCTCAGATGAAAAACTCTGAATACCAAGTTTGATCATCTCAGCAAGATCTATAATTGTTACATAGCTCATTTTTTCATTTGAAAATTTTTTATCAAACACTAGTCACAACTTCTTGAATCTCATATAGACTTTCTAAAACTATGTCACACACTTGTGAAATTTGAACTATATTTTATTCAAGCTTTCTCAAATGAAAAAATGGCCTATATAAGGATTGTAGATATTGATGAGATGAACAAACTTGGTATTCAAAACTTTTCAATTTGAGACAATCTAGGGTCCTGAAAACTAGTTTGTAGGCGTCGAAATTTAAAAATCACAAATTTGAACCATCCAAACTTTCTCAAATGGAAAGTTGACAAAAACAACAATTGTAGATATTGATGAGTTTAATAAACTTGGTATTCAAAACTTTTCAATTTGAAGTCATTTAGAGTTCATAATACTAGAGTCAAAGTGTTGTTTTTTTATTTGACCAAATTTGACTTGGTCAAACTTGCTCAAATGAGACACTAAATGACCTCAGATGAAAAAACTCTGAATACCAAGTTTGATCATCTCAGCAAGATCTACAATTGTGAAGTCATAACATATTACATAATATCCGTCTCTAAAACATAATATATTAAACATGCATCGTTGTATCATGCGGGCACAACAGTGAATTTCTTCTTGACGTATGACCCTTGGTTATGATCTTGTCGTAACCATAGAGTGTCTTCATCATTTAACATGATGCTTGGATCTTTCTTCACTATGAAGGGTGGAATTCGGACATTTCTTTCGTAATCTTCTGACATGTCTGACTTGTCTTCAATTCCCACTATATTTATTTTTCTAGAAAGAATTATGTGACGCTTTGGCTCATTGATCATTGAGTTGATGTCTTCGTTTTTTCCTCTCTTTGATTTTGTAGACATGTCTTTCACATATAACACCTGACTCACATCGGCAGCAAGGACGAATGGTTCCTCTTTGTACCCAATATTGTTGAGGTCCACTGTTGTCATTCCATACTCTTTGTCGACTGTTACCCCTCCTCCAGTCAGCTTCACCCATTGGCACCGGAACAAAGGGACTTTAAAATTAGGTGCGTAGTCTAGTTCCCATATCTCTTCTATGCGGCCATAATATGTTTGTATATTCCCATTTGGATCTGTGCCATCTATGCGAACACCACTATTTTGATTGGTGCTCCTTTTATCTTGGGCAACTGTGTAAAATGTATTCCCATTTATCTCGTACCCTTGGTACGTGAGGATATGCCACGATGGTCTGCCTAGCCAACAAATACTGATTGCTCATCAATATTGTCATCGCTTTGACATTCTTTTTCGCACCAACCAACCTTTGAAACTTTCCATGTGTCGACGCCTAATCCAAGCTTGGTCTTCCACGGAAACTTGGATCGTAAGAACTCCTTATGTATCTCGATGTACGGATGCACCAATGACGAGTTCTCAAGAAGCGTGTAGTGTGCTTTATTGAAATAATCGTCTTCCATGCCGATATATGTTTTCTTCCCTAAAGTTCCTTTACCCTTTGAGTCTCCCCTCGTGTTGTGATTTGGGAACGCCAATCAAGGTGGTTAGGAATAAAGTCAACATGTAACTCAATGATCTCCTCTGTTCCATAGCCCTCGGGCGATGCTTCCTTCGAGCTTAGAACGGACTTTCACATATTTCTTCAAGACTCCCATAAACCTCTCGAAGGGGAACATGTTATGTAAGAACACAGGTCCAAGAATACTAATCTCCTTCACCAAATGAACTAGGATGTGTGTCATGATATTAAAGAAGGATGGAGCGAACACCAACTCAAAGCTGACAAGACATTGAACCACATCATTCTGTAGAGTAGCTAGTTCCACTGGATTGATTGTCTTCTGAGAAATTGCATTGAGGAATGCACATAGCTTCACGGTGGCTAGACGTACATGTGGAGGTAGAATTCCTCTTAAAGCAACTGGAAGCAATTGCGTCATAAGCACGTGGCAGTCGTGGGACTTTAAGATTAGGAATTTCTTATCTGGCACATTTATTATACCCTTTATATTGGAGGAGAATCCCGATGGGACCTTGATGCTGCTTAGACATTCGAACATGTTGTCCCTCTCTTCTTTGCTAAGCGTGTAGCTAGCAGGACTTAAGTAATGACGTCCATCATCATCTTCTCGGATGAAGGTTGTCTCGTTCTTTCATGCCCCGCAAGTCCGGCATGCTTCAAGTGAATCCTTTGGCTTCCGTGACACACCCATGAATCCTGGGTTCACACAAAGATTCTTTTGTCGGGTGCATCACGTCGATTGCGTTATGGACCTCTAGGACTTGCCAATAGGGTAGCTCCAAAAGATGGACTTCTTCTTCCACATGGGTGCGTGTCCCTTAGCATCTTTGGGAATGTATTCAACGCCTTGTCCCTTTTCAAATACTACTTTCATATCCTTGACCATTGCGAGTACATCTTCCCCGGTTCGGTTATGAGGCTTCTTCCGGTGGTCTGGCTTACCTTTAAAATGCTTCCCTTTCTTTCTTACTTGGTGATTCAAAGGAAGGAATCGACGATGGCCGAGGTACATGACCTTTCGACATCTTTTCAAATATACACTGTCAAGGCCATCAAAACAATGTGTGCATGCATTATATCCTTTGTTTGTCTGACCTGAAAGATTACTTAAAGCAGGCCAATCATTGATTGTTCCGAACAACATTGCTCGTAGGTCAAAGTGTTCTTGTTTGTACTCATTCCAGACACGTACACCTGGTTTATTCCATAAAACTAGAAGTTCTTCAACTAATGGCTTTAGATAGACATCAATATCGTTGCCAGGTTGCCTCGGACCTTGGATGAGGATCGGCATCATAATGAACTTCCGCTTCATGCATAACCATGGAGGAAGGTTGTAGATACATAGAGTAACTGGCCAAGTGTCATGACTAGTGCTCTACTCTCCAAAAGGATTCATACCATCTGTATTTAAGGCGAACCTTAAGTTTCTAGCCTCATTTGTAAACTCTGGAAATTCTCTGTCTATCGCTCTCCACTGGGACCCATCAGCTGGGTGTCTCAGCATATTGTCTACCTTACGGTCTTCTTTATACCACCGCAACAACTTTGCATGGTCTTTATTTCTGAACAAACGTTTTAAGCGTGGTATTATAGGAGCATACCACATAACCTTGGCAGGGATTTTCTTTCTAGGACATTGTTCACCCTCGACGTCACCAGGATCATCGCGTCTGATCTTATACCGCGATGCTTTACATACCGGGCATTCATCCAAATTCTCGTATTCATTGCCATGGTAGAGGATGCAATCATTAGGACATGCATGTATCTTCTGAATTTTTAATCCCAAAGGGCAGACAACCTTTTTTGCTTCGTACGTAGTGGTGGGCAATTCATTTGGCTTCAGAAGCATCTTCTTTATGAGGTTCAATAAATTCCCAAATGCCTTATCGGATACACCATTCTTTGCCTTCCACTGTAGCAATTCTAGTGTTGTACCTAGCTTTTTTTACCTCTCTTCGGCCGTCGGGTATAGCAACTTCCTATGATCCTTAAGCATGCGCTCGAACTTAACTTTCTCTTTTTCACTTTCCCATTCTTGTTGTGCATCACGAATGGCATCGCCAAGAGCATCACCGAGATCATCTTCTACCGCTACCTCTTCTTCATCTCCCCCATTGTAGTATCATCAAAGGCACCATACTGAGCAATAATGTCATCAATGTTTAAATCTTCTCCTTCACCTTCTTCCATCATGACCCCGCTTTCTCCATGGTTAGTCCAACATATATAGTTTGACATGAAACCTGACTTAAGCAAATGTGAATGAAGACTCATTGAGCTTGAATATTCCTTTAAATTCTTACATAGGGCACATGGACAGCACATGAAATCATTCTGCTTATTTGCCTCGGTCACACTTAAGAAATAGTGCAAGCCCTCAATAAAGTTTTGGGAGCGGCGATCAGTATTGTACATCCAATAGCGTGACATAATCTGTATTACACGATAAATTATGAAAACCTTGAACATAATTAAGTATTTTATTACACAACATAAATGACACACACGGTTGATTAATTAACTAAGCCTGGCTACAACGTAAGCAATCCTGACTATCACTAAACAAACTAAAACTACAATGCACTTCAGTAACATAATTATTTCGTGATCGTACGCAACTAAAACAGACAAATCATTCTTCTGTTGAATATCAATAAGCTTCTCCTGCTGGCTCACTACCTCATCAGCAGCAGCCGAATTCTGCACGTATGTAGCATAATCTTCCTCCCAGTACCAACCATCGCATCCATTGCCCTCCCACTGAAATTAAAGCCAAAAAATATTTAGTCAAAAATATTCAAGAAAAGCAGGTCAATTAGCCATAATAATCAAATGCGTAAGAAACTCACATCGCGATCCGGGCACTTGTAGAAAACATGACCCTTGTTGGGTCCCTGTCTCTTGACTCGGTACTCCATCACAATCTTCTGCTTACACTTGCCGCAGATAATGAGAGAGAGTTCTGACCTCAGTCGTTTCGCAATCAAACGAGAGGCCGAGGATCCGGTACCAGTTGTCATCTACTTTCTATACTTATTTTTGCAAACTACTATAAATTTCACATTTTCTAAAATAATATATTTAAACAAAACTAAAATTATTTATTTATCTAACTAAACCATAAAATATGTACTATGTATAATAGTAAAATACCAAACTATCAAGTGATTTTACTATTGTAAATCATCATGTGATTTTAAGCTAAAAATGACATAGAAATCACATAGCTCAAAAATATGTTTCAATAAATAACCATCCGTACTAGTTGACCTTGCTTACGTGATCATCTCGGCGAGCATTTCTCCACCGGACAGCACCGTACTTGGCCAAGGAAGAGCTCCGATTCTACGAGGAAGGGAACACGGTCTTCCACGACCGTTGCCGCTCTCCCTCGTAGAATCAAAGCTCCTCCTTGACGTCCGTTACCGCTCGGCAGAGAAAATGCTCGCCGAGATGATCACGGTCCGCAAGTTCAACTAGTACGGATTTTCTACAATTTTCTAACTATTTTCTAAGTTTTTCATTTCATGGAAAAATTAATTCTAAGATCACGTAAGCCGCCGGGGACGAGGATGGTGCGTGCTCCAGCGAGGACGAGCGAGGCGTGATTTTGATGAACTAATTTAACTTTTGTTTATCCAAACATATATGCAAATCATCATGTGATTTTGAGCTAAAAATGACATAAAATCATAATAAAGTCTAACATATAAAGTTATTACACATGCATCTACATCGCAAAATGAGATAAGCTACTGATAAAACATAAGAGGATTAAGTTTGTTACCTCCAAAATCGAAGAGCAACACCAATGGAGGGGGAGAGAGCAAGAACAACAGCAAGCTGAAGAACAGAGGCAGTGAGTTTGAATGGATTGGCTCGGGCTCGGGGAGGAAGAAATGAGCCGGTGTATAGGTCGGCATAATTAGTCCCGGTTAGGTGGCTAAACCGGGACTAAAGATTAATATTTATTCCCGGGGTATCACCCAAACCGGGACTAAAACCTTTAGTCCCGGCTGGTATTACCAACCGGGACTAAAGGTACCAGCCGGGACTAAAGGTTTACCTTTAGTTCCGGTTGGTAATACCAGCCGGGACTAAAGATCCCTGCCACGCGAACGACCGTTGGGCAGGGACCTTTAGTCCCGGTTGGTATTACGAACCGGGACTAAAGGGTCCTTTAGTCCCGGCGACAAAAAAATGTCGAAGCTAATGCCAAATTGAGACATCGTTCTAAAGTCTGTTCTCTAGTAGTGTACCTCTGAAACTACCTCTTCTCTGTCTCATTCATCTGTACCTGAATCCTCCTCTGAGTTCATATCAGCGCCAGCACGTCAATGTGGCTCTCTATGGTCTACTACTTTTTTTCCCTTTCTCAATAAGGCCTTGTTTGATACATATACATCCACCTTAATCTACATGTGTTAAAGTGAATTAGAATGAAATTTAGTTTGATTCCACTCTAATCCACCTCAACACATGCGGATTAAGACAAATGCATGCGCATCCAAACAAAGCCTAAGTTTATGTTTATATCGGCACTAAGACGTCCAGTGCATATCCTAATAAACGTACAATTCTCAACTTTGGGACATGCAAGTTCTGCCGTAGCCAGTGTGATGGAGAAGTCAACTTTGGGACATGCAACTTCTCCACAAGGAAACGCAGCAGAAATTAGACAACCGTGCGGGGTTTCTTTTCTTTTTTTTACTACAAATTAACCAACCCACCACTCGTTTAGGTTTAGCACACCACGGTGATCTCCAACTAGACCTAATCTCCATCTAAACTTCGGAACATCCAATTGCACGTACGTGAGCCAGTCTTTTTAGTTATGCCCATGTCTGCTGGGCCCCACAAAAGCGCTTTCTTCTAGGTTTATGCAACCGGGACATCTATCTATCCGTACGTGCCACAGTTATGCTACGCGGCACAGCCAATTTCACACCCGAGAAGAAGACCAACCAGCCCCGGGTGCTGTTCCTCGAATTTTCATTACTCTTCATTTCCATGTCCACGTCTTATATGATAAATAAAATATACAACCTATTGCGTTACCTAGATGAATTACGGTCCGGAGGTTTATGCAATGGTCGTGACATTTGCCTTATGTTAGAATTGGACTCTCAGCCCTCGTACCGTAATTCGTATAATTGTATTGTGCGGATTTTGGTGTCAAGTAAATGAAGACAGATCGGGAAAAAAATAATGTTTCCATATTGTATAATTGTATTGCAAGGTGGGACAAGGCAAACCTTAACATGATACTAGTATATTTTTATTTTTATATGGTTACACCCTCTTCGAATCCAGATATTAGAAAACTTGACGAGAAGTAAATCTTGTTTGATCCATGGAGCTAATAGTTAGCTCATTTAGACCAAACGGGTCCAACTAATAGTCTAGCTAATCTCTTTCTCTCTAAACCTGAGCCAAGCTCAGGCCGTTCATTGGGCCACGTCACCAGTTTTTCTCGGCCGTTCAATTTACGCGGTGAGTTCGATCGAGCCGTCCGTGCAGGCACCATTTCTTTCGGCCCAGTCCCAGAGCCATCGGAATCGGGAGTTTTGCCGACGTGGCGTGAACTCGCAGGGCAGAGCCCATGCTAGATGAGCCTATGTACACCACTGGCGCCGTCTTCATCCACAACGTCCAGCTCCTCCGAGTGCTCCAGCTACGGCGGGTTCTCGTCGTCGGAGGCGGAGTCGTCGCAGCACCGCTGCTTGCGGCCCATACGCTCGAGCGTCGCCGCAGCCACGGCGGCCACCGGGGTGCGAGGCGCCCGCGCCCGCGTTGGTGAAGAAGGCCGGCGCCAACATCTTCGCCAAGCTGAGGGACCTCCAATATAATCCTGTGATGAATGAAAATAATTTCACCATAGATTTAGGCTCAGTTTCAGTTATATAAGTTTCCTATTATTCTTGCATTATGAGCTTGCTCCTTCTCAATTTGTCTCCCATTTGTTCAACCTACATACTGTCACGGACATAATATGTTATTTTGTTCTTTCATAAGCAATGAGAAAGCAAGCTTTCTATTTCACAATTGCACATGTTTTGTACAGCAGCACAATAATAAATCTTCCTCACACTAATTATATTTGTTTTGACAATGTATTTTGCTTCAACTTCACCTACAGACTATATGTTTTTTTTAAACAAAACGGTAAGACATGTCAACACTAAGACCGTGTAATATGTGAAGAATTCAGAATGTCTTAAACTGTTGAAATTTATTGCACTTTCATTGTTTTCCAGTCAGCCTTGCCGATGCACAGTTGCAGACTACCGCTCTATGTGTAGTAAAATCTGCTTTATACAAAACCTGGCCAAATACCTGGTACCAGTCTATTCTTTTCTACATCAATTGTTACATGAACTTTTTTCATTAGCTTAATCAACTACTATCAGGGTGAAGAAGCCAGAAATTAAATTTGAGGGAAGCCAACTTAATGCAAATGCCCAATATTCAAGCAAGACACATCTACTTGACATCTCTTTTTTACTGCAAGCTGCATGGCAGGCCCAAGATCAATGTTCAGTGGAAAAAACACCTGACCTGGACGATGTTGTAAGGCGCGGCTTGGGTTTCTAGTTATTAGCTAATACTAGACAACTATATCACTAGTTAGGCTAATCCAAAAATAGCAGCTAATAGTTAGCTAAATGAGTTGTTGGCTAGCTAACTTTTTTTTTTGAAACTGGCTAGCTAACTATTAGCGGTTAATAGATCTAAATAGGTCCTAAACTAGGATGGACTCTTCAATTCTTATTATCGTTGTCCCTAACTATGTGTTTGTGTTCATCAAAACCAAGAACTAGGAAAGAATTTCACAAACCTTATGACAAATCGTCCAAATCATCCTGCAACATAACTCAACTAGGCTGATGTTGTAACCCTATTAACTCAACTAACGATAATCATTAGCCAATTCAAAGTTTCAAACATAAGATTAAAAAGAAACAGGGTTACAATTTAGTTTGCCACGGTTTCATCTGGCTTAACAATTTGTACTCCTATTGTTGTCAAAAGAAAAAATTGTACTCCTACGAAGCGAAGAAGCGCACGTTTTGTAGTAGTAACAGGTTTCCATGTGCCCCTAACATTTTACCTGCCCAACAATATTTATAGAGAAGGAAAAAAGACGGTGTATACTTCGCGTGGTGTCCCAATCAAATTGATCGATCGCCCGCAAGGCCGCAACAGCTGCAGCAGCCGGCAAGCAACAAGGCGAGATCGTCGTCGGATTCGCAGGCGCAGGTGAGAGCTTCCTTGCACGCCTTCGCTCCCATCGATCGCTCGCTAGCGAGTCTGTGCACTGATTTCCGTAGGGGGGTTGAGCGGATTTGATAGGGAACAGAGAAGTATTCGTGCCCCGATTCCTCATGTGCGCCGCCGATTGGCTAGCTCGCTGCTCTGGTTCGATTCGGTGCTAAGCGTGTTTCTGTTAGGGGGATCTCTCTACCTTGCCGCCGGCCGGCGCTGTCGATCTGGTTGGCTTCCACGGTTCCCCCAGACTCTGTCGCCGCCGCTTCTCTCTCGGTCGCGGGTGGCGGCTGGGTTCGGTTGGCCGCGTAGAGACGTGCCGGTGATGTGCCAGCCGACGACCTCCAAGGAATCACCGCACCATGGATGCGAGGCACGGCTCACGCCGTCAACCCGTGGCGGCGGTGCTGCTGTTGCCTCAGGTGCCTGTTGCTGCCGAGGTCCAGCTCGCTCGCTGCAGCGTGGATCTTGCAGCGAGCTAAGTTTGGTGGCGCAGGAGAAATTGCATCTCATGGAATTGAGCTAACTTATATGTTCCTTGCAACCGTATTACTAGCTACTTTTAATCTTATACGGGATCCGTGAATTTGTCGTTAAGCCACACTCATGTAATCTTAGAATCATTTATCTCTGCATAACTAATTAACTATGCAAGATAGTTCATTCATTGAGTAACCACTCCAATTTTCAGTTTCTCCGTGTGTGCTTCAATTGCATACCTGCTCCTGTCATTGTGATGTCGATCCATTCACCTCCATAGTTTTGACTCAGCGTCACTTATGCAGTTACTGAAGATTCAGTATGGGTTCTCTGGACACCGTGAGAGGAGACCTTGCTCTGGTTATTTTGTACCTAAACAAGGCTGAGGCAAGGGATAAAATCTGCAGAGCGATACAGTATGGATCAAAGTTCCTGAGTAATGGAGAACCAGGGCCTGCACAGAATGTCGACAAGTCAACTAGTCTGGCTCGGAAAGTTTTCCGGCTTTTTAAGGTATACTGCATAATCGTTTACTTACTACTACTGCTCTCAAATCGAAAGCCTTTGCTCTTGCATCTTGGTGTGATTTATGACCCAGCCTTTCCTTATTTACAGTTTGTCAACGATCTTCATGCTTTAATTAGTCCTCCTGCCAAAGGAACTCCACTTCCACTGATCTTACTCGGGAAGGTTGATTACTGAAGTTTGCATTACATGAGGATTTGTTCAGCTGAGGATAGTTTGTTCTGAAGATTTCTGATTGATTTTGTTTACGCATGTTCCAGTCGAAGAATGCGATGCTGTCAACTTTCCTCTTCCTGGACCAAATTGTGTGGGCTGGGAGGACAGGAATATACAAGGTTTGAATTTCCTTTCACATCTTCATGCGTCAAAAGTTTGATATGCTCTGGTCTTGCCTGTGTCTTCGATTTTGGCATAGCAAAAGGACGGGTGTTGCTATCATTTGTGTTCAGATAAACAAAGGAAACAAGTTGATGCAGTAGTGTTATTCCCTAGTATCTGTGAAAAGAATTTACTTATGGAAGTCGATACTACTTACTACATGATGACAAACGAGAGACGGGAAACTAATCCGATTATTTATACATTACAGAACAAGGAGCGAGCGGAGTTCCTTGAAGGATAGCATTTTATTGCTTCCTCGGTTCGAACACCTGCACAACCATTATCGAGGTATGTTGCTTTTTCTAGTATTATATCATGTATGCTTGTAACCATCTCCATCTAGAAACAACTCTATTATGTGAGCCTATACAGTTTTTGGCACGATCATGTTACCACACCTGATTCATGCTCAAACCGTGTAGCTAGCTGAGCTCCAACGGTTATCTGCTTCAATGAAGAAGCTAGAGAAGGAGCTGAAACACCAAGAGTTGTACAAGGTACGGTTTCTCTTTTGATACCAAAGACGTACGCATAGTACACCATGTCACCTTGATTGGAAAGGAGACTTTTTCTCACATGTATTATAAAAGATCGCAAGATTCTTGTGTGCTTAGAAAAATTGAACGGTCTTTGCCATTATCTACTTTTTTGGGTTCTCCATGCCACTTCCGTCGATTCAGGGCTCTAGCTTGCGTTCAAGCAAAGAGTGTGAAAAGATGTGTTTTTAAGTTCAAATATGTTATTAATTTTTTTTAGCATCTTAACGACTTCAAATAAAAAAACTCAAAACTAGAAAGTTATAGATCTCGTCGAGATCTATAATTTTCATATAAAAATTATTTTCATTTAATTCCGCAAAAAAAATATGATTTAATATGATTAATATATCTTAGAAAAATCATCATATTTTTTTTGCGAAATTAAATGAAAAATAAATTTTATATGAAAATTATAGATCTCGACGAGATCTACAACTTTCTAGTTTTGAGCTTTTTCATTTGAAGTCGTTAAGATGCTAAAAAAAAATAATAACATATTTGAACTTAAGGGCATTTTCGTCTTTTCACACCTGCGGTTTGACGCATGCTAAAGTTCTCGAATCGACGGAAGTGGCGTGGCGACCCAAAAAGTTAGTAGAGAAGGCGTTGACACATCTGAGATAATAATAAATTGACACGATCTTTTATAACAAGCACACATGGAAAAGTCTCATGATGGAAAGAAACTGCTCTCCCATGTTTCTTCTTTCTGATGATGCATTTGGCTGTAATCTGTGTTCCAGAACGAGCAGTACCGGATGAAGCTGCAGAAGTCCAACGAGCGGCTGCTCGCCCTCATCAAGTCGAGCCTCGACATCGTGGTCGCCGTGGGGCTGCTGCAGCTGGCACCCAAGAAGGTGACCCCACGCGTCACGGGCGCGTTTGGTTTCGCCAGCTCGCTGATCGCTTGCTACCAGGTAAGTACCTGTACAAGCGTTGCTTATGCTTGCCCCCTGTTTGTGGAAAAGACGGATCAGCTGGAGTTTCATCTCTTCTTTGTCGCCTTGGCAGTTGCTTCCAAGCGCACCAGCGAAGAGCAGGTGAGGTCGCTTGGTGTACACGACGGCGGCGGCTGCATATGCAGTGATTGGTTTTGGTGCATCGCCGATTGATGGATGGCATCGTTGTCACCAGGAAATAAATCCCGGATGGAACTCTCGATTCTGCGTGTAGCGTGTACTAGTAGGTTGGTTGGTTGCCACGCAAGGTGGCGGTAACCACGGCAATGTTGATGTCTGGTAGGACTGATAATAACGAGTCTCTATCAACAACCATGTATTTTATGTAACACATGAATTTTTTTACGTCATAGAATTAAGATCCAACAACCTCCATCCTTCTGGTACCTTCAGCCTTTTTTTACCTCTAGACAATCATAGGATCACAGCTTCACAGATCTATAGATCACAAGAAACAAATTTTTTTTTTCTATAGAAGGATAAATTATAAATCGCAGAGGAGGAAGAGGTACCTGGATCCGGATCCCTGGATGGCCAACCAAGACATCTGACCTCTGGACTGCACCACCATGACCATGCAGTGCAGGACGACATGCATGCGTTCCGGCCATTGATGGCCTTTGGAGTTTGGTGGCAAGCCCGATGCTGCTCCTCTGCGGTCTCTGGACTGCCCTGGCCTGGGTGCATGCGTGACCGTGCTGGGAACGGCGAAGGCGAACGACGCCGTGGAGGAGGCCCACCGGGCCCACGCCCGCATCGTCCAGTCACCATCGGCCGGGGCCGGGGCCCGCGTCGGGAATTATTGGGCGATCCGAGTGCGGGCGGGACCCGACGCCGGTCACCGAGCACTCGGAGCACCGGTGAAAAAAGAGAGAAAAAATCCATGTGTTTTTTCTTTAAACCACATGTATATTGTATAGCATTTCTGGATAATAATTCATAAATAATCCGATTGTGGATTGTTGGTTAGTTGTATGGTCGTCGGTTAATCTGTAGCTTGATGAAGGCACTGTGTGACCTGTGGCAGAATAAGAAATGGTCGCCCGTGGAAACGATGAGTGTTATAGCATCTCCAAGCAGTGTTCTTTTCATTCATCATTCGCCTTACGACTGCTTGTTTGTTTCATTGTTTGGGTATATCGCCTTCGACTTTGAGTGGATCGACATTCACGTGTAGATGTATAAGTGTACAGTGGGGGTGGGGGGGGTGCGGGTGCACGCCGGCCATCTTCAGCCCAGCCCACATGCGGGCCAGCGGAGTTGTGCGTACGGGCCTCGGTGGTGGTTCGGACTGGATTTGGATGGATGGATTTTCCGCGCGTTCCTCGACCGGAGAGGGGCGGCGCTGGGGTCTGGGCCGACGCGGGGTCGCCGCTGAGGAAGATCGGTTGGCGGCGCTGGCGGCCCATTGGTTGTCGTCCGTGTCTACACTTTTACCGTACACCTGATCCTGCCTACAAGCAGGTTTTATTATATTTTATATACATACGCTGTAGGAGTAAGTACTAGTATATGAGCAGTAATAAATGGGGATTGCTAGTGGCTGGACGTCCGAAAACATGCCCGTGTCCGGACCCTGGTGCTAGCACCCCGTTTCGTGCGCCTGCACCCTGGTGCACCCATGCAGGGCCCGCGCCACCCGCACCGCATGTGCCACAGAATGTCCCCGACCTACAACACGTGGAGACCGTTCGTGCCTCGTACGCTTTCCACGCGCATGCGACGCCCCAGCAACTACAGCAGGCGACTGTGGCGAGTGGTCCTATTGCAACATATGCAACACCAAATCTACTTTTGCAACATCTAGAGGAAACACTTGCAACATACGTCTGAAACAGTTGCAAAACACACAAAAAACACTTGAAAGCCATTACAAATGCATGCAACATCCAGATCTACTTTTGCAACATACAGATAAAACACTTGGAACATACGTATGAAACACCCGAAACATACGCTTGCAACATGTATGTTATGCAACATCCATATAAAGCACTTGAAACATACGTTTGAAACAACTGAAACACTTGAAACGTATACTTGCAGCATAAGTATATAGCCATTGCAACATAGGCAATATCCAGATAGAACACCTGAAAAACACTTGAAACACGGCGTCGTCGACGGCCACGGCCTACCTGGTGGGGAACTGCGGTAGCCACCAAGCGACGCTCGGGTGCAGTGGAGAGGGAGGATGGCGGCTGGCAACCGGCTGGGCGCGGTGAAGAACGCCGCGCCGGAGCAGTCGGCGTGGACCACGGTGTGTCGGCTCGAAGCACTCGGCGGTGAGTGGTGTGTGGTGGTACGGAGAAAGGAAGGCAGGCGACGGCGCTTGGGCGCGGTGCAACACGCTGCCACGTCTCGCCCATCGGCAGTGCGGTCGCGGTGGAGCACGCCGCGGCGGTGCGGGGACGATGGCGATTCGAGAGTGGGTTCGAGAATGGATGTAGGCGCAACGGCGATTCGAGAGGAAATTGACGGAGATTTTTTATTTTGAGCAACGCGAGATAGGTGCATCCGTGCGGATGACAGTGTTGGGCCGTTCAAACGAGTGTCGAGGCCTACCAACGTGTGTCTGGACACCTACCTACAGTATTTCTAGTAATAAATTGAGGAGGTGAAGAGTGAACCAGAGGCGTGTCTACATGACTACTCCATTTATGTATCCACCCGGTGACGTGGTAGGTGGTGGGAAGAAATGAAACCTGGATGTAGTATTGTAGTGGACGGCGGATCGCGACGGTCGGCGACCCGGTCAAAGAGGAGAGAGAGTATCCATCCCATCCGGGCGTGCTCGTGATGATAATTGATGAAGAATGGACCGAGAGACCGACCACGACGGATGGATGGGCGGTCCACGCGTGGCTCTCCGCCCGGGCCCTCCTGCGTCCTGACGACCCGGTCGCCTCGCTCAAGCTCAACCCGGGCAGGACACGCCGCCACGGCCACGTCACGTCGAACCCCACGTCTCCATCCCGTGCCTCCAGCAGGTGTCGGGTTGGGCCGCTGCCGCGGACTCCCGTCACGGCACAGGCCGCAGCAGCGATTTTTTTATTATTATTTTTAACACTTTTTAAACTAATTTTAAACCTAACATTATTTTTTTCTTTAAAACTAACACTTTTGATCATGACTATTGCTATGGCGTAGCGAAACGTATATGCCGCGTCATGTATGGTGGCGTGGTGGGAGGATGACGTGGCACTTCCACGCGCCATGGTCACTGACGTGGCAGGAACTGCCGCGCCGCCATGCGCGACACTGCCGTGCTCCCGCCCACGGTGCGTCCATTCGTCAGATGTGTTCTGTCTTGCCGTAACGATGGTTTGTTCTCCGTTCAATGTACATTTTTCAAACTTTGTATCTCGTTTCTATGTTGCTGCACTTGTCCTATTAGATTTTATCTCTTGTTTCAATGCCGCTGCATGTACTGTATCCCATCTTATCGGTTTATCGTGACTTGACATAGCATTGCGTTGCTGACTCTAGTTTCGTAGCCCTAAACTATAGGTCATGCTGCTTTGCTCTGTTACGCAAGACTGGTCATACCGTCTAATTGGAACCAACTTTTTGCAGTTTGAGACGACGTGCGTGTAGATGCTGTTGTCGGTGTTGTAAACAATCACAAGTCATGCCGCGATGCATTAAAACGAATATGAAGCAAATAAATGAAGTCCGTGCGCAAGTTGACAAGTTGCCACATAACATTTTCATTGCTTCATGAGTCTGCAAGTTTCGGACGACAATATTTGTTCGACATAAGTTCAACATAACAAACTAAGTCACAGGAGTGTAAGGATCCCTTGGACGCATCTGTCTCTTTGGATTTATAGGCAACACATTGAGAGTGTAGCCAACGTCGGTGTGGTCGCGTTGCCGGTGCGTACGGCTCGTACCCTGCAAGTATATAAAATGCATGATTACTTATAATCTTTACGATCGTTAGTTCATAGAGCCTACGTATTTAAAGAAACTACCTTTGTAACTACCTGTGAGGCTCATTGGGTACCAAGTGGGGCATCACCTAGTTGAGACATGCCGATCTCGTCCTGCGGCCAATCGTTCTACTGGTCGTGCTGTCTGCGGAAGCCCAGGGGGTCGTCGTCGTCATCGTCGTCCTCGCTTGCAGGGTCCTTCCCAGCGCTATGATGTGGTGGTGTACACACTGTGGAAGTGGCACCGATCACCGGTTGAGAAGAGCCGGCTGATGTCCTCAAAGAGCCAGAAGACGTGCCACCCGACCGCGCCGGGACTACTGGTTCTACCCAAGGAGTGTCCATGCAGCTCAGCTTCTGAGCTAGCTTTCTGCAGCTCCGCTTCACCTTCTGCATAAATTGAGTTAAGTTGTGATATAGTGTATATCGAACAAGACACATGTATGATAGTAAAGAGAGCGTAACCTGATGCTGTGTCAGGACGTCGAGACCGTCCGTGTACTCCCTTACTTGCACCTCGCATTCCCTCTAACTAACTCTACTTGCGTCCAGATATACAGAACTATAGGGAGTGTATCATGCCCGTTCTAATGCTGCATTGAACACGATAATAAATTAGCCATTAATAATTTAATCATATGTAATTGCTTCGAAGACTATAGTGAGCCAAAGTACTTACCGGTAAACCAGTAGCAAGGGGCATCCCAACGGGCCATCGTTCCCAACACCAAACCTAGAGTAGGTAGAAGCAACCCTCAAGGTTCGCATACCCTGAGGTGCGATGGCAGGCAACGCATAGCTATTGATACGTCCATGCCAGGACTGCACTGCCCTAGCTGTACGCCGCTATGTTATCTCACGGCTGGCGTAGTATGTCAATGAAGATTCAGCTGATGGTATTGCCCGAGACGTCTGGGAAGAGGAAAGCACCAAGAAAGTGCCAGAGCCATACTCTAGCGAATCTGTAGATCTGAGCCTCATCAGCCTGTGGGTCCAAGTAATCAAAGCGCTCTGTGATCCACAATAACGAAACACCGGAACTTTTCCTGAAATTCACCAAAGAAAATGAGACCCGATGGCTGCAGTAAAGCAATGCAAGTATTAAATAAGCTTGAATTGCTCATTTATTTTTCTTGGAAACCTCATCGTCCGGTGAAAGAAAGCCAGTGAACTGTGCCACCAGCTCCCTCCAGTGATCATTGTCAACTATACCTGTCACTAGAAGTCCCCCCAATCGAAGGCCAAAGATAGCCTTCACGTCCTGCTTGGTCAAGGTCATCTCGTCGCAAGGTAAGTGAAACATGTGGGTCTCAGGCCTCCACCTGTTATAAGAATAGAACGACTGTTAGTTGCCTCAAATTTGTTATAAGAATATTTGCGTACAATAAAGACACTCGCACATGTCTACAGCTGTAGTAAGTAGTGCTAGGTTAAGGGGTGAAAGACCGTAGTTGACAACACGGACAAGCTCGAGGAAGCCGGCACGTCGTATGTACGGCGCGTAACTCTCGTCTCACTGGTGCGCCCTAGTGTGCGTGCGGGGCCTCAAAGGAGATAAGGGCACCTCTGCGTCGGTTTCGTCGTACACCACCTCAAGAAGGGGGTACAACGAGTGCTGCGTGGGAGGAACCATCCTATAACAAATTGATAAACAAAGGGTTAGAGCATTCAAATTAACGATATTCAAATTAACATTATATAGCATTGCAAAATTTGAACTACTTGTTATGCAATAAGAACACAATATGAAAGCACATGTATATATTTAAAGTAACATTAACAAACATATTAAACAACTTCACTTGGAAAATAAGCAACTTCTATATATTTAAATGGACAAAAACGTCATTGAAGCAAGGAGGTTCATCAAACCATTCCAAATCGCCATATCACGCACTAATAAATACCGACACTTGAAAACTAGTATCTATACTGACGACCTTTACTACAATAAACTAACTAAATAATAAATACCTAATTAATCCCTAAATTCAAAGGCCTAACTAACAGTAACCTAAACCCTAACTACCTAACCAAACCTTAACTTTACTACAACACACAACCTAAACCCTAAAAACTACATACCTAAATAAACAAATTCACTAACCTAACTATACTAAATCACTAACCCTAACTATGCTAAATCACTAACCCTAACTAAAATAACATTCATAATAACAAGAAATCGAGAGAGAGAGCTACCTTAATATGAGCCGAAGGAGAGGAGGCGGCGCTGGCAGGCGAGGTGGCGGCGGCTAGCGCAGATGAGGAGGTGGCGTTGGCAGGGGCTCGGCGGGCGGGGGCGCAGGCAGGGGCTCGCCGGGCGGGGGCGCGGGCGGCAGCGGCGTTCGAGGGCGAGGGCGGGCGCAGTTGGGGCGTCGCGGGCTTTTAATTGGGCCATGCCGCGCCACCAGCGATGGCGCGTCACAGCCGTGCTAAAATGGGTGGCGCGGTAGACCCTGCCACGATGACGCCACGTCATCCTCCCGCCGTGCCACCATGCATGGCGCGGCACAGGCGTTTCGCCGCGCCATGGCAATAGGCGCGGCGAAAAGTGTTAGTTTTGGAGAGAGAGAAAACAAACAATGTTAGAGTTAAAATTAGTTTAAAAAAGTGTTTAAAATAAATAAAAAATTTCGCAGCAGCAAGTGCTTTCGCTTCATTTCCTCGACGGATTGGATTCGGTGGAGCCCGATGGCTGGTTGGCAGCCGCGGCCCGCTGATTGGGTCTAGACGGCGACGCCTGATTTCATGGCGCGGCGCCAGGGGTATGTCCCTGTATGCCATGGAATACCCATGATTTTGGAACAAAACAAATATAGTATACATGTATATTGGATGCTGCAAATATGGCCCCTTAACCCAATAAAATGGAACGACCAGCAGTAACAACCCACGAAGTCACGTATACTCCATAATTTCTCAAAAAAAAAGTAAGGTAGAAACGATCGACATCTCCCGATGCTCCGTGCCCCCGTCCATCGCTGGCATTGAGCCATCCATCGGAAGCGCAGGCGGCGTAGACTAACGGCACAAAAGAACCGCTCCGGCGCTCCCCCTCGGCCCCACACGCCCCTCTTTGCTCCGCTCAACTGCGACGCGGCTGCGCCCAACGCCAGCGGCCGGCAACCGGTGCCCTGCGCGGTTGCGCCCAGTGGCCGGTGCCGAAGCCCGCCGGCAAAGGAGCCGCCGCCGCTGGCGGGCTGCAACAGAGTAACAGCATCCCTCCAGCCGATCGCCCCTCCGCATCAGCCCCTCTCCCAGTTTCAGCTCGAAGCAAGGTAAACACATAACACCGCCAGATCTATTCTCAGGGTCTGTTCGTTTGTCTGAATTCTGGAGAAATCTGGATGGTTTGGAGAAATGCTGGAGGAATTTGTGAGAGAAAAACACTGTTCCAGATGAAAAAATAAGTGGCTCAAGCCGAGTTTAAAGGCACGCGAACAGGGCCTTAGAAGTCCAGAGAATTAGAGATTTCATTTTTTATTTTTCTCATTGTATTCTGGTAACGTAGAATATGGCATTATGCCACTGCTACGTTTAGAACTTGTACTTTACGTATTACTATAGTATATTTGCACCTCGCTTATTACTATTGTATATTTGTATCGAGAAAAAATTTATATATGGAATTTCCTGCCGTGAAATCCTGGCTCCGCCACGGAGCGGAGTAGGACGGACGCGCGGCGAGCGGCGGCGGCGGCCACGGCCACATCCGCATCGAGTCTGGACGAGGAAGCAGCAGCAGGCTCGGGTCGGTGTCGGGCGCGCGCGGGGGCGAGGCGGCAGGTAATCCACGCGTTTCCGCGGGCGGCGCGACGTCCACCGCTGTGTCCGAGCTGTCACTGGCAGGAAGTCCGCCGAGGCCGAGCCGACGGAAAACCAAACCAGTGGACTGCCGCCGCACAGGGTTGGGCAGCACGTGCCACGGCCACCGGCCGCCGTCACGTGACGTGCCGACGACTCCGATCCGCCCACGGCTTGGCTTCGACAGAGGATATCGGAGTGCAAAAGGCGCCGGCTTGTATTGTAGGAGTACTACTACTACACTCTTGGAAGCCTAATTTTTTTATAATTTAATTCTTTTTTAAGAAAATTTACATTTAGTCCCTGAGAGACTTAAATTCATCTTTGGATCTGAAGTCGGTGCCATGACTTATGACGTCGAGCTAACACGTCTCGGCGCCACACATCTTAACGCCGAAGTGCCTAGCCGAAATTCTAGGTAAAGTTGATGTAGCCGGTACCTCGGCGTCGTAAGGGAGCCACGAACTCTGGCGTCGAGCTGGCCCATGCTGCTTTTGCGCAGCGGCCACTGTGGCTTGTCGCCTCCGCCTCCGCGCTGCCGCTGTGATCGGCTACAGAGAAAAGACTGTTGCTGTTGCCTTTTTCTCATCTCTCAAATCACTTGAGTGCATCAGTGCATGGCTACAGAAAAAAGACTGCTGCTAGTCCTCGGTAACCGCGGCGCCCAAAGACACTCGAGAGGCGCACCTGCGGCCTGCCATCTCTAGCACCGCCGCGCTCCGCTTCCGTCCCTGTGCCGTTTGATTTTGAATGGCCATAGCTTCTAAACAGTGTATTGTTTCTGCAATTTATTTGCACTAGAATATTCCTTGTAATTAAATCTATAAAACAAGACCCATATTGACTATATTTTCATACTAAAAAAATAAGTGGCACATGGGCCCCACATTTGAAAACTTTGTTAAGGCCACGTTTAGTTGCGCCCGGAATTAGCGCCGCCGGATTTCCAGCGACACTGTAGCGCACTGTAGCATTTTGTTTGTATTTGGTAATAATTGTCCAATCGTTGACTAATTAGGCTTAAAACGTTAATCTCGCAAAGTATAAACAAACTGTGCAATTAGTTTTTGATTTCGTCAACATTTAATACTCCATGCATGTACTACAAGTTTGATGTGATGGGAAATTTTTTTTTTTGCATAGTGTCAAAATTGGAAGTTGGAAGTGAACTAAACATGGCCTAAAACATAGCCTTGTTGGGTCTCGTTCTATTGGCCAAATTATTTCCAATAATAATCTTCAAACGGCTCGTCAAACGGACTTGCCATTTGTGTGATATTGCATTTTGAAAGTACGAGAAAATCCACTCTCAAGTGACATGAGGGGAGAGAGAGATTGGCTGCACTGCACTCCACTGCGCTGCTGCGTGTGTTGGGGCTTGTTTGGTTGGCGAAAATTTTTAGGAAATGGTAATATAGCATTTTCGTTGTTATTTGGCAATTAGTGTCCAATCATAGTCTAATTAGGCTTAAAAGATTCGTCTCGTAAATTTCGTCTAAACTGTGTAATTACTTTTATTTTTTATTTATATTTAATGCTTCGTGCATGCGTCCAAAGATTCGATGTGACAGGAAAATCTTGAAAATTTTGGAAACTAAACACCACCTTAGTTTCGAGATCGACCAGTTGTCTGCAACTAGAGATGTCTATTTTATGTAGAAATTTGATTAAAATAATAATTATTTGAGCGGCAGTATGTGTGCAAACTAGTAGTAGGTGGAAGCCAATCTCCTCTCTAGTGATGGCATGCTACAGAAAAAAGACTGCGGCTGCTTTTGATGGCTGGTTTGGTGTACGGATGTAGCAGATGGAGTTGGTCAGTGGTCCTTTGAAGGTAAACAATGGCCCGATCGTTTGGGTTGGTTTGGCTTATAAGTCATGGCTGAAAGTACTGTTGACTGATTTGGTGTGAGAGAAAAATATTATTCGTTGACTGATAAATCACAGCTTATAAGTCAAATACGATCCAACGAACAGGTTGAATATCTTCTCCACTGCAGCTCTGTGTTCTAATATTGTGCATGCTGTGAACTGCAGCTAGCAGTCTATCTATAGCATGTTAATTTACACTCCATATCTTGTTTCTTAAGTTTTACTGTACTTGCTTTTGAGAAATGTTTCTTTGCTGACATTTATTACCATTCTCAGATGCTTTACAATCACGCAAATATATTCCATGTCCGAGTATGATATAGGCTCCGTTCGCTGGTCTGAAACTTGACTGAAAACACTGTTCTGGCTAGTTTGTTGTGAGAGAAAAACACTGTTTGACTGGTTTGGTGAACAGTAACTTGAGAGGGGGATCAGCCGGCTGGCTGAAAATTTCAGACCAACGAACAGCCCCATATTGATATAGCCTATTTGCATGTTACAACTATAAGACCTTTTGGAATCGCTCCTAATAGTACGCAGAGTATTTGCTTCAAAATTAGAATTTAAGGGTCTGATTGGAACAAAGGAATCCAAAACACAGGAAAATATGAAAAAACATAGGAATAAGGTATGATGAAAAGTAAAAAACTACGGGATTTCAAAACACAGGAACAGAAAATTTAGGTTGTTTGAAACACGTGAATTTATAACGTAGGAATAAAGTGCGTGGTTCAAGTACAAACCTACACAACGTCAGAAAAAAGCTAGATTATGGTCGATGGCACACACAAGACAGCGATAAAAAGTGCAGCTACTCTCGAGACCCTCATACGCTCTGATGGCGGCGAACATAGCACTTATTGCCTGGTTGTCGCTAGCCTGTCCTTCAATTGGACCTCTGACCAGGGCACTTCCCTGAGGCTGAACCCAAATGGCATCACGAGGATTATCCCTAGGAAAAGTGCCAGCTAGAGCTGCTGCAAGCTCACTGGGAAATCTGCTCATAATGTCCCTGATGACACGGAAGGCTGCTCCCTCTACACCCTCAGCTGGAGTGCGACCCTCAAACTCCAAATGCCAACCATCCCAATCTGGAGCATCACCGAGAGCAGGAACCGTGATCTCCACCACTGCAAGTCCATCCTCTGCTAATTGGCTCTCATTCCAAGAGTACACCGGCTCTTGACCCTCTGGGTACCCCACATCATGGAGCACTCTCCAAAGCAAGGTCGGCATGCCAAACTCGCTCAAAAGGTGTCCGTGGTGCGGTGCTCCCTCAGGCCAACGGACGTCGAGGTGCTCTTCCTCCGGTGGACTTACTGGCGGTGCGCTTTCGTCTTGGGCCATCTCAGTAGCAAAAAGTTCTTTTATTACCTCGGAGAAGCATATTTTAGGTGATACCACTTTTATCAAAATGAGATAATCAATTTATAAGGGAGGAATGCATGACATGAATGAAATGCACAAGTAACATGATGTAATATACGTGCGTCGTGACGCTCTCACAAACTCAGAATAATAATTTCTAACGACGAATTCGGTGGCATACCAACGATCTCTCAAATACGTAGCTAATACGTTCTACACGATAGCGTTGTTATGTACCTGCAGAAGATTCATTTCAGCCCAATTCCCAATGAATACATAAAAGCAGTAAATTTTTATCCACACGCTCTACACGTAATCCCTCAGATACGTATACAGCGGTAGTAACTACCCGAACCATCGTCCTATTGATGGCATCGCCTCAATGCAGACGGAAGACCCATACATGAGATACCTTTGTAAAACATGCGTAGAACATGTAATTACTCCAGCATCATATAAGCATTCACCCTAGAGCGGCGGTGTATCCGATCATGCTCTCACAACTCACACTTACCGAGGCGTAGAGGCAAATGATCCATACATTACCACTCAAACAAGTGGCACTCATACAATAGCACGCCAGTATGAGCTTATTTAAGGAGAAATATGATGCAAGAACCCCGATCAAGATTTAATTAAGCCACCTAAAGTCCTTAATCGGGCATAAAGGATATGATCATCGGCACACTTTAGATTTTGAAAATCACGTTTTCCCAAATGCCTTTTGTTTTAAATACACTTGTGAACGAAGAACACGCTAAACCATGCTCGATGCCACCGTAATGTAAACCGACCAATTATACGAAATTAAGTAAGAAAATCATCCGCCAGAGCAGACGATTGAGCAAACTTAAGCCCGTATAACCCGGTAGTCCGTGAAATCACGAAGGATTTCAAACCAACTTCCATTCCAGCCAAGATCGTTATAAGTTTAGCGGTCACCATCACATATTACATAAAAGTTTGTAATCTCAGATACATCAGAGTTTCAACATAGTTATTACAAAACCAGTTCAAATAAAAGTAGCGGAAGTCATTTGTTCAAACCACACACACACTCACGCGGAGTTTAAATATAGTGCCAGCGAATGATCATCTCCAACAAAAGCATTAGACGAGACGTAAGGAATGACCATGCCCATGGTCCTAAGCATCACCCATCGCAGGATAAAGGCGGGTTGATACGAAGAGCGTAATACATCCGCCCATCTCGCAACAAGTGGGAATAAAACCCCGAGTACGAGAAGGTACTCACTAGACTTATCCGACATAACCGAAAAATAAATGATACCAAGGATTATGAAGGCTTTATAGTAGGGTAGTGACTCATTTGCAAAAGAAGTATTTTTAGCATTTCAAGAACCTTTCTAAAAGCATTATTGTCAAGTTAATTATTATTAACCTGCCAACTAGATTTGCACCTATACTAGAGTAAACATGTGATTAAGCAGATAATGATAACCAATGATCATTAAACAAATTCCAAACTGTCATATTCATTATAACTATCCAAGTGTTTCATAAACATTTATTACGATGAAGTAACTCAAGTCAAGTGCTCACTATCCAGGAGCGATGGCGATTCGAATCGATTCCTAACCAGCTGGTGATTTATTCCTTACACAAACCTCACTCACCCGCTAAAGTGAGATATTGATCACCGAGTCAACTTTCCGGTGTATCTCGAGTTTGCCAGAACCACATGTACCGGGGCCGACCGATCGCACTTTGGTCTTATCATCTCGCTTCAGTGTCCTACCATACCGCTTCCGGCACAAAGGCGCTGCCAGCAATCTACTCGCCAGAAAAATCTCCCGGCCAAGCGGTCGGAAGGTACTTTATTCGCCCGCCTAAATGTAAGGCATGCGTTCAACATGACTCGAGGCCCAACAACGGTCGGTCCTTAATCGACACAGACGGAAACACTATAATCCAAAACTCTGCAAGTCTCCATCCGGTCTCAACTTCATTTAACACTTAGTTATACCATGACTTCATAGTCATCCAAGCAGATCCAGGTAACCACCTATAGCTCGCAGGTGACAGGAAATCACCCGACTTCTACCGGTCTAAGCCAGCTAAGCATTGACTGATTGCGGATACCGTAGGCAACAAGGATATAGTATAACAAAGGTAAACAAGGTATAATGCAGCAACGATTGCAAACAACTCCTGAACGTAATGCATCAATTAAAGTAAAGCATTTAATTAAATCATTGCAAACCGGGAGAAAAATGCTCCGGGGCTTGCCTCTCTCGAAGGAGCTCGGACGGTGATCAGGGCACTCCGGAAGTTCCTCAACGTCCTCCTCGTCGGCTCGGCACTTCCTACTACCGCTCTTGAACCGCTCCTCGGCTCCTCGGGTATGACGACTGGGTTCTCGGTTTGCGATCCTGTATGATGCAATGTGCGTAAGTGCTTATGCAATCGGTGCATCGGATGAGATGAATACAATGGATATGTTTGAATGCAAGGTAGTCAACATCATCCAAGAAAATATACTACAAGCACATGTCATCTACTGCATTCTCTTCTACTACTAATATGTTAAGTCAACACATCTTATTAAATGCTTCAAAGATACACTAAAGTTAACATTATTAACTAACTTGCATTAAAGAGGATTATTTTATTTCATTTTAAACTAGGGCTACAACAGCAACCTATATTTCTGGTGCTTATAAAAATCTAAGAAAATTACAGTAGTATAGTACTACTCTAAGTAGACTACCATAAAATTTTCATGGCGTTTGGATAAGTAAAATAGTCTATACAAAAATGACAAGCTATGGCATGATTATGAACATGAAAATACTTTGTACCGTGAAAAGTGTCAAACAACAGAATTAGTATTTTTCCTATGTTCTTCATAGCATACAATGACTGTACAAAATTTATCACATGCATGTTTTATACAAAGTTTGCTCTCTAGCTAAAATAACAAAAATCAGCCATTAAAGGTACTTGAACTACACCTCAAAATTTTCCCACAGCTCATGCATGAAACATATTTTTCCTAGGAAGTACATTACATAAGAAGATTAACAAACTTGGAATCATATTTTTTTGAACCCTATAGATTTTTCTACACATTTTTCAAGTTATCAGCAATATACATGATTAAATAAAGTTCTACAGAAAAGTATCTCAAAAATGACATGCAATAATTTTCCCAAGTAGATCTAGTGATAAGGAACCTAGCAAAATTTGTTTCAACAAATTTGGAGCCAAAATGAGTACACAAACATTTTCCAAAGTTTTTAACAAAAATCTGAAAAAGCATCTTTTAAATCCTTTTAAAAGTCAGCCGACAAAAATACTGGGTGCACCCGGTGCTGTGCACCCAGATCCGATCCAGGGCGCTGATGAGCGGGCCCCCACGGTCAACGGCCCCCACCTGTCAGTCAGACCGAGACAGGGGCGGCGCTGACCGGCCAGCTCTCGCCGACGGCGAGCTAGCCGGCGGTGTGGACACCACCAGTAGCTCACCCGCGACGAGGCAAACACGGTGCACCAAGAGAAGGCACAGGAGGAGCTCGAGATAGGGCTCGATGGCGCACATGGCATGGCGAGCCGGGCGGCGCCAAGCTCTCGGATGGCCGGCCATCTTGGCCGGGAAGGTGCGAAGGTATTGCAGGGAGCTTCACCGAGCTCGGCGGTGGTCGTCGGCGCGACAGAAGGTAGCTAGAAGAAGGACGGAGGGCGAGGTCCACGGAGCGGAGCGCCCGGTGAGCTCGGCCACAACTCCGCGAGAGATTCCTGTGGAGAGGGAGCTTTCACGGCTTATCGAGGCGAGCACGAGGTGCTGGCGATGAGTCGAGATGCGGGCGAGATGGAGGGTTCAATGGCGAAGCTAGGACGGCCGGGCGAAGCGAAGCTCGGCATGGCGCTTGGCCAGCGTGGTGGGCTATGGCGGGCGCATGAGAGAGGCGAGAGGCGCAACAAGGAGAGGAGAAGTGAGGAGCGCTGGAATGCGGTGGGCGCTGTGGGATTCAAGTCATGGCAGCCTAGAGCTGCCTGGCCGGGCGATGGATCGCTGGTGCTGAGCCGCCGACGGGTGGCGCCATCACGGGCGGCAAGCTCGACGCTGGTCGGGCGTATGGCGCATGACGAAGCAAGGCGCTGGAGAAGGAGGGCTGGGCTGGGTCAGGCCGAGGCGAGGTGAGGCGCTGGCTGGGCTTCATTGGGCCGGGCTTCTACTGTGGGCTGAAGTGAGGCGGCGGCTCTGAAGGAGGAAAAAGCCTTTTCATTTGTATTTTCAAGGAATTTTTAAATGCCATCGTTCAAATATTATTTTGAGCAAGAAAATGACATCTTTGAAAATGTACCAAAATGAAAGTTGCTTAGAATTTAATTTTCTACAACTTTGCTTTTATGACCACGTACCAAATTCTTTCTAGATTTTGAATTGCAAGGTCAAAGTCCACGTTTAACTCAAAACCCTAATTTTTGGGAATTTATTTTTGAAGCCAAATTTTGAATTAATTTGAATACAAACTTTGCTCCAAAAATTGAACTAAACATTGCTAGATGATTTACAATAGTAGCCAAACATGTTTCACTAACCTAGCAAGCAAAATCAGACGTAACAACTCTTAAATAGGTGTATGCAACATTCGTGTTTCACACATGTTTCAAATGTTTCAAGCAGTGTTTCAATTGTTATTTACATGATTAGGCATGTATGATTAGGATGCTTGATGATGCATGATATGTATGATTTGTAAAGTGACTAAATGCGAGGCATAACACCGGGTGTTACACTTTTCTCTCAGAGCCGATCACAGCGGCAACATACAAGGCAAGAGGCGACGAGCCACAGTGGCCGTCTCACAAGAAACAAGCAGGGCCTGGCTCGGCGCGCCAGAGGTCGGCGTCAAGATCTGCGGCGCCGATTGAGTTACTGGCCACGTCAACGCCATCTAGTATTTCGGCCAGGCACTTCGGCGCCAAGATGTGTTGTGCCGAGACGTGTTACCTCGACGACATGAGTTCTGGCGTCGACCCCATGTCCAAAGATGAGTTTAAGTCTCACAGGAGACCAAACATAATTTTTCTTCAAAAAAGGGTCAAATTGTAAAAAATTAGGCTCATAGAAGTCTAAAGACAAACTTTTTCATCGAACTGGTAACTAAAAGTAGAGCATCTCTGTGTATTGTATTTTTTTCTCCTAAAAATGTAGTTTTGTAACTCCTTAAAAATATTGGGAGAAAAGAAAGAAAACCATCTCCAAGAGTTTTCAATAACCCACCCCTAAAATATAGAAGACAATTTTATATCAGGTATCCTATACTATTTCTAAATTATCGTGACCACTTTTATATATTCTTTCTCTCTCGTACATTTGCATCAGGAACCCTTTCCTACTCTCTATTCTTTCCCACACCCTTCCACCTTTACAAGACACGCTTAGAAGAGCGATGCGCGCGACAAAGGCTACACACATTTTTACGCACAATGCCGGCCTATTTACCAATTGCTAATAGATCTGGAAGGGATATGGGGTACTCTTGGATATGTGTTTTTCTCTTCTTCAGAAAAAACATGGATGAAGAAGGAATATGTGGTACTTTTGCAGATGCTCTAATAAGATAATAACGATATGGAGCAAACCGGGGGGAGAGAGAGAGAGCATGTAGGACCTGTTTGAATCCTGCGGAGTTTGATAGTCTGGATAGAAAAATCCCAAAATCCTAGTATTTCATCTAAACGGTCTAGATTTTCAGGAGCTTTTAACTCATAGATTTTTGGAATCTCAAAGCCTAATATAGCTGTTGGGATTCTTTTTATCCGGATTGTCAGAATGCCATAGGATTCAAATGGCACAGTACTCGGTTTTGATTAGCTGTTGGCACAGACTTATTATATAGATTATTAGGTTAGTTTTAGTAGGAATCTTATCAAAATTTTATTTGTATTTAATAAGCTGCCACGTATGTATTTTTATGATGTGACAACATTTTTAAGAAGAGAAGAAACGAGTTTCATGAGGATGAAACTCTCTTAGTACGATTACCAACTCTGTATAAATCACGAAATTAAATGGCTATGATGCCATACAATGAAACTTTTCAATATGCGTGAGCGTTTCTTCCAGGTTTCATTTATTTTTTATGACATGATAATTTTGAAAACAACGCTACGAAAACTCCTTAGGGAGACCAGCCTTGTATTAGTCCTTCGAGCAGAGTTACATTGGTAGTGGTAGTACGTGCTCTATGAAACGTAATACTAGCATAGGAGAAGATTTTTCGAGGAAAAAAAACAAAAAGAACCATAAGGGTCTATTGGGGGCGATGAAATCGCCAGCTGAGGTGAGCTCCTATTGGTCTGAGAGGCCAGAGAATTACGCGCTAGCGCCGAGAGAGTCGCTAGTCTCGCACGGAGTCCAAAGAAGAATCCTCTCACAGCTCCAATGTCTAATCACCTGTGCTCTAAGCTTTATTTATTTATTTCTTTCTTTATTGATTTTAGCCTCCAGCTCAGCCGGCCATTTGAGCGCACCGCTGAGGACGCCCTGACGACACCTTCTCCTTTTTATTTTTTCTCCCTATAAGAGTCGCATCGCACCCATGCCCTGCTAGATCCTGTGCGTCCTCTTGATTCTTCGTGAAGCCTTGGATGTCAGTGAGTGAGTGACCGAAGACCGAAGACGGCAGCAGCACAGCCTGACAGGTAGCCCAGCTGCCCAAAAGCCAGCCGCTGTCGCCATCTCCACGTGCCAGTGCCAGTGCCACCCCCACCTTCTTCCTCTGTCGCTGCCATGGCGGGGCCCCAAGTCTCCCCAATCCGCATCGTTCCTTAACGCCGTCCGCTAAGCAATGGCGTGGACCCCACCCTACGCGACGCCACGCTGACGCCAACACGGCTTCCCCGCCGCCTCGCCACCGTCCGCAGGCAGAGGCAGCACAGCACTCTCCCCAGGGAGTCTCCAGCTCACCTCCGTCTCCCGCCACGCGCCCCGCTTCAAACTTCTCCCCCTTCACCACCAAATCCTATATAAACCAGACCGCACACACGTTCCCACTCCAGCAATCGATCCATCGCCAGCCATTTCGATCGAACCAAGGAACATTCTAGACACCACTGGAACGATCGCCGCCGCCACCACCGCCGCCCAATCCATGGAGTACGGCGTCGCCGGCGACTACGGGTACGGGTACGACGACCAGCAGGATCCGCCGTCGTCCGGGGACGGGGACGAGTACGCGACGGTGCTGTCGGCGCCGCCGAAGCACTTTCGCGGGCGGACCAAGTTCCGGGAGACGCGGCACCCGGTGTACCGCGGCGTGCGGCGGCGCGGGCCGGCGGGGCGGTGGGTGTGCGAGGTCCGCGAGCCCAACAAGAAGTCCCGCATCTGGCTCGGCACCTTCGCCACCGCCGAGGCCGCCGCGCGCGCGCACGACGTCGCCGCGCTCTCGCGCTCCGCGGGCGCGCCGCCTGCCTCAACTTCGCCGACTCCGCGCGCCTGCTCCGCGTCGACCCCGCCACGCTCGCCACCCCCGACGACATCCGACGCGCCGCCATCCAGCTCGCCGAGGACTCGTCGACCTCCTCGTCGTCCGCGCAGCAGGGTGCCGCCGTGCCCGCGGCGTCAACGTCCATCACCCAGGCCTCGCCCGCGCCCTCGTCGTCGTCGTCGTCGGCGGCGTCGTACCAGGCGGACGCCGCGGCCGCAATGTACGGCGGCGAGTACGCGTACGGTGCCGGCATGGAGTTGGACCACTCGTATTACTACGACGACGGGATGGTGTGCGGGAGCGACTGGCAGAGCGGCGGCAGCGGGTGGCATACCAATATGGACGGCGACGACGACGGCGCCGGCGACATGACGCTCTGGAGCTACTACTGAGCTTGCTGCACGCCTGCACCCGGCACGGGTTCAGCTGCTGCTCTATAGTCTCGAGCACAGGAGATTGGGAGAGCAGACACGCTGGGCTGATAGGGTCACGGGAGTTTGAATTTGAATTTGAATTCAAATGTTCGTAGTACACGAGGGAACGGCGAAACGGCGTGCAAGAACGCATTTCCCGTTCTTCTGCCTTTTTGGGGGCGAGAATAATAAAAGACCTGCAACTTTCTGCCTAGAGTTTATACTGCTATTCTTTGAAACAAAAAGGAGAGGAGTCTTTTTTTGTTAGTGTTATTCTCCTTCTACATTTTTTTTGGGAATAGGATTAAGATTAACACTGGTAAATGCTAATCTTCATGGGAGGGAAAAACAAGATTAACTAGGCAGGAATCGCAGGATCCCCTGTTGCTGCTCTTCGTGCATGGGTGGAGTGAGTGTAAGTTAGCTAGCCCTGCTGCTGCTCGCATTGAAGTTTGTTTTTCAGTTAGACTTGCATCCTTTGCCTGCTCGCTCTGTGTAAAAAAGAATGTAACTATGGATTTTCGAAAAAATCAAACAATTTTAAATGTAATCAAATTTACAAAAACAAATGACTAATATTTTCAGTATCATTGAATTTCATATATTTTCTATAAGTTCAGTCAAATTTGAGAAAATTTCACTCGGTTCAAATGTAGGACTATTATTTTTTGTGGGGAAGATGGTGCAGAGGACTCTCCAAAGGGGAAATGGCAACGGCACGCAGGTCTGTCTGTCCCTCTCTCTGTTTTTTCTGAAGATCAACGACTGGAGCTGAATGGATGCACGTGCCTGTGGAGGCGCGGCGGCGGTGACGGTGATCCGTTCACCCATCCCAGGCGCACGTGCTTACACAATCATTTTGGCGAGGGGTACGGATAAATTAAAATGAAGCACCGCACCGGCCTCGGTTGCAGATTTGCAGGCAGGCAGAGACGCGTTTGCGCGGGCGGCGCGCATGCAGCTCAGCTCAGGACAAATCTGCCTTCCCCATGGTCCATCGTATCGTATTCTCGTAGTCTCCGGGCCTGCATACGCAGACTGCTTCAGGCTTTTGAGTTACGCCCCTAAAGTTTATTTTCTATCGCATCCCATCGAATGTTTAACATATATATAGAATATTAAATATAGACTAAAAAATAACTAATTACACAGTTTACGACTAATTTGCGAGATGAATCTTTTAAGCCTAATTAGTTCATGATTTGACAATATGATGCTACCGTAACATATATGCTAATGACGGATTAATTAGGCTTAATAAATTCGTTTCGCGGATTACTGACGGATTCTGTAATTTGTTTTTTTATTAGTATCCGAACACCCCATACGACACCCCCGTATGGCACCGGATGTGACACCCCAAAACTCGGTGTGCCACCACCCATAATCCCATGTATAGTAACTAATTCTATCTAAAAACTACACTAAAAAATCACCGTAATTACACTAAAAATCGAGATGTATTTTCACCTGAATCTTGGTCCTACCCCATTCATGCTCGCTATTTATATTTTTAATAGAAGAAGAAAGAAGAAAGGGGAAAGAGAGAAAAAAAAAGAGGTGCAAGGAAGAAGACTTTAAGACAAACCCTACCGTAAGTACCATGTGCACGTGCCCGTGGCTTACCAATTCGGCAACGGGTAGGACAAGATCGTGGCGGTGGCCGGCCGGCGGCGGCGCAAGTTCCAGCACGCGGTGCCGCACGTGCGACTTGTTGACAGCTTACGACATGTGCCCTCCCTTGATAGGCGAGGAGATGCAGGCGAGCTTAATACTGCTGTACTACCTGACGGGGAATAATGCAGGTGATTAGCAGATAAAGGTGGTTGCTAATCCCGAATTGAATAAATATGGGCACCGGCCGCCCTCCTACTCGCGTAGACGCGTCTGCGCGGGCGGCGCGGCGCATGGCCACAGCTTACGACAAGCGCCGCGCATCATCACCTCCGGTTGCTACGGTCACGGTCAGAAGCAGCAGCACGAGGATTCACTGATGATGGCTGGCTGCCTGAATCTTCAGACTTTCATTCAGGGCTACAGGTCCAGCTCCAGCTCCACACGACGGGTTCGTGCGCAGCGCTCTCATCGCGATGTACTTCCAGGAAGGGGAGGTTGCAGACGCTGAGCTGGTCTTTGCGGAGAGCCATGGCTCGTCCCGGACGGTCATGTCGTGGACTGCCATGGTTGCTGGCTACATGCAAAACTACTTCTTTGGGGAGGCAGTTGCGCTGTTCGGCACGATGGTTGCAGAGGGTGTCCTTCCGAATGAGATCACTATGATCAGTTTCCTGCCCTGCTTGCAGGGCCAAGAATGGCTGTATGCCGGGGAAATGGTTCACGGGTTCGTGATCAGGTTGGGGTTTGATGCAAACATTCCATTGGCTAATGCGCTCATCGCAATGTATGGGACCACGATGGAGTGCAACTGACCCTCCAGGCTATTATCTCTACCTCTAATGATCTGCTTAGCAAGATACTAATCACTATGTGGTATTTGTGGAAGGCCAGAAACGACACTAGTTTTCAGAGAAAGTCCTGGACCTTGGCAGGTGCATCACGCGGTGGTGGCGGCATACATCAGTACCCACCAGGCTTCCCTACAAACCCAAACTGTAGACACCAATTCCACAGCTCCAGGAACTTCCTCTCCTCTGCAAGGTACAGCTCCTTTCCCTGCAGGTCACACAACCGTCTCCCACACACCAGACCAACAAGTGCAGGACACCAGCGGCTCGCCGCGATCAGGTACACCAATCTACAATGCAGGAACTGCTGCTTCACCAATACTGCACACCTGATGCAAGCAGACAGGGATCCACCGGAGGACAGATACCTCGTTCGCTTTCCAGGCTTGCTGCAGGGTGTCAGATGCTACACCGATGCCTCAACATCACCTGACCTCCCCTCTCTTACTCCAAGAAATGCAGGAATTGGTCTGTTCATCATCAATACCCAGGTTCACCCGGCGCAGACCATCTACATCAAGGCGATTATGACGGCCACAACATCAGTGCTGATGGCCGAGGCTGCGGCAATGGCCCTTGCGGCAATTGTCACTAACTGTCTTGGTTTGCAGCAGGTCATCTTTCTCTCTGACAATCAGCTGCTGGTGCACTTCCTAAATGGCCTCGACCAAGCTAATCCACCGGAGTGGAGGATCAAATACTTCACTCAAACCTTCTCCAATTTCACAGGCCAAAGAGATATGAGAATTCTCAGGGTACAGAGAGCTCACAATCAGATGGCTGATGTCTTAGCTAGGCAAGCTCTCTTAGAATCGCAATCACCTGTTTCATCAGGCTTATCATGTAACTGCTCTAACGCAGCTCATGTTCAGTGCACTCTGCTAGAGGCACTACAACCTGTAGCCTTGAACTCTGTAAGGCTACTAACAGCTGTTTGCTGTTGATAATAAAGTCGTTTGTTGTCAAAAAAAAAAAAAAATCTTCCGTAGGATGCTTAATGAGAAGGTGGGGTTTGATTGTGTGACTTTGGTCAGTGTTCTGTCTGCTTGCGCACGCTCAGGAGCCCTGGAGACTTTTCAATGGGTGCATGAGTTTGCCCGGAATCATGGGCTTGACGCAGATGCAAGGATCGGCAAGTGCAAGGAATGTCTTTGACTGTTGGCGTATGCGGAGTGTTGTGTCCTGGAGTGCCATGATAAGTGCATATGCTAACCATGGTGATTCTGAAGAGGCTCTTAAAATCTTCTCCTGATGAAAAGTGGAGGCGTGAGACCAAATTCGTTCACATTCACTGCAGTTCTAGTGGCATGTGGCCACTCAGGGCCTTGTTAACGAAGGACTAACCCTGTTTGCTTGAACTTATCAGCCGCAGACTGTTTCAGCCGAAGTAACGGTGTTTTTCTCTTATAACAAATCAGCATCAGCATCAGCATCAGCCGTTTTTCCAGCCAGTCGATCAGGGCCTAAAGCATTTCAACACCATCCTTTCTGACTACCAAATGTCGCCTACACTGGAGCACTATGCCTGCATGGTTGACATGCTAGGGCGTGCTGGTAGACTTGTCGAAGCATATGAAATCATCAGGGGAATGTCTTTGCGCCCAGACAAGTGCGTGTGGGGTGCATTCCTTGGGGGTTGTAAGCTTCACGGTAATCTGGAGCTAGCTGAATTCGTTGCCAAGGACCTCTTCCAGTCAGGCTCCAATGATGTCACATTCTATGTTTTGATGTCAAACATGTACTTTGAATCTGGAATGTTGAAAGATGCAGAAAGGATGAGATGGGCCATGAAGGAGATGGAACTCAATGAGACAGCCGGGCGTAGCGCAGTAAACCAATAGGGAAAGAATAGCCTTTATGAGGTAGCAGACCTGTGTAATTCTGATATTAGTTAGCTTTATTATTTACCACTATATACTAACATGAAGTTTTGACGGTCATCATCTGTAGTAATTAAGGGTATATGGTACACTAGTTATTATAAACTCAACACATGGGGGCTCTTCCCTTCCCTCACTGACCATTTTATCCGGGACGTCTAACATGGCTTTCTAACCTTATACTAAATATCTGCTGATATCCTCTTCAGGATTTTCAGACATGAGTTTGATGTAATTTTCATATCAGAGCAACAAAATTATTGGAAACAAAGACCGCGTTCAAGGTACACTATGAGTAAACCCTGAAAAAGGTGCCTTTTGTGGATGCCATATTCAACCAAAATGACATTGTGATGCCTGAGCGAAACTTCAAAATGTATCCCAAATATACCCTGACCATTACTGAAAGGTGGACTTGCTAACTCCCACTCCCATGGGGTTGCAAGTGTCACATCTTGCAGCACTCTATACTCATGAAGTAGGAGGAGATCCACAAAGTCCCCAGATCACTTGCTGACCAAGTCCGATCTGCCTCGCTACTCACTCCACCGCGTCGGGGCTGTGAGTAGGGATAGAAATGGATGTCTGAAAATCTGAATTATCTGAATTCGTATCCGCTAAAAACATAAATATGGATATTCGTATTCGCATCCGCAACTAATATGGATACCCTTTTGTTATATTACCTTCCTTTTTATGGGCCGATGCTTTTGCTTTTTCTTTACATTACCGTTTCTTTTATTAGTCCATTAGCTCTTTGGTTTTGTTGTATAGAATTTTCTCCTGTGGGATGTTTTCCTGTACACAATCATCGGACGCGTGGCAGCCCGTCAGAAGCATGCCTCATAAGAATCTTTGTGGCGACGGTGAAGCCTCCTGATGTTTGATTTATCTGTGTTCAGTCTGTTGAGCATCAGTCATTCATAGTTTCAGTCTCAATTTAGTTTTGCACAGGAACATGTTCAGTTTGGCCATCAGACAAATCTTCAGTTTGGCCATTCAGTTATATGTAGCAGGCTTTTTTATCATTCAGTATGATCTAGCTGCAGATAGTATGTTCCATAGTTTTAGACTTTAAAAATGGCTTGCATAATTTCAGGCTTGTGTGTTGCCACGTCTGCTAATCATGGATAGCTCCGATCGCTTCCTATCAGTCAGGTAACCCGTCAAAGCGTGCCTGTGTTCTGCGGGTCAACAGTGGGTAGGAGACACACATGCTTGCGTGCAGGACTGTGTGCGGTGCTGATTTTCACATATCCCTAATAGCCATCACTCTTATGCTGTTTGGTTCTGATGCAATTAGTTCATGGATGGATACGGCTTTGCACTGTCCATATCTAGAAGATTGGACTCTGCAATCACTGTAGGTGGTCGATTCTTGGCATTGCTCCATTAGTTAATTGGCTAGCATCCAAGAAAATTAGTTGCAACATAGTTCCTGCTCATGGAAGTACTGCAACTGTAGGTCATTATCAGGCATTTGGATATCTGCAGTGATGTCTCTGGCACTACTGCCTTCATTTTCCTTACTTGTTTGGAGGAACCCCTATTGGCAACCATGTCCCACTCGTCGTGCCTTGGTGTGCAGCAATCATCGGAAGCAGAAGTTAAAGCACGGTCCACCCACAGCCATGTAGAAAGGTATATGAAATAATGGTCATTCTCTGAAAATTTTCAGCATTACAATTTTGTCTCTGTGCTAATTATTTAGTGATCATACTGCTAGCAAAATTAGAATGGTAATACAAACAAACGGAACAATATGTAGTGTCCTGGCATCATTATTCTTTGTTTCTTTTCTTTTTGACAAAATTACCATCAGTTCTTCAGCTGTTTCTAAATTGGTGAGGCAAGAGGACAACCTGTTTCATATATATAGAATGATATTGAATTATTTCAGTGCTACTTACAATTAGGAATTTCTTGAATAACAAAAACTTAAGTTGTTCAGTTCATACATGACAACACTGGAATCAAAGTGGAACTTTGTCAGGCACATCTCATATATGTGAAAGCACTATCGACTATCAAAATAGAGAATAGCAAAGTTTCTTCTTATTTTGAAAAACAGATAATGGTGTTCCCAAAAGAACAGCGCACAGAAGGGCCCTTGAGCTAAGCCAACTTTTAGGAGTCAACATTTATCCAAAACAGGGATCTGAATATCACTCTTCTGATTTGTTGTTCTCTGTTACTATCAGTTGGTGTAGAATGATAACACATGCAAACATAGGCCCTGACAACCCTCCGGAAACAAGCTAGGACAACCAAAAGCGGTGTGCCATCTCCCTTTGAGGTCATAATGAAAGAGATGGAAGGAAACCCTGGCAAGCAGCTGATAAAGGAGATATACCCGACTTGTGGAGATCACGGACCCAAAAAAACATACTTGCTAATGTTTCCTAGACCTGAAGTTTTTGCTCATGTCCCATTTCACGTGGCACACACTGTTCTGGAGAAAGGTATGCTCAGGAATCGTGCCCCACAAGAATCAGTGCATTTGAATTTATTAGTGATGTAGGTCCATTAGGTATATATGGAGCAAGAATTTATAGTTCATTTTGAATTTCATGTAGATCATGCTTGGGCGGTAGCTCTTTCATTTTCTTGGCAGCTTTTTTGCACACAAACTGTTAAAATGAGTAGCATGTAAAGAACTCTGTGCTGACACTGTTATTTGTTTTTGCCGACTCTTCTGGCATCCAAACTATTTCATATTTCCTTCATTTTTGTGAAAATCCAAGAAAAAAATGGTGAAGTTGTTAGCTAATCTACTGTCACCTTGTGAGAACACAGCAGAGGAAGGCGGCGCCGACTTAGCTGCCTGCTGTGTGTGAACACAGCTCACCCTGGGCATTCGGTCAGACCGAACCGATCGGTTCGGTTCCTCGGTCATTCGGTCAGTTCGGTCATCAGAAACCTGGGACCGATCGGTCTTTGCAAAAAACGAAGACCGAGGAAGTTCGGTCTCGGTTAGTTCGGTTCGGTCTCGGTCACGACCGAACTAACCGGACCTGAGTAGCAGCCACAAACAATAGCAGAATCTATAGCAATTTTCAACAGCATGCTTGCTATTTGAAGGCAAAAAATAACAACACAATATATAAACAAAACCCACATTATTATGACAAGTTCTAGCATACAACTTTCTCAGGTTCTCACAAATCACAATCACACATAATGACATCACGAACGAAGTCTACAGAACTACGGTCAGTTCGGTCACTTCGGTTAACCGACACATATGACCGAACTTCTATCGGTTACTTCGGTTAGTTGGGAGCCAGGACCGAACTCATGACCGAACTTTTCGGTCTCGGTCTTTTCGGTCTCGGTCTCGGTCTTTTCGGTTCGGTCTTCGGTCTTCGATTAATTATGCCCAGAGTTAAACACAGCAAGGGAAGGCGGCGCCGACTTTGCCCCCCTGCTGTGATACAGTAGCCGCTGCAGGTGCAGGCACCGCACGGCTCACCTGCAGCACTGTAGGAACAGGTAGTGGCCGGCGCAGAGTCAGCCATGTCAGGTTATCTAGTTACTGTGCTAGCATGGGCGCTGCACATGGACTAGATAGTTAGAGTTGTATAAATAGACATGTATTGCAACTCAGTAAAGAGAGCTCAGATTTGCCATCACACAGACAGGGCTTCGGCCAACGCTGTTGCCTTGTATTGTGCGTGCTTGCTCTGTTCTCCCTTCTTCTTCTAGCTCGATCCGTGGTGTGTGGGTACGGACAACGTCGGTACGTGGTCTGCACGGCTAGTGGGTGCTCGGCAACACTAGCGCGTGCTCGGCGAGACCGACAAGTGCTCCACTCGCCTGAGCCGGTGGTCGGCAAGATCGACTGCAGTGGCACTGTCGTGAGCCGGTGATCCTGTGAGACTAACGGAGTGGTCTGGAGGCTATCGCGGTGGTCTGGAGGCTATCAGGTAGTGGTCTGGAGGCCTGGTCGGTGGTCTGGAGGCTATCTGTAGTGGTCTGAAGATCATCTCGGTGGTCGGGAGGCTAACTGTGGGCCAACAAGTGGTATCGGAGCCGTACAAGCGCCGTCGTCATTCTAACCGATGGCGATGATAAAGCGGTTCGGAGTTGGGCGACGGCGAAGGGCGCTTGTCGTGGCTGCCAGCCACTACCGGAGGTAGTTGCTTTCAGACGGTCGCGGAGGTCGGCGGCACCACTTTGGCCGACGCCGACTCGCACTAACTCTGGAGAGTGGTCGGTGACCATGAAAGTCAAGCTTCGAGCCGGACGGCTCGGAATGTCGCTGACAAGGGCACCGGACGTGGAAGAAGATGACATGTCGCCGATGGAGGCTATCTCGCTGCTGTCACCGGTGAGTCTGAGGAACCGTTGGGGGACGAAGAGCTCTGCTAAGGAGGCGTGAGAGGCCATTACGGCGTCTTGGCGCGCCGGTTCCGACCGCAAAAAAGAAGGCAACGCCCAGCCTTCCAAGTGAGTACGCAAACTTCAAGTTCAAGAATGGTGAAACGGTGGAGGACTTCTCCCTCCGCTCGCAGACGCTCATCGCAAAGTTGAAGAGTCAAGCGTCACCATCGACGAAGAGGAGGCGGTCTCCAAGTTCCTCCACTCCATGCTTCAAGAAAGTACATCCAGATCGCTCTATCCATAGAGACGATCTTTGGACTTGTCCACCCTCACCATCGAGGATGTGGCAGGCCATCTACAGTGGACGAGCTCCGGAAGCGGCGGCAAAGAATGAAGGGCGGCGGAAACTCCTGGCGGCGGAAGAGGGAGGTTGCTCGGCCGAAACTCGGGAAGGCACCTCCTCCATCCACGGTGGCAACGACAAACATCGCGTAAGGCTTCTTCGGAGAAGAAGCAAATCGACTCAACGCCTGTCGGTGTTGCTAAGGGGAAGATGGGCCATTGAGCGCACGGAGTGCCCAAATCGCAAGAAAGGAAAAGAAGGCTCGTGCTCACCCGGTGAAAGCCGATGATGAGGATGAGGCTACTATCCTTATGGCGACGTTCGCGGCATTGCACGCACGCCGAGGCCATGGAGAGGGAAGAGGCGATTTACGGTGGAAGGATCTAGCAGGCCACGAAGACCGTCAACCTCGACGAACCACGCGCCCAAGTCCATCTTGGGCATGTGGGTGTCGACCGAGAGCAGCAGTGGTATCTCGGACTCGGGCGCCAGAATTACATAGACGGGCTCCAAGGACTCCTTCTCCGAGCTCGACGGCGATGTTACCGGTATGGTGAAGTTTGGTGACGGCTCAAGGGTGGCTATCCAAAGGCGCGGCACCATCATCTTCGAGATGCCGAATGGGAAGCACCGGCGCTAACGGATGTATACTACATCCCGCAACAAGATTCCAAAGATCATCGGCAGATTGGTCGCCTAGATGAGCGCGCGTAGCGAGGTTTCGATCAGGGACGGCGTTCGAGGATCGAGAGATCGAGAGCAGCGACTTTCGCCAAGGTGAAGAGGTCCCTGAATCGGTTGTACCTGCTTCGACTGAAGGTAGAGCAGCCGGTTTGTTCGGGCGGCAAGGCACTCCGAGGAACCGTGGATGTGGCATGCCCGGTTCGACATCTCGACCACGGCGCTTTTGGTCGGCCGGGAAGATGGTCCGAGGGCTACCCCTCAAGATTAAACACGGGAGGCGAAGCGTGTGTGACATTTGCCGCTCGGTCGGGAAGCGAGGAGGCTACCTTTCCCAAAAGGCGCTGCCAAGTATCGCGCTGAAGGAAGCTCGAGCTAGTTCACGGCGACCTCTGCAGCCGATCACGCCTACTACATGCGGTGGTGGTGGTACTTCCTCCTACTCATGGACGATTGCGATCGCTACATGTGGCTACAACTCTGACGAGCAAGGACCGAAGCGGCGGTGGCGATCAAGAAGTTCAAGACGCTGGCAGTGAGGCCGAGAGCGGCAAGAAGCTCCGTGTCTTGAGGACCGATCGGGGTGGTTAATTCACTTCGGTGGAGTTTGCTATGTAATCGCAGCGGATCAAGGTGTGGGCAACATCACACCGCTACCGTACTCGCCACATGAGATGGCGTGGTGGAGCGACGGAACTGGACAATGGTCGGCATGGCCCGATCCATGATGAAAGCCAAAGGATCTTGCGGCAAAGTTACGGGGAGAGGTGGTGACCATGGCGGTGTTCATCCTCAACAGCGGCTCCAACCAAAGCCCCAACGGGCAAGACGCCGTTCAAGCTTGGTGCGGGAGCAAGCGAACATGTCATTCCTCCGGACATTCCGGTTGCATCGGCCACGTCGGAAGAGCGCTTCGAACCTCACCAAGCTAGAGGACCGTGGAGCACACCCATGGTGTTCCTAGGCTACAGAGAGGTACCAAGGCATACCGGCTCTATGACCCACGCGAGACAAGGGATCGGATCTCGCATGACGTTGTGTTCAACGAGGAGGCGCTTGGGGCCGGCACGAGCCCGGCACGAGGGAAGCGGGAGGCTTCACCAACACATTCGTCGTCGAAAGCACTTGGTCATCCACGGCGGTGGAGACGCCTGGGAACAGGTGCCACGCCTCGGGAGGAGCGCCGAGCACTCCCGGCGGTAGAGTCGAGCAGCACAGAGGCAAAGGCCGAGCACTTGAGGAGGGATCTTAGAGCACTCGAGAGAGTGTCGAGCACTTCGGAGGAATGCCGAAGCACGCCAAGAGTGGAGCCGTGAGGTTCTACATGGTGGCGACCACTTCAGACGGGTACCGAGCACTCCGTGGCGGAGCCAAGACGTCTTATTGTGGTTCCAACCACTCCAAGATCGAGGTCGGGCACTCCTCAAATGTGGCCGAACACCGCAGGGAGTTATGGCGAAAGCATACCCGTAAGCGATCTGCGCCGAGCACTTGGTGCTATGCAAGGCACTTCGGGCGGAAGAAGAACTCCATCACCCCGATCGAGTTCACCTCACCTCCAAGTGACATCACCGAGTTTGTGGACGTCTACCACGAAGGTGAGGAGTTGAGGTTCCGTGAAGGTGGACGACATCGTCGGGCGCACGAGTCCCTCAGGTATGGCGGGTAGGGCGCTCAACGACGCACAGTCGCTACTCGTCGTCGCAGAAGGAACCACTCCACGTTCGCGCTAGCCGAGCGCGATGGAAACTGGCGATGGCGGCGTCTTTGGAGGAGATAAAGGCGTCGAGGAAAGCGAGACTTGGCAGCTCGTCGATCCACCCCAGGATACCGTCCGATCATCCCTGAAGTGGGTGTACAAAGTCAAAAGGACGAGCTCGGCGCCATTGTCAAGCACAAAGGCATGCCTCATCGCCGAGAGGCTTTGTCCGCCGCGAGGGCATCGACGAGGAGGTCTTTGCACCGGTAGCGCGCATGGAGTCGCGCCCGCTTGCTACTTGCTTTGGCGGTGGCAAAGACATGGCGCGTCCATCACATGGACGTTAAATCGGCCCTTCCTCAACGGCGAGCCGGCGTAAAACGGTCTTCGTCCGTGCAACCTCCGAGGTTCGTTGTTAAGGGAGAGGAGCACGGTGCTCGATCGCTGTAAAGCGCTCACGGGCCGAGGCAAGCCCCCTCGAGCATGGAACGCCAAGCGATACCACGCCAGGCGAAGCTTGGGTTTCGAGAGGCGCGCAAACCGAGCACGTGGTTTCACACGCTGCGACAACAGGGGAAGGAAGAACCTCGTGGTCGTGTATGTGGATGACTTAATCGTCACCGCGGCATGCACGGAGGATATCAACTTCAAGCGAGAGATGGCAGCTCATTTCGAATGAGCGATCTCGGACGCCTTCTCCTACTACCTCCGCATCGAGGTGAGACGGGGAAGGAGGAACTCACGCTCGGGCAAAAGCGCGTGATGCTCAAGCTGTTGGAGAGGAGCGGCATGGTGGAGTGCAAGCCGCGCGTGACTCCGGATGGAGGAGCGGTCGAAGCCGACGGCGACAAAGACCGCCGCGAAGTAGATGCAACACTCTACCGCAAGCATCGTCGGCGGTTCAAGGCCACCTAGTCCACACAAGGCCGGACATTGCGTTCGCTGTGGGCTCACGTCGATCGCTTTATGGAGGATCCCGGAGAGGATCAGCGGGCTGCGGTGAAGCGGCTACTACGCCACGTCAGGGGATGGTGAATCATGGAATCATCTTCCCAAATACCGAGGAAGTAGGTTGCGGCAGCCACGGTGTTGGCCCAATGACGCAGACATGGGAGGGGACATCGGCGACGACGGAGCACCTTCAAGCGACTTTCGTCTTCCTCGGGTGCCCCAATTTCATGGTACAGTAAACGGAAGGTGGTGGCGCTATTCACGGCGATGCGAGGCAGTGATGCGAAGCGCGGCCACAAATGGGCGTGGTTATGCCAGGTGGAGCACGCCGCCGCTAAGGCGAGCTAACCGCGTGGAAGCTCACCCACCGATCGATGGTGGACAACCATTCCGCCATCGCCTCGCGAAGAATCCGGTTCTGCACGACCGAGTAAACACATCGGCGTGAAGTTCCACTTCTCGGATTTGTGTTGATGGAGGGCGATCGTCATCGAGTTCGTCGAACCGCTCGGCAGCTCGCAGACGTTCCTCACCAAGTCGGGCCGGATGACTTGACTCATGGAGTCAAGGAGATGATCGGCATGGAGGGTAACAAGGGTTAGCGAGGATTAGGGAAAGATTGTTAGCTAATCTCACGCACCTTGTGAGAACACAATGGCGAGAGGAAGGCGGCCCGACTTGTTTACTGTCATGTGTGAACACAAAGCAAAGGGAAGGCGGCGCCGACTTTGCCCCCCTTGCCATCTGATATAAGAGCACCGTTTAGGTGGTAGCCGCCAGACGCTCACCTGCCGGCAGATCGAGAACAAAAGTGCTGGATGGCAGCAGAAAATTTCGTTCTGGTAGGTTATCTAGTTAATTGTGTGTGCGGCATGCGCCGCACATGGACCAGATAGTTAGAGTTGTATAAATAGACATGTGGCCTTCGAAGAAAGAGAGCTCAGATTTGCCATCACCTGCCACAGGGGCTTCCCAACGCTCGTTGCCTTGTATTGTCGCGCTTGCTCTGTTCTCCTTCTTCTTCTAGCTCGATCCGTGGTGTGTGGAGTACGGACAACGCGCACGTGATCTGCCGCGGCTAGTGGGTGCTCGGCAACACTAGCGGCGTGCTTTCGGCGAGACCGACAAGTGCTCCACTCACTTTGAGCCAGGTGGTCGGTAAGATCAGCTGATAGTGGCATTGTCGTGAGCCGGTGATCCTGTGAGACCAACGGAGTGGTCTGGAGGCTATCGCGGTGGTCTGGAGGCTATCTGTAGTGGTCTGGAGATCATCTCGGTGGTCGGGAGGCTAAGTGTGGGCCAACAGAAGCATGTTTTCCTTTGTTCAAACAAAGAAACTTGTGTGACTATTTAGTCCAACTATTTATATTCAGCCAGTTCCTCAACTGCTTGTACATATGACTAACAACTGCTTATTTCACATTCGGTGCAGACCAAGAACACCTTGATTTCAGTACCAAGAAACTGCAAAGCTTTGCCAAGGAGAAATCTTGTGATCGCTGAGAAAGCCTGCCCTAGCAGGAAGATTCAGCGCTGACACTGAAAATCCTTGGATTAGCCTTTACAGACACAACCTAAGTTGACATGGGAAGGAGCAGAAGTGAATTATCCAGTTTGGTTGAATCGTAGGTGTCCAACTACAATGTTGTAGGATATCTCCTGTAGCAGATTGCTTTCGCGTCGAACAAAAATTGGTGTGATTGTTAGCACTAGCAAAAAAATTGTTGCAAATTGATTTTGAGTTGTTGAACAAAATTTTGATTGTATAGTTTTTTGAATTATGTTTTCCTATGACATTTAACGTGATAAGTGTATAGTTCTGATGGAGCATCCTTGATGGCTTAGCTGTAGTTCCTGATGGGGAGTCCTTCATGGGACAATCAGTGTGTAGTTCCTGTTTCAAACTGAAGACAGGTGGCAAACCTTAAGTCTTTAACACCAATGTTAGCCTTGCTCACAGTTTGCAACGAGAAGTTTGATAACTTGCAGTGTGGGTCAGTGGGTGCAAATCTGCTTACTCAAAATTGTGCAATTGCAGCAGATATGACTCTTCAGCTCAGATAGCTCAGAACAGTGGAGGCATCCATGTTGTATGAAATAAATAGGCATTATTACCAGCGAAGTCTATTCCTGTGTGTGATCCAAAGAAGCTCCAGCCGTCCGGTTCTATTTTATGGGAGAGGAGAGAGAGAGGGCAGCGACGGCGGTGACGATCTGATGTACCGCATGGAGCTACAGTACCGAGGGTACTGTTCACAACTAAGGTTAGGAGGGTGAGAGAGAGCCGTAGCGTGAGGCGTTACTTACCCATGGCGAGGCAGAGGGAAGGGTTTCCTTCTTAATTCTTGCTTGATTATAGATTGATATATCGACTCTCATTATATAGAGATGTCTAATTTGGCCCCTAAGCAAGCGACTAATTAACCCTAATGGACTAAGGCACTGTTTGGTTGGTATTTTGTGGTGGGTTTGTGGAAAAAAAAAAAAAAGCTGTGTAAATTTGTGAGTTGTGGAAAAAGCTTGCTTTAATTTGTGAAAGTTGTAGAAAAAGCTTGAAAGTTGTTTAGTTAAACAAGTATAAAATATACCTTTTATCTTTATCTCTCTTGAAACAACTATGAAAAAGAGCTTTTTATTCCACTAATTTTGACGAAGCCAAAAGGCAGCGGTCACTATTTCAAAATATATTCTGGGCATTTATACGAGAAAACACTGCTCAAGCAGTCAGTCCTTTGATTGGGCTTTTTGGCTTTTTTTGGGGCCAAAAGCCAAGCCAAAAGCCCAATAAACAGGGGCCTAAGGTCAATAGGCCCTTGACTCCTCTAACAATATCACTCTTCTGATTTGTCGTTCTCTGTTACTATCAGTTGGTGTAGAATGATAACACATGCAAACATAGGCCCTGACAACCCTCCGGAAACAAGCTAGGACAACCAAAAGCGGTGTGCCATCTCCCTTTGAGGTCATAATGAAAGAGATGGAAGGAAACCCTGGCAAGCAGCTGATAAAGGAGATAAACCCGACATGGAATCACGGACCCAAAAAAACATACTTGCTAATGTTTCCTAGACCTGAAGTTTTTGCTCATGTCCCATTTCACGTGGTACACACTGTTCTGGAGAAAGGTATGCTCAGGAATCGTGCCCCACAAGAATCAGTGCATTTAATTTATTAGTGAAACTATTTATATTCAGCCAGTTCCTCAACTGCTTGTACATATGATCAACAACTGCTTATTTCACATTCGGTGCAGACCAAGAACACCTTTGATTTCAGTACCAAGAAACTGCAAAGCTTTGCCAAGGAGAAATCTTGTGATCGCTGAGAAAGCCTGCCCTAGCAGGAAGATTCAGCGCTGACACTGAAATCCTTGGTTAGCCTTTACAGACACACCCTAAGTTGACATGGAAGGAGCAGAAGTGAATTATCAGTTTGGTTGAATCGTAGGTGTCCAACTACAATGTTGTAGGATATCTCCTGTATAGATTGCTTTCGCGTCGAACAAAAATTGGTGTGATTGTTAGCACTAGCAAAAAAATTGTTGCAAATTGATTTTGAGTTGTTGAACAAAATTTTGATTGTATAGTTTTTGAATTATGTTTTCCTATGACATTTAACGTGATAAGTGTATAGTTCCTGATGGAGCATCCTTGATGGCTTAGCTGTAGTTCCTGATGGGGAGTCCTTCATGGGACAATCAGTGTGTAGTTCCTGTTTCAAACTGAAGACAGGTGGCAAACCTTAAGTCTTAGCAACACCAATGTTAGCCTTGCTCACAGTTTGCACGAGAAGTTTGATAACTTGCAGTGTGGGTCAGTGGGTGCAAATCTGCTTACTCAAAATTGTGCAATTGCAGCAGATATGACTCTTCAGCTCAGATAGCTCAGAACAGTGGAGGGCATCCATGTTGTATGAAATAAATAGGCATTATTACCAGCGAAGTCTATTCCCTGTGTGTGATCCAAAGAAGCTCCAGCCGTGGTTCTATTTTATGGGATACTTTACAGTTCAGTTTATTAGTGAATCTCTTAAGGCCGTCGCGAGGGCCGACCATCGGCCCAGCCCCAGCGGGAAAGGAAAGGACAAAGGAGGAGTCGCCGGCGCTGCGCGTCAGTACGCCGGGACGGGGCCAAGCCCAACCTTAGCCGGCTGCCGCTGAGAATGCAGATGCAGCGGAGGTGACTCGGAGGGAAGCGAGGCACAGTCAGCCAGCGTGTCCGCTCATGGGAACCTCCTGCTGGGCGCGCACGTGCATGGTGTGCGGAGGTGGCGGCGGCTCAGGCTGGGCGCGCTCATGCGGCGGGCGGCGACTCGTGCCCGGACCCGGAGCGGAGTGGGATGACACATGACACTGACAGGAAGGCGGAGTAGCGTGCTCCACTGGCAAGAGTCGCACGGGAGAGCTAGGTGCCTCCACAGACCAACGTGGCCTCCGACTGCATGTTATCCTGAAGAGCTACGTCCCTGTCCGTTTCGCTGAATTTGGTTTACGCCGAGAGGAAAACACTATTCGTACGTTGAAAAATATTGGTGAAGAATAGGGCACAGGTAGCAGAACAGGGAGGGCATCACGAAAAATGTGTTGGAGATTCAGATGTCCTGTGGAGTTCAATTTGCTGATTCAACTTTAGTTTTTGCCACATGGATTTCATATCCTAATTTAGACTTTGGAATACTACTTCTATTTATCTGATAATAAAGTTTCCATAGTATAGCCTAATAAAGCTTCTAGCACGCAACCGGTGATGATCAATTTTGTGCTCCATGCCCCGGCTCCACGCAAGGGCAGCTAGCAAAGGGGGCAAGCCAATGATGCAGCACGACTCACGTTCAGTGTCGCTCCATTGAAGCTTGGTCACATTGCAGATTCCACTACCCTATGGCAAGCGATGAAGTAAACACTGATTATATTAGTGTATCTTACTCATACCAGTGTGTCTTAATTCTCATTTAACCTCTCTTTACATTTTGAAATTCTTTTTGTCAGCTTCATTTACCTTCTCTTCTCTACCAACTTCAGTTTAATGCAGTCCATAACCAGAACAGAAAGTGATCTCTGAGGTGTCTGATGATGAATAGAGAGAATAAATGGTTGTAAAGAAATACAGATTAGTTGAGTCGTGTTACAGTTCAGTTCTAAGCAATATGCTAACTCAGGGCATTTTCTTTCCTTTTTTTACTGTTCATCAGGATAGCTTTCAACTCTATAGGCTGTTCAGGTTTCTTTATACAACAAATTATTACTTTTAGAGCTTCTTGCATTGCTAAGGTGAAGTCAATGGGGTCCCTTAATAATCACACTATCTGTGGTTACTTTGTTGGATGTATACATTATCTTTGTTTCAAGTGAAAATAATTTATTGTTGCTGTTTTTTTTTCATACACAACTGGATCGAGATCCATCCTATGGTACGTAATCAGTAGAAAATTCAGTTTTTGTAGATGAAGCCTTTGTTTTATAGATATTAGGTAATTACACTTGAAGAATTAGTCAATTATATAACAAAACAAATATCATTTCTTATACCTGATGTTCAAATTTATTTGATGGTATAAATATCAATTGTGGCAAACTATTAGGTGGATTTCTTTATTTTTACTTCTTATTAGTGCATCATAAAGGCAGTGCATGTTATTATAGTGCTTTAGCTTGACCACTTGTTTGAAAAAAAAAGTGCTACAAACTACATATTTGAAAGCCAAACTCTGAAACTCATATGCAGCTAATGAAGTGATGCAGCATTGTACTTACTGATTTCAATGCTTTTAACTATTGCTGCAATTCTCAACGTGACTTCTACCGGCTAAACTATCACATTCAAATAATTTTAGGCATGCAAAAAAGGTCACAAGCTAGATATTAAACATATAAGACCAGTAATTATGTCCTGATCTGATACCATTCAGGAACTCTACCTGCGTGACACATGACTACCTACAGCAAAGAGACTAGATCTATATCTAGAATGAATATATCTACTTTATCTCTTGGCATCCACAGACAAAAACACACACACGAAAGGACAAGAAATGGGATAACAAGGGCCCAAGAAATCAAAGAAGCCCACGGCGGCAGCATTGTGACACAAGGTTCTCGCCCTGTTCGTTTGGGCTTGTTTGGCTGATAAGTCATGGCTGAAAGTACTGTTGACTAATTTGGTGTGAGAGAAAAATACTATTCGTTGACTGAAAAAATACGGCTTATAAGCCAAATAAGCCCAAACGAACAAGCCGTCTTTTGAGTAGAAGGCAGCTCGAGCTCAAGTACTTACGTCCTCCTACACACCTTCCCAACGATATCCTGTCAGAGGCCAATCTGCTGCAGAGCGGATACCTCTTCATCATACCTGTGGCATTTATATAATGTTTACTTGGAAACACAAAAATACATACAGTATATGCAGCGCAGGTGAACCATTATACAGGACCATTCAGTTGTCAGATCAAAACCAATCTAGACGAAGCCAAGGACCAGTCAGTTGTCAGACCAAAACCATATATCCAAGCAGGAAACGAAGATACGAAGACCCCATAAAGCCACGAACATGCTTCGGTCTTTTGCATCCAGAATCCTCTGGAAGTGCATACGTACTCCTCTGGAATGAAGTGCTTTCGCAAGGGAACCAAACGAAGAAGATCGATATAGTAAGTGTGTGATTGCTACCCCTGGCAAAGGTCTCCTGCCCGAAGGATCCGAGGAGAGGGTACAGGTTAGGTCAAACCCCATCAGAGACTCCTAACACAGCCAGGTGCCTCTTTTGGCCATTCCTCCATCGGATGTGGCCACCAGCACTAGTTTGACAACTCTGCAATTCAAGACCTGATGCAGGCCTGCCAATGCCACGATCGTAAACAAGTTAGAAAATATATTGCAACCTTTATCACTGCAAGTGTTTTTTAAGCCATCTGATGCCTTTCTGTACACTCTTTTTTCATGTGATTCGGGAGTAACTTCTAATCAAATCAGGCATGGCCAAACATTGCAGAGGAAACACTTGAATAATCCAAGGCAAGCTTGGGGAGCATAGAAATTATGCTTTGCTATCGTAGGTACAAAATGACTTACACTGCAAACTATGCCGTGGAATATGATTTTTAAAACATTGCAGCTGTAAATTGACTGAAACTACCATGTCTCTGTACTGAAATATCTACACTTACGTGGACATTACTTCCACAGCTACAACTGTATAAAACCTTAGAAATTTTACTGGAAAATAGAGAGAAGAAAATTTATACCAGATAAGTTTCTTAGGTCTGTTCTTTTGCAGAAAGCTCCAGAAGATACTCTGCCTCCCTCAGGAACAACCTTGCCAGCTGCTTTTGCCCTCTTCGGTACACTATACATGAACGGTAATTTATTTTTGACTTCTTTTTGTGCTTCTCATCACTTTCACTGCGAGAATAAAGAAAATGGTTTGCATATCATTACGATAAAACATGAGGTTGATAAACAAAAGACGTGCTCTAAAATATGTTAGCTCCATGCACATCTTGGATATTGGGGCTATTCATGTTGTATCCTAAAATAACCATTTTCAATAGTGCCCCATAGTACATTGCAGGAAATAAGTATAGTACCATGCATGGATGTGAATTTAAGATAAGGAAAATAAACAAAAAAAAACTCTTGAGAAAAGCCAAAATTGATCTGCCACCCTCGTGTAGTCTTCTGACTGAATGGAATCAACCTGCTCAAGCAGTTCAGTGTCAGATGCTTCTGTTCCAGAGCCCTCTTCAAGTTCAGCCATTCTTGCAAAATGGATGGAGGATGATCTATGAGTTATTCTTGATGCTATACCAAAGACGGCTATATGATCCAAAATACATCAATAGGAAGATAAAAGTGATTACTTGACCCCAAGAAGATCCACAAGCAAACCCAGTGCACCCTGATCACCGCAGACCTCCCAAATAGCACTTTGGATCTCTGCATCAGATATTTCTCTATCTTCACTAGATCCAACCTAGCAAGAACAAATTCAGCAAAGGCCCTAGAATCAATTTGTAGCATAATACTTTCAAGTTTAGATGCATTGCATCCAAATAAATTTTTGAGCACTTCAAATATATAAGTAGTCATCAGTTGTCAAATAGGCCACATAGAATAATGCTGAAAACAAAAGTTAATCTTCATCTAAATTCTGACGTTAGATCAGGAAATGAAATTTGAGATCACAATTGCTTCATGAATACTTTTTTAAGGCATGCATAGCCAGTAAAGCTCCTATTCATGAATGCAGCATTCATGACATGGATCATGGATGTGATGCCAAAACTAGTGCCTCCATGCAAGCGACATGAAATAACTATCATCTGGCGCTGCTGAAAAAACAGGGGCATATGCAGCAAATTATGTAGCTGCACACATTACAAGAGTGTGAAAGCACCCTGCTAGTTAGTTTTAAGATTTTGAAACCTAAGGACTCCAAGTTGAGTCATAGGAGGAGGATGTCAAGCTAACAAAGCATGCCTAAATCACGCTACATGGAATTCTGCCATTTTGGTACAATAGATGGCTAAGAAAAGATTCTTACGTGCACAGTCACGAGTCTCCTACTCCTTTTCAGTATACAGTTATCAACAGATCAATTCAGACGTAGCGAAGCAAGCGCTGATCACTGCGTCTCCAGAAAATGTAGTATGACGCCTTAAGAATAAAGTCAAAATCTAAATCATGAGATTATAGCCTCAGGAGTCAACTCTTGGCTTAAAATACACCGTAAAAGTGCTAACCTCTCCAAGTAAAGAAGCAACTTGTTCAAGCTCATGTTCTTGCATGGCAATCGTCCAGAGAGTACTCATAAATTCCTGAGGGAAAACATTTTGTGAAGATATGATGGAACTTTGCGTTGACCACTCCAACTAAAACTTGAAAATGGACTAGTATTTTTCTTGCTATCCTTATCTTCACTGGAACAGATACCAAAAATACATTATCAAGCAATCTTCTGGGTAGGAGACATCTCAATTAAGCCCTTCTGCAAAATACAGAAGACATACAAAGTGAGATTCATGGAGGTATTGAATGCTTAGAGGGCTTGATCTGGTTAGTGCAGTCATCATAATCTTGAGCTGTCCTGATCGGGACAAATTTTGAAATCTTTGTACAAATTAACAATCAAAAGCGATATGTAAGGTAATTAATAAGCACAAAGTACCTATTACTAGTAGGCGATTCCCAAAACACTGGCATGTACAGGTAGCACCTTAATATAATGATAGAAGCAATGCATGAATAGGGTGGAAAAGGGCTAATCCCTTGGCAGTACCTGCATCTCTAGTAGCTGTATTTTTGTATCAGCAGACTGGATCTGTCTAAGCGCTTCCAAAGGATAATGAACCTGCACTTAGCAAGTAACCAGAGCTTACTTTATTAGATACATCTTATGTAAGTATGCCAAGAGAGGGAAAAATACTGAATCTTAACAATTTAATCCTGTAACACATGAAGTCTTTCAAACAGCCAATCGAATAATTGTACGGTTTCTGAGTAACTTGTACAAACGACGAGACACAGATATGCTATTCTATGAAATTTCAAATCCTAGCTCTATTGACTCAGCAATAAATGAGAAAGGAATTAGTAATGAATAATGACTTCATCCTTTTCTTTCAACTTTCCACTGCAAGTGTTCCTCATTTGGTTGCTCCAAAGAGCAATAGAGTTAGGTTTCCAAATATCACAGGATGGTAAACTGATTAGTACCACAGATTTTTAAGCCAAACATTTACTTGGTCAGTTTAATAGTCCAAATTCTGACCTTTCTTTATTTATTGGCTACAAAAGATAAATGGCAAAATTCTAAATTATTATCTTTTAGCACATACATCATTATGAGGGTTACCATGAGATAATCATCTGGATTGTTGTCAACCACAAATCCATAGAGGTACAGTAGTTCCTGTAAGTACACAAAGTACAACTTCATCAGTAAGGCTATTCTAGTTGTTAAACTATTAAACATGGAACTGCACAAAACAAAACCGTCTTTTCACCTCTAAGTATGATCAGTGTGAAATCTAGAGCAATAATTCAGCATTTGCACTACAAGTAAATCCATAAGGAACTAAGGATATATGAATCCATGTGCCACTCAAATCAAATAACCAGACCCCAGGGATAAAAAAAGCCACATAATCTTCAAGCAGTGCATCCCCCTCATTTGATTTTGTTTCCTTTTAGATTATGCATCGTCAAGACCAGGAAACATTAGATTGTTTTCTGGATTTCTTTGCCAAAATTGTAACTAAGGCCTAGGAATACAGATCTAAAGAAATTTCTTGTAAGGGTTTCTATTGTTCCACAAGAGGCAATCACACAAGTATCATGGTGCCGTATTAGTATACTACAAAAAGTGTGATAGAGAGCCTAAACAAGAATATGTGAGACAAAGAGAGTGATCCAAGTCATACAACGGCAACTATAATAAAAACAGAAAACTAAAATTAAAAAAGAACAAAACATTAGCGGTAAACTAATAACACTAGATCTACACATATTTTTGTGAGTAATACCTCATTTCCTTTGTTGCCATAGTTTATGCAGATCTCTGCTCCAGCCTCAGCAGAACTTTTATCAGCTTCAGAAAGAAACGAATACATACAATTAATCATAACGGGAATAATTATCTTACTGAAAATATTAGCTTAAAGGAAAGCCACAAAGTTCATTTATCATGTGGTGAACTATACAAAAAGAAGGTTGGATCATAGAAGTTACCAAGCAAGAGGTACATTGAAGCAGGAATTCCAGTAACATTGCCCACAGAATCAACTTCCCATGTTGCCAGTGCCTTTACATCTAGTGAATACAATCAAACTAGCTTATAACAGGGAAAGAGTGATGCTAGACTAACAGATACATCATACATGTTTACTTTCTTGTCAAAAAACAGGCAATACTTTGTCAGACTATAGTTGATGAATTAAATAATAGAACCCTTACTATGATTGCAGAAATCAATTCCTGGGACAAGGCCCTCAACCCAAATTGACTCTGTGTTACTTGATTTAGAATTCTCATCAGCACTATGATCCTTAGCTGTAATGTCAATTTCCTGCCAAAAAAAACGAGCAAGTATTTTGGCACAAGAACATATGGATGAAGAAAACCTTAAAATTAATAGTGAAGATGCCAGAAAGCACGAGTAGAAATGATGCCCATGGTATACCAGAGCCTCACGAAGTTTCTTTAACTATTTCTATGTTAGGAAAAGGACACCCACTTGAGCATACAGGTACAATTATGATACCAATCCCCCAAAGTCTGAAATGGCTCGAGACTCAAGATTTGTGACCATGACACAATGTTGAATTCAGTTTCAATTTTTAAAAGTCTGCAACAATCCTGAGGCTCATTTGATGGTGGGGATAGTACATTTACCTACTCCCTCCGTTCCAAATTGTAAGATTTGTGACCATGACACAATGTTGAATTCAGTTTCAATTATGATACCAGTGCTAGGATGAAAGGTTTGAAATTGACCTGTTGGGCAGGGGGGCCAGAATAGCAAGCATCATTGCCGGTTCCGATTTGTTCATCGCCACATGAACCCGGAAAAACATAAGAATGAGGCAGTGGTATGTTCAGTGCTCGAGTCCAGAAGATTGAGTTTGCCCTGTCAAAGACTCATACTGCTGATTAGAAAGAAAATTAGCTGGAGATAATAAAATTGGGATGTCTATATGGCAGTTTCATTAAGCTTTCGATTATGTACACTTGTGGAAAGAATTAGTCCTTGACACCATCACTTTAATCAAGTAAGAATTACAGATTCCTTAACACCGATCAAATTTTCACCATGACCACAGGAAAAGGAAGCAGGTACTCGATACTAGATATTGAAACATGTTAACTTTTTTTGAATGACTAATACAGTAATACCATGTCATGCCTTATTTGGTTCAGCTATTGTTTTTTCGTGTGGCTAACTCATTTATGCACGTGGGCCATACTGAACATCCAATTGCATGGTAGATTTGCAGGTAAAATAGTATAGCTATGCAACACTACTAATCATGGTGAAAATGAACTCCTAATTGTTATACAATTGTAACAGATGATACCTAATTAATCTACACTATCATAAACAAAAAATAACCACAAAAGATTCTTCTGTTTCTTCTTGATTACAACATTTCAGGATTGTCTTCTTCTCTTGATTCTCCAATCCCATGTACTGTTTACAACATTACATTAACACAGCGTTGTCCACAGTCCACATAATGGCATGATCAATCAAGATGGTAAAATGATATCAAGTGAAGTTTACAGTATGTCGTTTCTAACTTTAGTACAAACAAGAGTTATTACATACCAAAGGAAGTCCTCAAACAACACTTCAATTGAGCTGCAAAATAGTTTTGATAGTATTAGCATTTAACGAATGGAAAGTTTCAAGCAGATCAAAAGAAGTACATTTCTCGGCAAACATGCTACAAGCAATGTAATGAATCTTAGTTTCAGAGAGAGAGGCCAGGAGACACCAATTTACTTGAGAGTATGTCATACGTCCGATGGAGGGCCCAGGAGAGGACCCGGCCCACCCAGGCCGGCATCGCAACAAGGCCTCAGGCGCCCTGTCGGGCCCAAAGCAGACCCGGTGTGAACAGTACCCGCGGGTACTGTTTGGCCGCGGTATGTCTCTGCTATCAGGAGATTGATTATATAGGGGTTTGGTTTGTTTAGGAAAGGAAGATCCATATCTATAAGGACTTCCCTCGTTAGATTACTTAGGATACAAGTCTTCCCATGACTATAAGTAGAGGGGATAGAGGACCCGTTTTTGAGGCGAGCGAAGAACTCGTCGTGAAACATCTTCTTCCACTGATCGGTGATTTCGCGGACGTTGTTGCAGACTGTCTCCATGTCGACGATCTTGGTGGTGGTGGCCATCGGATCGATCTGGTCTCCGGATACCAGGTGTAAGGGTCCTCCCGGGGGAGGGGGCTGCGTGCTAGGGCTGGGGGGTAGCGGCGGCTATGGTGGTGACGGCTAGGGTTTGGGGAGAGAAGAGAAGGAGATGGCGCAGGGAGAGAGGGGAGGGAGGCGCTGGAGAGAGGGAGAGGGACAGGGAAGCCCTTAGGCTGTTCTTTCCTGATCGCAATGATTACTGCCCTGTTCGCTTGGCTGATAAGCCATGGCTGAAAGTACTGTTGGCTGATTTGCTGTGAGAGAAAAATAATGTTCGTTGGCTGAAAAAGTACGGCTTATAAGCCAAGCGAACAGGGCGTACATAGCCCCTCTACTTATAGTCCTGGAAAGACTTGTACCCAAGTAATCTAATGAGCAAGTCCTTATAGATATGGATCCTCCTTTCCTAAACAAACCAAACCCCTATCTAATCAATCTCCTGATGGCGGCGCTATACCGCAGGCGAACAGTACACGCGGTGCTACAGTACCCTCGGATACTGTTCGCACCGGGTCTGCTTTGGGCCCCACAGGGCGCCTGAGGCCTTGTCGCGATGCCGGCCTGGGTGGGCCGGGTCCTCTCCTGGGCCCTCCATTGGACGTATGACAGAGTACAATAGAGAGAGAATAATCTTTTTTCTTGCTTAAACATAATACTTTATGTATCAAGAAATAACAATGAACCTTTCAAGAAAAAAGGGCCAGATGGCACTGGCTTTACTTGAGGAGATGGCAGAAGAGAAGTGATATGGAATGAAGTTAATATTTATGTGCTTAAGCATGATGCAACATTCTGTCAGTTTTCAGGCTCCTAACAACTCAATCAATGAGACAAAAACAATGACCGGGCACCTAATAAATAGATATCCATGCACCTAAAAAGCTGAATATCTGACAATATTTTAGAAACGCCTAACTGATAATTTGATGCTAAGCAGAATTAGATGCAATCGCTAGGTCGGTAGGCCCTAGCGCCAGTTCCTTGGTTGCACAAAAACAGGCCAGTATTTGCGCATAAGAAGTGATGCAGCATAAAAGAGTTAGAAGAATCACCAGCATTATTACAGCACAATCAGAGTGAAATTCAAATTTCAACATGAGGCCATGAGAGCATACATAGGTATGTCATTATTTGGGTGATGTAAATTTGTGAATTGATGGGTCTTAAGTACATTTTGAAACAAATATAAAATCATGAGAGATGCAATTAGGTCAATAACATAAGATCTGCAAGTGTAGTAAGGGCTAGCTGCAAAAGGCTATTCAGATCAAAATAGACTCCAAAAGTCAATAAACCATAATGGTAACCACAAACCACACTAGAAGTGAATTTCAAACACCTTATAAACTAAATCCAAACCTTGCTGATTCATCGACATGTAAAAGCTCCTCAACGAGTCCTTTAACCTTCTCATCAAATGAGGATTGCAATGACTTCCTCTGAAACAAAATCCCAAAACGACTGATTGTCTTTACCACCCAAGATCCCCAAGCAGAAGTCTAACAACAACAGTGATGAACCTGGATCACCGTAGCCCGGTGCAGAGTCGTCCCTTCCAGTTCGGCAAGCTCTTCCTCAGTAAACCAAAGGGAGCTCCCGAAGGTGGTCGGAAGCATATCCAAATATCTGCGATTGCAGTGACCCACCACTTCAGCTACGGTTCAAATTATTTCCATGTGCGAGGGGCAAGGGGAATTCGGTTGCAGATTGCGGTCTTACGGCTTCCAGAGTGAGCCAGGGCGTCGGTGCTCGGCCATGAGGAAGAGCATGACGAGGAGGCGGTCGTCGACGCCTCCCTCCTCCTCGAAAAGCGCGCGGCACCGCAGGCCGACGAGTGGGTCCTGCAGCACCCGCATCGGCGTGATGGCGAGGTCGAGCGGCACCACCATCGCCACCCCTGCACCGCACCGGCGCAACGCCCGGATGAGCCTCGTCAATTCTGGGGGAGAGGAGAGAGAGGAGCGTTACCGTCGTTGGCGCCCGGCCTCGGGGCGGCGGTGGAGAAGACGCCAAAGCTCTTGCCGCCGCATGCGCGGATCGTGCAGCCACGGAGGTCGGCGCCGTTGGCCTGCAGCGGAAAGGAGGGTCGGGGTTTAGGGTTTTAAGGGGGAGATTGGACGGGATATGGGAATGGGAGAGGGAGCGACCTGGAGCCATTGGAGGAAGGATTCTAGCTTGACGTCGTCGTCGGCAGCGGCGGCTGCCATGGCAGTGTTCGAGTTCGACGAATTGCGCGAGTGACGTGGAGGTAGCTGCAGAGGGAATTGAGGGGCTGACAGGCAGGTGGGCCTGATTACGATCAAGCCCTTGGGCTGACAGATGGGCCTGATTGCAATTAGGCCCATCCGATCACGCCTACTCTTTAACTATTCAATTACTGGTAGCGTGCCCGTGCGTTGCTATGAGATAACTAACAATTTATACTAAAAACACATGGATCGTACGATAACATAATAATATTATAAAAATTAAATACCAACGTTAAAGTGACATTTAATCCAAAGAGCAAAGTTTATGAATTTTACACAATCACGTAGTGCGCGGCGTCGTAGGCTCACAAACTCTACTTTATAGATCTTTCCGTGATGCGGCTAAGATAATATTTTATATTGGCAGAAAGAAATCTCTGATATCCATTTCTTTCATTGTAATCCATTTATCTGGACAATATTTGAGGTGAGGGCACGGTTACAGTTTTTAGTAGCTTTGCGATATTGTCCGAAGCTATGAGATGACTGATGTCTTGCAATGATCTTTTTATTAATTTAGTTTTTTATCTATGTTTAATTATTTATTCAGTCTATTTTATAGGCACGCCGGTAGATAATGGATGACAAAATTTAAGCATCCATAATTTATCTCTTTGACTTTGAGCATGAGTTTTGTTTTTACTGTAGCGTTAGCACGGGCATGCATGAAAAACGAAGATGTCTTTACACTGCAGAAATCTTTCAAGAAGACCATGCATAGATTATTCTTGTATTGAATATTATATATATACAATCACCTAAATATTCTAATTAAACTACAAAATTTTGAATTAGGATACGAGGTAAGACATGCAAATAGATATTTCAAAACTACCTATAGAGTCCAAAGAACTTAATAAATAAATTCTTTTGGAGGCAATGCAACTTCTCTCTAATCTTTCATTTGGTGTAGTTAGTGTTATCATAGTACCCGCATGTATTCATGGGAAATAAATCGTGGACAAAACATCGACACTTTTTTATGCGACATTTCAACATGGGTCCATCGTCCTGCCAATATCCTTGAGGCAGATCACATAAAGGAAGAGAGTCCCTCTATGAGATTGCTTACAAGAGACTTAAACTTATATTTAATCATGGTAATGTTGAATTGCTTTGCATCAAAAGCATCGGCAATGATAAACGGGGACATAGGTTTTAGTATACATAGTGGAGGAAAACTCAATCTTGGCCTTCTCAACAGCTTTTTCTGAGCCTTTGCAGTGCTAACTGGTCCTTATTCAGATAGTCAAGAGGTGCAAAGAGGTTCCTTTTATCTTAATTCTCTTTCCTTCTGTGTTAATTCTCTTTTCTTTTGCTCGTTGCCATGTATGCTAGTGCATGCAATGTGTATATGGATAGCACAATAATTTTCTACTTTCTATTTTGCCGTGATTCCTCTATCACATGACAAGTAATATTCAATCAAGGAGAATGGCATGATCAATTAGTAATTAAGATTAACCTGTAACATGCGGGAGATGTCGTGGGATCGCAGGCGTGAGCAGACGGACGAACCAAAACAAATGTCGCACCAAAAAATATCCACACTTTGTTCTTTTTAGTTGTATGAGATTTTGGCGACACTCATCTAGCGCACGGCAATCCGGCGCCAGCAGCGCATCCGAACGATCGTTTGTGGAGCCAGGGGTCAGAAGCTAGGACATATGCATATGGGCACTGCAACATATACAACATCCAACTAAAACACTTGCAATATATGTTTCAAATAGTTGAAACATTTAAAACATATATTTGCAACATACGTGTATAGCCAGTACAACATATGCAACATCTAGATACAACACTTGCAACATACGTATGAATATAGTTAAAACGTTTGAAACATGCGTCTGAAACACTTGAAAAAACACACATGATACACTTAAAAACCATTATAACACATACGTAACATCCAGATAAAACACTTGCAACAAATGAGTGAAACATATACAACATCCAGATAAACACACTTGCAATAAACATCTGAAAAACAGATAAACCATTGGGAACAAACGTTTGCAACATACGTGTACAAACATTGTAACATATGCAACATCACAATCTACTTTTGCAATATCTACATGAAACAATTAAAACATACATTTGAAACAACTGAAATACTTGAAACATGGGCTTACAATATGTTAAAAAAACATCCTGAAACACTTGAAAAACACATCATCGCTGCACGACCATAACCTACCTGGTGGGCAACTATGGTGGCGCAGGCTCGCTGGATGGTGCGCGCCGCGCATGCCCCCGCCATGCCCGGCGTCGGTCGAGGGAGAGGAGACGTTGCCAGATCTTGGGAGGGCGCCACCAGCCGGGGTAGGGATGGGTCAGCGGCTTGCTTGAGCCCGGGAGCTAGTGCCTACTCCTATGGGATCTGTAGTGCCTCGCTAAGGCCGCGGCGGGCACGCGCTCGTCGGGGGCCGAGGCAGCGAGCTTTTCCTTGAGTTGAGCGAGGGTCTGCGCCAGTGTGCCCTCCGGGAAGATAGCATGGGGGAGGATGAGCTTGGGATGGGAAGGAGCCCATGCTCGAACGCCTCCCACTGCGGGCAGAGCAGTGCCGTGGGGGACGAGGTGGCGGGGGCCGGCGGCATCACTGGAGCTGGAGACGGGGCCGCGTCCGGCGGCTGGTCCAGGGTCTCATTGGCCATCGCAGCGACGCGAGAGGGGCGTGGTGGAGGGGGAGATCTAGGAGTGTGGTGTGGGAATGGCGAGGGTCGGAGGAAGTGATTCGATGCGTGCCTTCTTTTTCTTCGGCACGATCGCTCGCGACCCAGGTGGGAAAGATGCCCACGTTCTATTATTATCGTTATTTTGGACACATTGAACTCCACGAAAATAATAAGACCCCCTTTGAAACGCATGGATTTTACAAGATTCGTACAAAAGTCAGTTTAATTTTATAAAAATATAAATTTAGAATTTAAGAAAAAAATGTTCAATTCAAAGGGGCCTAAGATGTGCCAAATCAAATCCAAAGGAAGATAGGAAGATCGCTACTGCAAGCGAAACGTAATAGGATTGGATAGTATGGTGATGATAAATAAACACGGTCACTGATCATGACTGTTTTGCTACAAAATAGATAAAGGGACATAGTCACTATCAATAACTAGAAGCATATCTCGCGCGTTGCTTCGGGAATTACAAATTAGTGAATTGTATAGCATGGTGCATAGACAATAAAATGTTATGTGTCTTGCTAATGTGGACATTACAATTGCACGTGCTAGTAGATTTTAATAGTATATTGTCTAGTGGGATAGTTTGCATGTTGGGAGAAATATGGTAGTGGGGTTTGTATTTTATTGTTGTGTAATAGTGCAGTGTCTAGTTGGATAGCTTGTATTTTAAGAGAAATTGTGGAAACTTTACAGTAGCATTGTACTGCATCGTAGAGAAAAGATGACATAGAACGAGAGATACTGAAATCTTGAAATAAAAAATTGATCATTTGAAAAGTACACACGGTTCATTTCAGGAACATAACATCTGGTGACTGCTGATAAATTGACAATTAAAATTGCATATAATACATAAGCATTATTTATGCTAATTAACTATAGAGAGGCGTCCGATCGCTTTTTCAATTAGGGCATCGTGCTCACCTCATACCGCTCGCATACAGCGTCGCCTAGGCATTGAATCCACTGAGGCGGATCGTCTTGTGTGTAAACGCGCGTCCTGTTAGGAGGGAGAGAGCGCATTGCATATGCTGTGAGAAAAGGAGGAGTGGCGGCGCTGGAATGAGGGAGCAGCGCGTGCATACCTCCGACCAAAGACTACCCATCCATCTAACTCATGCCAGTCGAGACTCGAGAGTGGGAGGGAAAGGGAGGCAAGAGGGGGAGAGAAGAGCGCGGCGGCCGCGGCGGACCGGCGGTGCCGCCTGCGACCCTGAGTCCGTGACTCATGTCCCATCAGCGTCCGCGACTTCTGCCCCCGTCCACAACCGCGATTCCCGCCCCGTCCGCGGCCGTGAATCCTACCGCGACTCCAACCCCATCTGCGACTGTCTCCGGGACTTCTTCGCCGCCTCCGGCCCAATCTCCATCACTCGCTCCACTCTGTAGTTATGCCCTCCCCTCTTGGCCTCTCCTTCCTCTGTTCTTCCTCCAATCCTCCACCCCTCTTTCCACTGTGGCTTTGCTTTTCCTCCCCTTCTTTCTCTGCTCTGCTTCTTGCACTCGTGCTCTGCTCTGCTACTTTCTGTTATATTGTGGTGCTATGTAGGAACAAATAGCTTATAGTCAGTGCTCTTTCGCTAGTATATACCTCGTGGTTGCCTAATTGGTTAATTGGTGTGAATATGTGCTTGTATGCATCGAACTTTCTTTGCATAAGAGATGGACAGATGGTTAATTTATTTATCTGTCATTGTGATATGTGCCTCTCTGATTGTGCTGTCCTATGGAAGGTTAGGGTATGTATATAGCGTCGCCTCGCCGCGTGCCTAATCCGCCTAGGCATCTCGAAGGGGGTGGAGCGCCGCACCTCGCTTCACCGCCTTAAAAACTATGCTATAGAGAGAGTAATTTTTAATGATCGGGTATAACTTTGGACGCACACAATCCACACACTCCGCACTCACACCACACATACACACGCTGCGTGCTGCGTATGTACACATGCAAAGAAGAGATTGGGAGGCACGTCGTCTCAATCATGCTGGAAACACGCAGTATGTATGTGTGTGCGTGTACCCTATAATTTTAGAAAATCCCACACAAAAAGTGTGACCACCAGGTTTAAATCCTTGGGAGCAGCGTCTCAGTGGACATCCCTACACTGGACCAAAGGCCCGTTCGTAGAGAGAGTATTAGTACAGGGAAATCGAGCACGGAGCACCTCGACCAGTATGGCTTGCAGGCCCACCTCTCCCGCTTGAAGGGTTCCCACTTCCCAGGCCCAGCACTCTAGCATTTCAGTTCCAGGCCCGCAACTTTCCTGGCCTTTAGTACTATGACCGCCCTCCTATTTCTTTTCTCTACGCATCGCGACTCGTCGGCGGAGTCAGTTCCTTCTGAAGCCGCTTCCATACCCTCCGGCGCTCTCACTGCAGATCTTCAGCGCAGGCTTCTCCGGCGTCGCCGCCAAGGGCCCACCTCACCCTGCAGCAAGCCGCATCGGCGCCACCACCACCCATCCCCTTTGCCCGCTCTGGCTGCAGATCTTCAGGGTAACCTTCCCCGGCACCATGCCCCATGCCAACAGACTACTGCAGCCTTGGGTGATGTCGTATTGTCGTCTGGCAGTAGGGATGAAAACGGATCGGATACGAACGGATATCACTCATATTATATTTATTTTCATATTTCTGTTCGGATTCGGATTCGGACATGGATAGCGTTCGGATACATATACGAATACGGATTGACTCGGTTACGGATACGAATAATGAGTATCGAATACGGTATGAATCGGATTCGGAGAAGGTCGGATACAAATATCTATTCGGATATTGAGTAAAAGCAATATATATATATATATCACGATGCATAAACCATTACACCACTCTATGAGTCCATAATCCATCTAGATTAAGCCGAAAGACTAAAGAGTAAAGCAACAAATAAGATAAAGATACAGATACATTATACATCAAACATCATATAAGCACCAATCTTCGCGGCATGAGTAGAAATAGCCAAACACATTGCTTCATGGTCTCATGGAATCATGGTCATGGATTCAAGATCTACAATCCTTATATAGGCCATTTTTTCATTTTGAGAAAGTTTGAACAAAATGTAGTTCAAATTTCACAAGTGTGTGACATAGTTTTAGAAAGTCTGTATGAGATTTAAGAATTTATGACTAGTGTTTGATAAAACTTTCTCAAATGGGAAAATGAGCTATGTAACAATTGTATATCTTGCTGAGATGATCAAACTTGGTATTCAGAGTTTTTTCATCTGAGGTCATTTAGTGTCTCATTTGAGCAAGTTTGACCAAGTCAAATTTGGTCAAATGAAAAAACAACACTTTGACTCTAGTATTATGAACTCTAAATGACTTCAAATTGAAAAGTTTTGAATACCAAGTTTGTTCAACTCATCAAAATATACAATTCTTGTTTTGGTCAACTTTCCATTTGAGATAGTTTGGACGGTTCAAATTTGTGATTTTTAAATTTCGATGCTTACAAACTAGTTTTCGGAACCCTAGATTATCTCAAATTGAAAAGTTTTGAATACCAAGTTTGTTCAGCTCATCAAGATCTACAATCCTTATATAGGCTATTTTTTCATTTGAGAAAGTTTGAACAAAATGTAGTTCAAATTTCACAAGTGTGTGATATAGTTTCAGAAAGTCTATATGAGATTCAAGAATTTGTGACTAGTGTTTGATAAAACTTTCTCAAATGGGAAAATGAGCTATGTAACAATTGTATATCTTGCTGAGATGATCAAACTTGGTATTCAGAGTTTTTTCATCTGAGGTCATTTAGTGTCTCATTTGAGCAAGTTTGACCAAGTCAAATTTGGTCAAATGAAAAAACAACACTTTGACTCTAGTATTATGAACTCTAAATGACTTTAAATTGAAAAGTTTTGAATACCAAGTTTGTTCAACTCATCAAGATCTACAATTTTTGTTTTGGTCAACTTTCCATTTGAGATAGTTTGGATGGTTCAAATTTGTGATTTTTAAATTTTGACGTTTACAAACTAGTTTTCGGAACCCTAGATTGTCTCAAATTGAAAAGTTTTGAATACCAAATTTGTTCATCTCATCAAGATATACAATCCTTATATAGACCATTTTTTCATTTGAGAAAGTTGAACAAAATATAGTTTAAATTTCACAAGTGTGTGACATAGTTTCAAAAAGTCTATATGAGATTCAAGAATTTATGACTAGTGTTTGATAAAACTTTCTCAAATGGGAAAATGAGCTATGTAACAATTGTAGATCTTGCTGAGATGATCAAACTTGGTATTCAGAGTTTTTTCATCTGAGGTCATTTAGTGTCTCATTTGAGCAAGTTTGACCAAGTCAAATTTGGTCAAATGAAAAAACAACACTTTGACTCTAGTATTATGAACTCTAAATGACTTCAAATTGAAAAGTTTTGAATACCAAGTTTGTTCAACTCATCAAGATCTACAATTGTTGTTTTGGTCAACTTTCCATTTGAGATAGTTTGGATGGTTCAAATTTGTGATTTTTAAATTTTGAATAAATATCCGGATAATATCCGTTTTTAAATATCCGGATATATCCGATACTTATCCGGATTATCCGATATCCGCCGGATATCGATGATATTACATCCGTATTTGATATCCGCCTAAGATATCCGTTTTAGTATCCGTATCCGAAAAAAAAACCGGATATGCGAGTAACTACCTAGATAAGTGTTCATATTTGTTCGGTCGAACGGACGGTCGAATAAATATCCGTACTGTTTTCATCCATATCTGGCAGTAGTGATGCTCGTGGGATGAGGCGGGGGAGAGAGAGATAGACGTGGTCTATTTTATAGGGGCAGATCCTGTGCCGATGGTGCGCCCATATGAAAAGCCAAGAGTCAGTTCGGTGGAGATCAGTTTCAGTGTTTCAGATGAGAGCCCACTATCTCATCGGTTTCTTCGGTTGCCTCTTGAATAACTTAAGGCAGTGACCGGTGGTTACGGGGCCTGGCTTCACGAAATCGCGGAGAAATCTGCTCTCCTAGGTATAAGATAAGATAATGGTGTGATTAGCTAAATTTATAGTACTCAGCCAACCAAAGGAAAAAAGCTGATTCGTTCTAACAATAAATTTGACTTCGACAAACTGTGTAGTGGAACTATATTTAGATGGACATGGATGCAATATAATTTTAAGAAATAAGCCTCGATGTAGTAAAACTTTTGACCAATAATTTAGCTAAAAATTATTATAATACAAATTTGGTATGGTTAGATTTATAATCAAAGGGTGGAGCCACCCTAGTGGCGTGATGGGGCAGCTGCCCCAACTACCGACGTGTTCACCTCCAGTAGCGGAGAGCTAGAAAAACTTTCTTAGTGGGGCAAACTCCAGGATGAAAGGAAAAAAATCACATATGGAACACAAATTATAGCAAAGCAATGAACAAAGAACTTCAGACAGTACTTCTAATATGAAGATTAAGTATTAGACACTGAAAATAGATAAAAACGAATAAAACTAGAAATTGCAGAAGCACTACCTCACCCAACTCCCATTGTTGGCTTCACCAAATCCTGCTCTGCCGCTGACTTGGCCGTGGGTGGCTGTTCTAGCTCATGCTCCTCTCCTCCCTCCATCAGGCTCGCAGTCGCAGCTCCTAGCGGGTCGCAGGCCGCTACCGCTCGCTCCACGCGATCGGGCGCAATGTGCTTGCGTCGCCGCCTCGCCGGCCGAAGGCCACTGCGCTGCGCGCTCTTGCTATGTCGCTCCGTTTCTGCTTCTCCTCGCGATCAATCTGCTTGCTTGGTGCTTGCCGAACACCGGCTAGGGTTGGAGTTGGAGATGCGAGGATGGAGGATGCTCGATTGGGGAATTGGGGAACAATTATTCACTAGGCAAGTGGGCGTGGGCATAAGTGGGATGGTTGGGCTTCATATGTTTTTTTTGACAACAGGCTTCATATGGGTTGAACCAAAGTGGAAAAAATACAGGCCTAGCCTCCAGCCGCATGCCATTAATTATCTCCTTCTATCGGCTGTCTCTACTCGTCGCCATGGCACAGAGTCGTGGATGTTCGGCAGCCGACCGGAGCTAAGGAAGAAGGGTTGTCTGGGTCTGGAGGTGAGCACACCAATAGCTGGGGCGGCCGCTGGCTCACCCCTGCTCACCTCTAGTATAGAGTATAGACCCTAGTGGCGATAGCCACCTTAGCAGCATGGTGGGGCGGCTTATTAAGACGTCTTGGAATCGGACTCCATGTCAACAATCTCTAAGCACGCCATGAGTCCAAGTCACATGTAAGACACAAATAGTGTGGCCCAATATGTCTTAGAATCAGATTACATATCGTCATCACTAGACATAAGTTGTTCTAACTCGTATGAGCACCGGTGATGAGTTCGGGACACACACGAAACACGGAGGGCGTGAGTGCACTTTGAGAAGTAAAAAAAGTAGTTAGCAAGAGGTGGGCGAAAAAATGATATAAAATTTTGGGTTTTTAATATTACATATAGATTATAGATATAGATGTAGATGTAGATATAGATATACTCCCTCTATCCTGTAACATAGCACATCTCAGCATTCAAAAATGTCCTCTAATAGGGATTCTAGAGTGATAAAATAGTTTTGTATTAAATAGTTGTATAAATTTGGTAGGTATTATGTTGCTACTTGATATCTATCCATCAATCATCATTAATCATGTTGATGCCATCGTCGTCCTCATCGCTACAATATGCCCAAAATCCTAGCAATTCTTTTCCACCAATGACTTACTTCTCAAAATACGGGCCAAGGAAGCAAAGAAATAGTAGCGATACGAAGGACTCACACGCTACCCAAAGGGGAAAAGATACACTATTTTGTCTGATTATGAAATAAAGTGAGGGCATATGTATCTTTTGTGCTTTTGTGTTCTCTCTTAATCTATCCTAAGATCTTTAGAATGCACTATATATTATATAGGGAGTAGATATAGATATAAAAGATATTGATATAATCACTAAGACGACGGTACAACCATCTTCCAACTTGCTTCATTTCTCTATTATGTGCAGATTGACGTACAATCAGGTGTTTTAGTCAATGTTATGCATCCTGTTGCAGTTATTGTTTCAGCCTTCCTCTGCTTTTCATGGTTGTGTGGCTACTTCCACTCCAGTTTGTGCATACATAGATTTGCATGTATATACATAAATATAGATCTGAATTCCCCACAATGACATGTATATTTTCTTCTGTCAAAAGTGTTTTTTTACGTACTCGATGTCATTTAACCACTGAAATGCATTAAAAAAAAAGAAAAGAACAGTATGCTATTATTTTTGTTACTATTTGGACAGCTCTATTTGAGTGACAAGTCAGCATAATCAGCTCTGATCAAGCTGTGAAACTTGCGGAACCTTCTCCTATCGACCAACGGTGATCCCATCGTACTGAAAATTGATGAGTTTGGGTTTGCCAGGTGACAGCAGTATGTCCCCTCATTATTGCATTAGTATTTATTCAAGCACAGTTTTTTTGGCTCCTCCACTAAATGACATTGATTTCATCAGGATTTGTCACTGGGACGATGTTTCCCACCTGATTGTTCTCCATGTATCCAACTAATGGGGCTTCCTTGCTCCTGTGTATGCAGGTTATGGCCACTGTAAGGGTTTGTTTCCTATTGGAATTTAGTACAGATCCTATCTTTTACAATACATCAACAACAAAAAAAGGCCAGTATTGAAATTCTTTGCCTAGGTGGTACCAGTAATAATGTAATATCTATGATCTTCAGTAGTGTATAATTGCTTCGTTCAGTTAAGATCTAGCATCTTTTGTTGTTGGTTCCTCCATTTGGTTGTGGGCATCATATTCTCCTGTTAGGTTCAGCTACCGATGGATTGTTGCTTGCTCTTCGTAATGTAATATATAATCCTGCTTGATTGTTACTGTCTTTGAGTAGAGATCCTTGATGATGCAGTTCCTTCTTTAAAAATTCCATGTCCATTTAGTAGCTGGTATGTTTGTATTAATGTTGGTATGTTTGATGCTCTCCTGCTCTAAAGCTAATGCTACTTCCTTAAGGTTTAGCATGTTAAATTATTTGCTTCTATGTCATCCGCAATTTTTTTCCAAACAATAGATTTTATTAGCAATTTAGGAGCTGCACCTTACTGCCTCTATTGTATAGAGAACAAAGAATGCTTCTTTCTTGGGCTAATCCTGCTGCAAAGCATTAGAGGCAACAAAAAATAGATGTTTTACTCAATACAGATCCCTTGTGAGGATTCTTGCTACAGGTGCTGGTGATTTGCAGTGGCTGTATATTTCCTTACGAAATTTGGTCAATAAATATCCATGTCGAGGGTTGGTGCTACATGTGCTGGTGGTTTGTTGTGCCTCTCGAAATTTAATTTGGATATATAGGTGGAGAACTGTCGGTCTGAGAGTGGTACTTCAATTCTGGATTGGTTTAGTTGATAAGTCAGTTTTGGTGTTCATGCTATTCTATCTCGGTCTTCCCTGCTTTCCTATATTTTTTTCTTTTCATCTTGGTGACTGTACTTAGCTCAGTGGTGACAGGATGCAGCTAATACATGTAACGGATAGATTTTGTAGCTGCAGAGTTTCTATTACTGTGTTTTTATTATCAATCTGATGGTCTGTGTAATGGCACATAGTACTACCAAGAGCTTCACCTAGAATGGAATTGGTGTTGTTTTGGGTGTATTCTCTCCATTTCTACATTTCCCATGAACTTTCACACTATTTCCCCTTTTTACCTTATTAGAATCTAGATGCTACATTCTCCTTTTGTTTGTTCCCAGGTATCAGAATAGACAGCTAATTTCTCTATTTCTATTTCTGCTTTCCATGTTCACAGGTGTGCACCATGGCTTTTGACTTCCCTCCAAGCTTCCAGCCTCATGCAAGGTGTGGTACCATCTGTGTTCATGCTGCAAGGAGATGGGATGGATCATTATTCATTACCTTTGTTTTATAGATACCTGGCCGGTTTTCCATACATTTAGTTTGTATCACTGTTTGCAGTGCAGATTTTTTCCTTTCTCATATTTGTCTGTACATTAGGTACCTTTCTCTATTCATGATTTGCACGAAAGCTTTTCGCCTGCTAGCCTGTTGACTGTTGGTCTAAGACAATTTGTACAGGTACAAATAAAAAAGAGGTCCATTTGCTGGTTTCTCCATGAAAGCCCGAGGTTACAGCGAGGTACGATTCATAGCACCCCGGCTTTCCTTTTTTGGTTTTGTCCTCAGCTCATTGCTTACCTACATATCTTTTTAAAATCTTGATCTTTGGTTATTAAGATTGTGTCCTAAAAAATATGCTTCTCTACAAAAAAACGAAATCTTCATGATAGAAATATAAGTTACCAGTGAAAGAAAAAAAAAAGCATTCAAACGCATAGTTTTATTGGTACTGTCTTTTTTCTTAATTATTATACTGAGATCATACTTTCTTTTTTTTCCTTTACGAGGACCATGAATAACCAGGAGCTGCTGTCCTTTTTCTGCCTTGGCATGTTGCATATGTTGGGATTTAAGAGATCTTGTACCAAAAACAGGAATACAGTTGCCGATATTTTATTTTCGTGAGTGTGATTATTTTTGCACTGGCTGTTTTTAACAGGTCTGGTTGCTAATGGGCCGTTGTTTTCCTCTCCGTATTGCATTTCATCAACTGAAGATCATTGTTGTGCTGTAGATCAACTGTAATGCTTTGGTATACCTACCGTACTTTGTGGTTTAGCAAACCAGGTCTTTCTTTGTATATATGTAGACCCAAAAACATGTGCTGCTAAACTCCTCCCAACTACTGTACAATTAGCTCCATGTATAATATCTGTATAATTATGCTTCAACCCGCTATTATATTAGTCCATATTATGCATACCATGCAATGTCAAGTATACATTTCTGTGTCTTCGAATTTGTGCCCTCATTTGCGTGCGCGCCCTGCCACTAGTATATAAGAGAGAAGAAGCATTGGAGGGGTGTGGAGGCTTGCTACCTGTGGAAGCTTGCAGGGCGAAGCAGAAGAAGCGAGTAGTCGGTCGTTGTCGGATCAGAATGGCGGCGACCAGCAAGATGATGGCTGTGGTGACCGTGGCCGCCGTGCTGCTACTGATGGCAGCCGTGGAATCGGCATCAGCCACGGGACTGTCCAGCTCCAGCACCCTGCACGGGGGCTACTCCTACTCGCCATCATCCAGCAGCCTGGGGGCAAGAAAGCTACTGGTGTGCATCCCAAGTGGATTCCCTTGTACTCCTCTTCTTACAAAAGTGTTGCTCCCGCCGTTGTTCACGCGGGTCGTGCCTATGATGTGATAGCCTGCGCGCATGCTAGCTTAGCTTTCACGGTGCATCTCATGCATATGATTGCACATGCATGTCCCTGTGCACGTGAGAGGGAGGTGTTTCTACTGCCGCGTGCTAGAGGCAGCGCGTGCTTAATTTGCTTTAATTTGATATCAAGTCTCCGTGTTCAGCTATTGACCTATTGTACGCATTTGTTGTTATGTTTTTTGTATGGTTCAATAAATTAATAAAGCAGTGCATGCAGTGTTTGCTTTATTTTGTTCATTTAATTTCCAACTCAATAGGAAATCCAACTCTGCCAAAAAGGAATTGATGATGAGCAAAAAGATAAGACGAGTTGAGCGTACAGCCGTCTGTCACGAGAATACTTGGTAGGAATGGAATCGAAAAGGATTAGCACGAATTTGGGGGAAGGAAAGAAGAAATATAATGAGAAAATCACGGCAGGAGTCCGCGAGGTCTGTATTAGAGTTTTCACGAGTTTTCGGTTACAGACTCGATACCCTCTTCCTCTCCTGATATCAGCTTATAAACCGCTGGACTGACATAACAGCTGAGTGCGTGAAAACCCTTTAAATTGTCAGTGAAAATGCTAACTCACGTACATAAATGATGAAACACTTTGGAGCGGCAACACATTTGCAAAAGGGTGAAAGAAGTAGCTCTGTGGAGCGTCGGATAGAACCAGCGCAGGCATCGGACAAATCGGAGCTACTGTTCATTGCAGGGGTCCACTCGTCAGATCACGCGCAGACTTCGCAGGAGGCATGGGATGCTGGCGACTTGTCTGAAGATCATCGGACTTGTCTGATGGTGAAAAGTGCTCTCTATAACCTCTATGGATTGCATCGGACAACGCGGTGACGTTTGTCCAATGGTCATCGGATAACACGACATCAGACGGGGCGTAGACAAACGTTGGGCGGCAATGGTTGAATTCAAACTGCTAGTGACACGTGGCATCTCCAGGTGCATCGGACAAACTGACATTTGTCCGATGCGGACGTGTCCGAGATGGTCACGTGTTCAGCCCATTGAAGAGGTAACGGCTAGTGGAGCTCTTAGGGGTCTATAAACACTACCGGACTCCTTGAGTTTGCCGAGTGCCCGAAACACTCGGCAAAAGACAGAAAACACTCGGCAAATGGTTCGCCGAGTGTAACACCCGGCGAATAGCACTCGCCATAAACAGTGCCTCCTCTCTTCTTCTAGCTCGGCCTACAAAATTTCACCCCAATGTTACAATAGAAATCAAAGGTATGTAAGAAACAATGAACGACGAATAAAAGAGTAATAACCTGCAAAGTCTGCATGGCGTGCTGTGCACTGGTCGGCCGTGGGCGTATGAGCGGCCTCTAGCCCGTGTCGCTTGCTCGGATCTGGGAGAGAGTGGGAGTAGTGGCCGTGTCGACGACGTTGTCGCCAAGCCAGTACCTGCCATGCTTCTTGCCTCCTCCCACCCTCATGACAAGGTCTCCTTCGAAATCCTGGGTGCTCGGATCGTACTCTGGCCCATGGACCGCCTTGGCCGCCGTTGTGTACTCGGTGAGACAGCTGTGGATGGAGGGATTGCTGTACGCCGAGGGGGGGGGGCGTCCTCCGGGTTGAAGTCGACGGCGGACGTCGCCTTGCCCTTGTGGGCCATAGCCCATGCCTTCACCTGGGATCAAGGTGCGCCACCATGTGACGCCGACTGTGAAACAAACAGTAAGATCATTAGAAACTATGCAGAAGCAAGCGTTACAATACATAAATGAAGTCACGTACCTATCTCTCCACGTACTCGCCTTTACCGGCCACCCAATTTGGAGGCACCTACACGTCAACAAGCATTTGTCATATAAGAAGATCACAGTAAGTGTACTTAATCTCAGGAAGAAACAATATTTACCAGCATGTATTGCTCTTTGGTCAGCGTCAAGGTTCTTGCGAGGTCTTTGTCGATCTTCACTTCCTTGAAGACAGCTTTGTATTGCTGTATAGCCAGGACACGTGCCTCGTAGTGCATGTCCTTCACGAGCTTGTAGCAGGCTTTGTGAGCGTGCCTCTCGGCCCTCTCCTCGTATCCCTCATCACATCTGTAGAAATCCTGCATATAAACATTATGTATGTAGTCATTATTTCAAGGATGTGATAGGAATGCGATGTATTGAGCAAGATAGTACGGGGAAGGCTTACCCACAACTCTTTCACAACCCGCTGCGCCTTGTTGTCGAATTTCCTGCCTTCCCGATCTCATGCATCGGGGGCAGAGGCGTAGTGCTCGAACGTGTAGGCCAGCTCCACCCCTCCTGCCCAGTCCACCAGGCTGAGGAAGTGTTCCCTACACAGAAGACCCAGGATTCCACCGGGAAGGCGTTTGTGATCACCTGCAGCCACAACCTTCCATCCCCTGTCCAAGTGATTAACGAAAAAATATTAGTTTGTATTTTGCCATGTTAAACATATCAAATGAAGTAGCAATAACATCTTAAGATACTTACCTTGGCCCATTGGGGCGAATCACCGGCCGTTTTGTGAAAGGTATAGGCTGTTCCGGGAGGCGTGAAGGGCCTCGCAACCAGATCTTCGAAGTAGAGGAAGAGGAACCCCCCACCGAGGGCTCCTCCTCTACCTCGTGCTCCTCGTGCTCGCCCTCCTCCTCCTCGTGCTCGCCCTCCTCCTGCTCGGCCTGCTCCTCCTCGTGCTCCTCGTGCTCGTGCTGCTCCTCCTCTGCCTCCTCCTGAGGCAAGGGAGGTACATGCGAGGGAGGTACACCTTTCGTAAAGTTCTTGATGTCTCGTCTAAATGCATGCTCAACAGGGAGGAACTGTCGATGCTTGTCGAACAAAGAATACTTGCCACCCTTCTTCAACCAAATGAACTCCACAGCTGTCTTGCATAATGGGCATGGGAACCTCCCGTGAACACACCAGGCGCAGAATATCCCATACGCCAAGAAGTCGTGCAGGGAGTAGTGGTACCAGACATGCATTCTGAAGTTCCTCTTCGTAGCTCGGTCATATGTCAACACCCCTTCCTCCCAAGCACGGACCAGCTCATCAATTAGAGGCTCTATGAACACACCCATCTTACTCCCCGGGTGTCCAGGAATTATCAATGATAAGAATATATTATGTCGTCGAAACACGACACCGGGGGGGGGGGGAGATTGAGGGGGATAACGAAGATTGGCCAACAAGTGTATGGGGCAACCATCAGTCTATAAGGATTGAACCCATCTGTTGCCAACGCAACACGTACATTACAAGCCTCAAGAGCTTTCTCAAGATGAATCCCATCAAAGTGGGTCCATGCTTCACCATCAGATGGATGTACCATCTTCTTAGGACTATATCGAGTGCCATTTTTGTGCCACGTCATCTGTTTTGTGGTTTCCTCGGTTATGTATAGCCGTTGGATCCTCGGTAAGAATGGAAGGTACCGTAGGATCTTCACGGGGATCTCAAGCTGCCTCTTCTGACCATCACCAGACTCTACCTCCAGGTCCCTAGAGGATTGACACTTTGGACAGTACTTTGCTTTCTCGTGTTCTTTCCTAAATAGGACGCACCCCTTCGGACAAGCATGTATCTGCTCATATGGCATCTTGAGTGCACGAAGGAGTTTCTACGACTCGTACATGCTCTTTGGCATAATGTGAGCTTCTGGAAGCAAGCTACCAATAACTGCCAACGTAGCATCGTAACAATCTCGACTCATGCTAAACTGAGCCTTTAAGGCCATTACCCGTCCAATGGCATCCAGTTGAGAAACCTTTGTGTGGCCGTGAAGGGGTTTCTGTGCCGAAGACAACATGTCATAATACGCCTTTGTGGTTGCCTCTGGCTCCTCCTCCCCACCTTCTTCACCTACGTGTGCTTCGTGAAAGTCATTTAGCCAGTCACCTACCCCAGCATCAGCATCGAAATCTTCGACGCATGCTCTCACGACCTCCTCTCTCATCCGATCGGCTTCACCGTGGTAGATCCACCGAGTATAATCTGCCGTGAATCCATTCTTGCAAAGATGAGTAGACATGACATCCTTTGGTTGCCGACGCCTGTTTGCACATCTACTGCATGGACACCAAATGGCTGACGCTCCTGGAACTAGGGCAAATGCTCTATCTATGAAAGCCTCTGTCTTCTCAATCCATTCATCAGTCAAAGCACGCTGACTTGGGGGCGGCCCGTGTACATCCACTCACGGTCATTAAGAATCAATTGCATGTACACGACATTAAGAATTAATGCTTAAATAATAGTAAGGAGGGTTCATGTTCGTGGAGGTAATGTGAAGTGGAGGGCTCAAACCCTTGTGAAGAGTGCCATTCCACACAAGCCACACGAACCGAACGGGATCGGTCGGCCCTTACCTTTGGGAGGGGGCGCCGGCTCTTCCTAGGGGGTTGGAGAGGGTCGGCCGGCCCTGCTTGACGGCTGCAATCCCCACACCTATTGATCCTTGTCAGCTCAGCTCGAAACTATAACTCCTGCATATTGTTGAACAAACATAGCAGAGTAGAAAGTTAGATATAGCTATCTACTAAAGGAACAGCTCATAGAATTCCATCCCAAAAAGAACATTTACATGAAGAGGAATAAGATCATTTTCGACAATAAATACCAAACAGCACATGTTTCTGACTTAAGCACACATATTCATTGCACCATATATCTCATAAAGGCTATATATCTTAAGCATATATTCATTGTCAAAACTGCAGCATATATCTTAAGCACATATTCGTTGCAGCATATATGTTTTTAAAATGCTATATATCTTCCAAGCTAAGCCAAGAAAAAGAAACATTTTTCTGTACTTGGGCATATTATGACAAGAAACTTAAATAGAAAAAGACCCACTGCCATAGAACAAAAGGACGTTATCACAATACAGGTATCTCCAAACACAATACTATACTTTTTTCCTGAATACACCTGAGAGCTGTTTATCATTCATTAAAGAAAAAAATTGGTACAGAACCAGTTCAAACCCATGCAAAAAATACACAAGGCGCATCACTTGCTAAAAAAATGCAGTATACTAAGCAATAACCAAAAGCAAGTACTGGTCAAGAACTGAAGATACCAAGGGTGCATATGGTTGAGTAGGATGCAATATTCGAGCATTTCTGAAGTAAAGAACCAAATCCTATCCCAGTTAACAAGAGCATAACCACATTCACATTGAGGATGAGACAAGGGATGCAATGATACAACCATAAGACAAAAGCACCCAATACATTGGCGCAGAGCTAATTGTTAGGTATGGAACTAGAGCAGTTTCTAGCAAGGCTCATATAATACACCCATCCCAGGAGCATCTAGAAGTACCACTGCCCATTTCAGGCGACGAGCAAGCCTGTTACAACATTACCATCACATAGGAGTATAGATAGTAGAACATTCTTAGACCATGTTGCTCCAGGAACTAAAATCAGTGGGGCAAAACTTCATATAGCACAGCGGTGTAATAACAATCTTAGCACGGGTTCTCTGTCAGCTCACCTAGCTCGATCCGGAGCTCGGCGAGGCGTCGATCCGGAGCTCGGCGAGGCCGGACCAGCTGCGGCGGCCCCCAGTCGTCAGTGTCAGGGGAGAGGGAGGGAGAGCAGTCGTCTCCGGCGGCCTTCTCAAGCGAGCACACCAGCAGGGCGGGGGGGGAGGGAGGGGGGCTGGGCGGGCGCTGCTACGGTGGGCGGGGGAGGAGCAGTGGTGGCGTGCCCTGGCCGACGGCCGTCTTGGCGACCGCCGGGTAGGGGGGCGGGAGGGAGTGGCGGCGGGGCGGGCGCCACTACGGTGGGCGGGGCGAGCAGTGGTGGCGTGCCTCGGCCGGCGCCCGTCTCCGGCACCGCCCGGGTAAAGGCGGGCTCAGGGTGGGAGGGGCTCGGGGGCAAGTGGAGGTGCGACAGCAGAGGCGGAGGCCCGACGGCGGCTGCCGGAGGCGGTGGCTGGCGGCACCGGTGGGGAGGGAGGCGTGGGCTGGAGGCGCTGCCGGGGCTCTGGCTGTGAATTGAATGGGAGAGGAGGAGGAGGAGGAGGCGGCCAGCCTATTTGCGCTCTTGTTCTGTTTGTCGAAAGTGCCGGCCCGATGGGGCACTCAAAGCAACATTTTTTTTTTTTTTTTTTTTGCTGCAAACCTTTCGTACTTACAGCTTTTAAAAAAACATTTTTTAAACCTTTGCCGAGTGCCCCACCTTCTCGCACTCGGTAAAGGTACTCGTTATTTCATGTGTTTTTTTTTACTTTGTTTAGTTCCAAAACTCAATTTTTTCCAGATGAAGTTCCAAAAATCCTTGTTAAATTCACTTAGAAATTTATGTTCGATGCTTTTATAAATTATTGGTCAACATTTCATGTAATTGTTGTTCAAATCCAATTTATCGTAAATAAAATTCAATAATTGCGGTAACAAAATTAAAAATTGTCAAACGGATCCAAAAAATTGCCAAAATTTTACAGGAAACGATCTTTGTTCTCTAATCCATATATAATTTTTTTTGAAGTGAAACTCCAAATCGAAATTCAAATTGTCTCCAGATCTTACAGGATACTTCTCAAATCTTAGAAACTTCTCTGGAGATGCTCCGATTTGTAAGCAGCGTACGTGTTAATTGTGCCGAAACATTCTCAATTTTTTACCATAGCCTCTACGTATGATATCGTGACAACTCGATGAATTTCATGATTTTCAGACTTCGTTTGCTTTTTATAGAATTTTCAGACGTTTCCGCCACACGTTTGTGGTCATGTTTCGCGAACACGATGTTCGAAATTTCTGGTCTGGCCCTGGATACGGTCTCACATCAGACTCAGTGACAAGAATATCATTTTTTATTCACCTTTTTCGGATATTCGAAGCACTTGCAGTTCAAATCCAAAAAATTACCAAAAATTCATTTAACTAAAATAAATTGACGAAATATAGTAAAATCACTCAGAAATGTACAAAACTTCAACACAGAGCAACAGGTATTGTAATACAACAGTACAAAAAGTTTGGGGGGCAAAAAAAAAAAAGTTTGCCGAGTGTCAGATGGTGACACTCGGCATATAGCATGAGTTACCGAGTGTCGCAAGGTGACACTCGGTATATAGGAAGGTTTGCCGAGTGTCGTATGGTGACACTCGGCATATATGTGGGTTTGCCGTGTGTTAACATGTGACACTCGGGCAAAATGCTAACGGAGGTCGACGGTGTTGTTACCGGGACATGAAGTTGCCGTGTGTCTATTGTTTGCCGAAAGTGCACTCGGCGATACAATTATGCCGTGAGTTTTATGTTTGCCGAGTGTCGTCTTGGGACACTTTCAAACAAACATGTTGTTTGCTGAGTGCCCGAAATCTTGCCCACAACAAAGCTGGGGACACTCGGCAACTTAGGTGTTTCCGGTAGTGAAATAAGGCTTGGCCAGCTTGTGGTCGTGGCTCTCTTGGCACTTTGACATGGTGAACATCCTCTTGAGCATAACCAAGCTCCTCCCACTCATCTCCTTCTTAATTTCATCATCCTAAGTGAGATTGGGAGTGATTCTAGTGCATTTGCATTGAGTTGAGGCATCTAGTGGTTGCCGTCACCTAGATGACTTGGAGGCAGCGAAGGATCGTTGAGCGGCTTTGGTGATTGTTGCCGGCTTCGGTCGATTGATTGTAAGGGGCTCTTGTTCTCATTCTCTGCGGGAGATTTGCAAAGAGCAACTCTAGTGAAATTGTGGCTAGTTGGAGTGCCTCTCTTGTGTGGTTCTTGTGGCGCCCGTGTGGCGGGCTTGGCGTGTGATGCCAATTAGCGCGCAAACCACTTAGTTTGGACTCGCCACAACGAAGACGTAGGTTGCCGGCAAGCAACCGAACCTTGGTGATATATCATTGTGTTCATCTCTCTTGCCCGATTCGGTTTGCTCACTATCACACTTGTATTTACATTCATAGTATTCTTGTTAGTGTGATAGCTGTTTGCGTAGTTTCTTGTGTAGCTTGTAGAGTAATTCTAGAGTAGCTTGTAGTTGTAACCAGTTGTAATTAGCTCTCTAGTTTTCTTGTGTATTTGCTAGTTTTTGCGCTTGCGTGATATAACCAAAAGACATATCAACTAGAATTGATTAGGAGGCTTGCTTGTGGTGAAATAGAGCTAGAGCAAGTAGTTGCATTAGCGCTATCTTATATACTAATCAACCTCTCCTCTAGTATTTTGTGAGTTTGTAGGATAATTTTTATAGGCTATTCACCCCTTCTAGCCATCTAGATCCTATCAGTCCATCTTTGTGGAGTTTAGATTCAGTCTTAATGTTCGCGGTGCTCCTAATTCTGACTGCAGGTGATTGTTAGATTGTAAACGTGCCCCAACCCGTGGGCCTGCCATCCCCGGTTCCCCACCGTGCCTATATGTACACGCTACTGGTCAGTTAGTAATACATCACGCATTTCCACAACTCTATTACGCTTTCAACGACGAGCACAGAAAGATAAGACGAGTTGAACGTACAATATTATAAAATAGGAGATTATAGTGTTTTGAATACGGACTCCAAAGGTTACAAGAATAATTCTTTTCATACGAGCTGCACATGTCGCTTGAGCTCGAGGGGGCCGGGAAAGTTGGGGCAGGAGGTGCCTCAAGAGAAGAGGTAGTCTCACCTTCAAGGAAGCTGCTCAATGAGGCCAAGACAGAGTTTGGGGCCAACAAGGGTCCTCCTATGGCTACATGACGGAGCTCAAGGGGAATTAGAGAGGGTGAGGACATGATGAAGAAGGCAATGCTGAGAAAAGAAGAGAAGCTCCAGGGTAAAGGTGCTCTCGACCTTATGGAAGATTAGGAATGATGTAGTCTTCAACAACAAGATCATGGCTTCACCATCGATGGTAATCCACTAGAGAGTTATGCTGATCAAGAGCTAGAGGCCCCCCCTACTCAAGCCAAAGTCCAAGGCACTGGCGGAGACGGTCATTGATAAACTGAATCAAGGTCTTCTTAATGCATGACGTTTGGTTTCGGGATTGTTTGGTTGTAGATGGGTGGTGATGTTTCAGTTTTTGTGTTGGGTGTGGCGGTGTTTCTTTTGACTTGTTGAGGTTAGATGTTAGGCCCACCCGGTTTGTCGGTGCGGCCGTTTTTCAGTTGTTGGGCTTATTTTGTACGCTCGTAACCCCAATTCAGGATCGGAGGTTCAAATGTTAAGCTTTCTATAAAGCTGGGTTAGGCCTTTGATCTAAAAAAAAAAAAAAAAATTAGAGCTACGGATGAAAAAAAAAACAGACCAACCCACGAAAGAAGCTCTAATAGTGTCTAGATACATATACAGATATAGATTTAAAAGATATAGATAGATATAGATATAGACATAGATAATTTCTAAGACGACAGTTCTCACGTATTTAATTTGATGGTGACTCCACGCACCGATTGGCCGAGCGAGCAAAGGTCGATCGGCTCCGTTGCCGCCGCACATACATATACAAGAGAGAAGAAGCATTGGAGGTGTGTGGAGTCTTCCTACCAGTGGAAGCCTACAGAGCGAAGCAGAAGAAGCAAGTAGTCGGTCGTCGTCGGATCGGAATGGCAGCGGCCAGCAAGAAGATGCTGGTTGTGGTGACAGTGGCCGCCGTGCTGCTGCTGCTGCCGCGGATGGCAACCGTGGAGTCGGCATCAGCATCAGCCACGGGACTGTCCAGCTCCAGCACCCACGGGGGCTACTCCTACTCGCGATCCAGCAGCCTTGGGCCAAGAAAGCTACTGGCGTGCATCCCAAATGGATTCCCTTGTGTTCCTGTTCTTACAAAGTGTTGCACCGGCAGTTGTTCACGCGGGTTTTGCCGATGATATGATAGCCTGCGTGCATGCTAGCTAGCTTTCACGGTGCATCATAATTTGATCTCAAGTGTCCGTGTTCAGCTATTGTACGCATTTGTTGTCGTGTTTTTTATATGGTCCAATAAATTAAAGCAGTGCATGTAGTGTTTGCTTTTGTTCATTTAATTTCCAACCCAATTGGAAACCCAACTCTGCCAAAAAGGAACTGATGATGAGCAAAAAGATAAGACGAGTTGAACGTACAGTAATATCTTAAATTTGGAGGATATCACTACAATCATTGCTTGAAGTCATGTGATTTTTCAGCGCGACCATGGGCATGGAGGCTCGAACCTGTGTCCTCAAGTCTCTCGTGTATCTTTATCCGGTTTTGAAATGAACATTTATCACCCTAAACGAAATCAAATCAAAAAGTTGTCAGTTACAAAGTTATATAACTTTTTAAGATCTATAACTCTTGTTTTAGTTGTTTCTCCATTTGAATTTCAACGGTGAAAAATTCAAATGTAACTTTACTTGCATATATGATTTCAGATGAGAATACTGTTATCTACAAAGTTACATAACATTTCGAGATATGCAACTTTCGTATTGGTCGTTTCTCCACTTGAGGTTGTTTGCAAATTCAAAAATTTTACTACGCAACTCCTATTTTTAGAGGCAACTCATTTCCAGCCGCCTCTAGGAATGGTATCATCTTTGACAATGAGTGCTGGAACCTCAGAAAATGGAAGATCAATTTCAAGGTGGAGCTTGGGTTGGTGTGCATCAAAGCCAAGCAATGCCTTAAAGGGCCTTTAAGCATATGAGTACAACGTAGACGTCCACAACATGCACGCATACTCACTCTTATGAACACACGTACACAAACCCTATCCCTATGAGCACCTCCCAAGGACTGAGCCAGCAGATCTCGAGATTCACGAAGTCACAACATGCGCCTCGCCATTGACGGGGACGTCGTCTACCACTGAAAGTATACACCGTTAAATCCTGAAATAAATCCAGGAATATGCAAGCACCCGTGCCAAGTCGATGATAGGTTCCACCACAAGGAACCCAACTGACTGATCTATGATCAGTTCGCTTTCTTCTTTGGGCTTCGTGAGCATTGTACCTTGTGCATACTGTAAATTTGTGATTCTATATATCTATAAAAATTAGGTAGGGGCCACCCCTGCTGACCTTTTCAACAAAAAATGTTTTCAATAGAGACTACATGAACAACCAACCAATCCTAAAAGTGTTGGTAATTGTTGCATGCTTAAAGATTATGCAATGTTTTTTCGACAATACCTATGATTATTGTCACGTAATGAAGCGTTGTAATTGTTTGTTGCAAAATGAATTAGGCAAAACAAAAATTTGCTCGACCATAGACACACATATTAATTTAATATATTGTTAATATTGACGATCCTTTAAAATAGTATGTACAATTATAATTGCAGAACTGTGTTACTTATGCTAAAAAAATCATATAAAACTGTGTAGCTAATATTATATTAGAAAAAAAGTCCACCACCAGCTGCTCCTGCTTTGCTCCTTGGGCTACTACTGCTTCTGCTGCTCACGTTACCTACCCCCTACCTCCTGGCCCTTCTACTACTCCATAAAAGATACATCACCCCTGCAAAATGCATGATTCATACAACAATTGTACATGGGTTACATGGTGTGTTTGTCCTTAACAATGATTCTAATCCCATCTTCCAAGGTCTTCTCTAGTAATAGCCAGTAAAACTTCAAACTTTGGGTCTTCTGGTACCCTAACTGTTCAACAAAGTCATCAAACCACAAAGGCGACCAAGTATCTGCCTCCAAATGATCAAACCAGTCGGCCTTCTCATCCACATAAGTTCTAAGATTACCATAACTAACAAAGAGTCTCCCATGATGAACCTCAACCGTAAACTCCGCCCCACCTTCATCTACATTTAAGGCAAAAAGGTGCACTGGTAAAGCATCACGCAAAACCCTAACTAAAATCAACCAAAAACAAACTAATTGACAATCCGTCCTCCCAAACCCTAACCAAAATCCCCATGGTGAACCTCCTACGATTACTAGATGCCTACGATTCCGAACAGTTGGACTAACAGTAAACCAGTGTCGGTTCCCCTTTGCGCCGCAATCGCGCCGCCATGGGACTCCATCACGCCGTGAAACTTCTCCACCTATGCCCCCGTGAGGCCCTCACGTCCTTCTCTAGCGCCGCCACACTCCAATTTCAGTTGATTGCCGGCAACACGAGCGTTCTCTAGCGCCGCCATGCTCCAATTTCAGTCGATTGCCAGCAACACGAGCTCGCCACCAGGCAATAGGAGAGGAATAAGAAGGGGCAGAACAGAGTGGGAGGGCTTGTTTGCATATAGGTGAAGATGTATTTTAGCCCTACACCCACGTCACAAACCGCGCTGTCAATGCCACATCATCGGTAATAGCCTGTCTAGGCTGTTACGGACGTAATTGAGACCCAAACAGTGAATTAGCACCCGGATGACACGCTTTAAAAGTTCATGGACCAGCATGACACAGGCACACAAGTTCAAGGACTGGGTATGGACTTCACCCTTAAATTAATATGCATGCCTTAACAGTCAGAGTTTTATTCAACAACAAAAGGACACCGGCCGTAAATGCTCCAACGGGACAATGCATGTTTTTACGAAATTGTTGAGTGACATGTATAAATTCGGCACTGATACGTACTGGTACCGGTTGATGGCCAAAATTCAGCACCCTGTTTTTTTATTTCAGCTCTGCAATTTCTTGGCACACGCAATCTGAACTCAGTGTTCTAGCAAGACAACATTTTTGTACAGGATCTACCCGCTTCCGTCGAGCTGCCCATGGGAGAGGAGGTGTGCCAGATATTGCTGGAAAACACAGAGAAAGTATACATCAAACTTGCGTATCGGCTGGGCAGCAAGGACATATCCACTGACAAAATCTGAATTGATTGGCAGTAAGCATGGGTCCGAGAGGAATTAGTGAATGGTATATAGACAAGCGTGCAAGTCCTTACAGCATGGTAGGCATACGGTGGTTTCCCTTGCCGGTCAAAATGCTTCGCCATGATGGAGAACTCTATTGGCCCCCAGTCGTCTATTTCGAAACAATTGCCTAATGCAGCCTTGTAAAGCTGCAAACCAAACCACCAAATGAAGTGAGAATATCTCCTTATATGCAGGTTGGCACAGGAAATCAACAAAATAGCACTTTTAAACATCTGCATATATCATTAATGTTTATAAAAGCTCACTGGACACGTATTGATAACAAGGTGTATATTCAGTTTCCACACCTTTGCAGTGTCAGTTAGTAACTCAGTACCAGTAGGGTACGAGGCATAGTACTGGTCGGCCCTTGAGATCCCAGCCCTTGTCCCCTGGAAAGCTCAAGCAAAGAGCACAGTCGAGTGAGAATAACTGAACAAGTAATGAGGTTATGGAATTGTAAGGGGGAAAAAGCAGCAACATACGTATTGCTCGTGTAAGCATAGGTAAGGAGGGTGGTGAAGCAGTAGAATCCAGCATAGGACACCATACGCCGAAACTTCTGGATCTTTAAGACCTCCTTACATTGATAAAGGATATCCATCCCTCTACAGCAGTACAGCTGAATGCTGCTTTTTGGGGGGAAAGGATTAAAGGAACATCAGTTAGCTCTACAGAATAGCCAGGTGGCAGAAACTGCATGCAGCATCAATTTAAAGTCATTTCAAGCAATCAGCAATAGATTCAGCATCTTAGACTACTTGTACTGAATCCCAATAACACACGATCAAATTGAAAAAGGCAAAATATTTGCATCTCCATAAGCATGGCAAGTAAAGCAACAATTTAAACTAGCGTAGTTTCTTGTGAAGGTCACATAATAATACTAGATGGACATTCATGCAACAAAAAGCAGAGGATCACCTCACCAAGAGAATGTTTACAATTGTTTTTCTTTACATAGACTGGATACTTACAGTTACAGGGTGCGCAAGTGGCAACGACATTACAGAGTTCCATATTCCTACATGTTAGCACTCAACTTTCGGTAAGCATTTTGCTACAACACCTACTACGGCATGCACAGATTAAACTTGTGACGAGCTCCCAGTGAAACCCTGTCAGAACTAAATGAACCTGCAGAACCTGTAAACATATATGACATTCCAAAAATCGTTCGTTCTCTTATATCCTATAAACAACCATACATATTTTGATGGACAAATAATCAACGTGCAAACGATGCATCCCACATCAAATGCAAATTGTGCTGTCCTAGCCATAGGCCTGAAAATCACGGCTGCCCCCACTCACCATATATATTCAGGGAGGGACTCACTACAGTGCCACATTAATTCAACACATCGATCGATCCAGGTCGGATATAATTCATGGAAGAAAAAAGAAGCATGGAATGGAACAAGGAGCACGGTAAAAACTGCAAGAGCATTTCTCTCGGGAATTTCGACAACCACCTGACCTACGTGTCTGCTGGAAGCCCCTGTGGTCAGGGACTCAGAGGCAGACCCAGTAAAGGACAGATTTGGGTGCTCGGTTTGGCACGGCACGAAGGAAGGGAATACCTGGAGGTGCCCGCCGCCGGTGAAGGGAGTGACGAAGACCTCGGTAACTGGAGTAGGGCGGCGGCGGGTAGCCCAGTCCACGCCGAGAGAGGGAGCGAGCGCGGGGTGACGGTGAGGGGGAGCGCGCACCCGCACATGGGCTTCCTGGGCCGTTCTTTTTCTCGCGATTCTTTTGCAGCTTTCTTTTTTCTTATTTCTTTCTTTCTTTCTGTTTTCTTTTTATTTCTTATTATGCTTGCTGATTTACTATTTACTATCCTCCCCAAGGAACACTGCCAATAGCTAGAGAAACATTTTTTGGTTTTAACAAAGTGGAACAATAATCTGCAAAAAAAAGTGAACAATAAAGGTATTTATTAGGACATTGCAAATAAGCCAATGAAACGTCTTTTATATTTTATTATTATAAGATAAGATGGAGCATTTTTTTTCCTATAGTGAATTGGCGTCAGGGATTGGCGTCATGCAAATGGTATGCAAATCTTGAACTCCAGGGATTGGCGTCATGCATGCAAATGGTATGCAAATCTTGAACTTAATTCCTCAGATTGGTGCTTTGCACGTCATAAAAATTCTAACTACAGCTGCATTTCCTCCCTGCTGTGTTGACATCTTCATGTACTGTCTGTCTTCCTAGGTGTGAAATGTGTAATGGACACGATTTGCACCGACTACGTGGTATATACGGTGTAACAAATTATTACTCCTGCATTTGATAAAAAGGATTGTTGATGCAAATACCAAATTAAAAGCATTAATTGTGGCTCACATTCACTAAAACAGTGATAGGTATTTCGCCTGCATCATATCAGTGTAACAAAAGTTTGTAATATGTTGGGCTCATGCCATGGCATTCATACTGTTGTTCCCATGTGTATCGATGATCCAGCGGGGGAGAACACAAAAAAGGCTTGCCAATCAACGAACTGAACGAAGCACAACACGAAGCATCGGCACATAGATCAATTATCATCCTAGTATAATAAGTCACGGGCCTGTTTGGACGGCGCCTACGGCTGCGCCAAATGTCTGGCGTTGAAAACGCTCGCCACACATTTGGCAAGATGTGGCAGCAAATTTAAACTACATTGCTATGGTTTTATTGTGGCACGCCTTAACTCTGTCACCAGCCAAACGCCAGCATGAGTTCGTCAAATTTATGGCGTGCCAGTGTGGCAACGAACCAAACAAGCCCGTAATCCTAGACTGACGGGTCACACCAAGACCTTACTCGCAGCACGCTAAAATATTGTATGCTCCATATAGACGATGGAAACAAGTTGCATTATATTGATGCAAGAAAATAATAGCTGGCGGTCAAGTTGATGGATGCAGCTGTTCACAATATGCTGAAATGCAGCTGTCTAGCTGTATATATAAGAAGCATTGTAGGGGTTCGGAAGCTATCTCATCCGTGGAAGCTTGCCAGAGCTAGCTAGCGAAGCAAGCAAAGTAGTCGTGCCTGGAAATTAAAGGGTTCGGAGGAATAGAATGGCGACCAGCAAGAAGATGGCTGTGGTGATGGTGTTCATGGCTGCCGTGCTGCTGCTGGCAACTGTGGAGTCGGCGGCGGCGGCCACTGCCACGCCCTCCGACTCCAACCAGCAGCTGGGGCTGGGGGCAACAAGAAAGCTACTCCAGATCTTCAAAGACACATGCGGAGGACAGGGTTGTAGCTCGTCTCTAGATTGTTGCCTTGCTAGCCCTCTTTGTAATGGGAACATATGCTCGACCATTCTCCAGTAGCTTTCACGGCCGGCCGGGTTATTATGTCCATCACGCATTGCATGCCACAATAATCACGTCCCTAATAAGTGTTGTTTGTTGTGAGGCTACGTACGTTCCTGCTGGATGCATGCTACCGGCAGCTAGCTAGCGTGCTCTGATATCGGTGTGATGTTTAACAGTTACCGTACGCGTCTTATTTTACTTTCACCAGTTACTGTACCCGCGCGTTTGTACTTGTCTGTTGAATGAGTAATAAAGCAATGCAGTGTGTGTGCTTTGTTTCCAACGCCCAACAAGGGAAATGGCACCACCCAGTGGAATAGCACACCATTCTTGGTCCTCATATGTGTTCACTTCTTGTCAAGCAAACTGTGAGTGGCTTGTTCAGTTCCGAGACACACAAACTGAAATAGTCCTTGTGCGCAGCCATCCTCAACATTATATAGTTGCTCTTGCTCATATCAAATTATCAGATGCCTCTTGCAAGAAATAACGTTAATGTTGTGTGTGGAGACGCAGAATCGGGATGTCTCTTCTATTTTCTAAAAAAAAAAATCAGATGCCTCTTGCTGAATTGCTGCTTTTCTCTCTCTGTATTTACTCTAATATTATTTATTTTTGCTGCATGGATGAAGAGACACATCCACCTAGCTGATGAATTCACGAGGTGCTTTGGTAATCAGCCACATGATTTTCATTTGGTTGGAGCAACAATGAATATAAAACTGCTTAACAACGAGGGAGGAAGTTCACCGCCATGTCACTACAAGAAATGTGCCGGTTTATGACAATTAATTTAAGTCATAATATATGGAATTTTTATCACATATCAACATTTGTGACACCAGCATGACGAAAATACATGTGTCAAAAACCATGCGCCTTAAACCATGTTATGTGACGTTTATATGTAAACGTCATACATCTATGACATTGGTTTTCAAGTCACAAAGCTTTATGACATTTGATTTTTAAGTCACAGCTTCCAACATGCCACGTAGGTGCTGAGTTGGCATGTTAGCTTATAATGGGCTAGCTTATGCCCTTTTCATATTTTTTATTTTCATAGAACCACTCTACAATTACACAATCTTGACAAAATCCCAGGTTGCGAAGAATTATAATATCAAACTCATAGATCCATGTAGCAATATACATCACGCTACATCTAAGTCACAAGTCCAAAATGTCAAACAGCAGCCCTTTCATCATCTTGAACATCATCAAGCTAACAAAAAGAGTTGTAGCTACCCCTAAACATCACTGAGGCTTTTCAATTCACTGAGACATCCTCCAGACCACACTATTAACCTCTCTGAAAGCAGCAACCTGCAGCCAAAATTAGTCAAAGATATAAAGATTAGAGTTAGCTCTAGGTTCATGCATATTATTTATTTTTGCTGCATGGATGAAGAGACACATCCACCTGATGAATTCATGAGGTGCTTTGGTAACCAGCCACATGATTTTCATTTGGTTGGTGCAACAATGAATATAAAACCGCTTAACAACGGGGGAAGAAGTTCACCGCCAGATGTGTAAATCTTATCTGACCAGTAGCGTGATCTAGTTGACAGCAACAATGAAAATATTAGGACTGATAATCGAATCCTATGGCACAAGATGAGAATGTTAGTTTAAATGAGCTCTTGGATAGAAAATTCCAAGGACCCAAACCCAACCAATGGAGCCGATAGGGGTCAGGTGGATTGATTGTCACACCCTAAATTTTCTATTTGAGGCTGTGAATAGAAAACATTAAATAAAATAAATGATTTTACAAAATTTCAATTTTTTGCAAGAAAAAAAATAAAAACAGCATTGTGTGTATCTACCATTACCCTTATTTTCTAGAGAGAATTATGTATTTGGCACTAAAACAAATCGGTCTTTCATATTTGGCACTAGAAAATTTGAACTTTCTTATTTAGCATCGAGTTGAAATTTTCTTTCGTAAATGGCACTGCCGTCCATTTAGACCAGTAACGGTGTCAAGTGGCTAGCAAAATGACATAAATGCCCTTGATTGTAGCAAAAGTCCATGGTGCTAAACAGGAAAATAAATAAATAGACAGGTTGTCAAATAAGAAAATCATAAATATACTTTGAACTAAAATGTGGATTTTTGATAATTGAAGACTGCAAATAAATAATTAATAAATTTCAAATTGGTAATAGCAGGTACAAATTATGCCCCTCACTCTTCCTTTCATCTTGGCCACAGATCAAGGATGCATGGCTCAGGATGGCTGCTGATTGAAATACGTAACATCAATACCACTGTTCTATCAAGTAAAAAATGTTCAACTTTAACCATGACAAGTAGTCAACCTTGACATGAAGTTCACATTGCTTAGTGTGAAATAACTGGATCGTTTCCCTTTTCATGGACTGGAATAATCCTTTGCAAAAGAAAGAAAGCTCTGGTGGAAATAATGATGGGAAGAACCTCTATTTGCTTTCTCTTGGATTGTTATAAGAACATTAGAGGCCCAATTCCAATGTGAGCAAGTTTTGCCACTGATTGCACAATGTTACAATCAGCACATGCACACACATATTATAGTGACCTACACTAACCTGAAATGATAAATTTGGCTTCATTACTCAACATACACTGTAGGCGAAAGGACTCTGTTACTGTTAGTTGTGCTTGTGTTTTCTATGTTTGTTCATATGACACATTAATATTTGTATCAACTACCAAAGCATAGCGTACTCCTCACTGGACATACTAAAGAGGTAAAGAAAGACACAGAGGTGAAGAGCACAAAAGGGAAATGTAGATCTAAGTAACCACTCTAAAGAAGGGTCACACACACAAGAGGGCTGTTTGAAACAGAAGGGGGACAACACAATGATGGCAGCTGTTCACTAGTGGGGTGTAGAGGCCCATGAGCAAATACTGTAGCCTATCTCCCCCAACGAAGGGAACGAAGAAGATGTAGAAAGCGAATCCCAGCGCCAGAATACCGCTATCACCACCCACTGCAGCACTTGCCCAAGATCGTAAACAAAGCAGCAAAGAAGCAAGGAGAACGCCACGGAGAAGCACGAGCGCAACAAGCGGACTGGAGAGGATGGTAGGGTAGCTGCCACCCGTGCCTCCTCATCGCCAAACAAGGAAGGAAGAGTCCTCGAGAAATCAGTCCGCCCCAAGGAAGGGAGTGAATGGCGGCGGCGCTTCATTGTCGGGGAGCACCAAATGCGAAATCAAGAGGGAGGGCTTCTCATCAAGTTGGCCATTGGCGGCGCACCACGTCTTGCTGCTTCGCCATTGGCGGCGCGACGGACTTCATGTTTAGGGCGGCGCGCCGAGGACGCAGCCCGCTAAGCGGGCGAATCTGGCGGCGCACGAGCACGCGAATGGCGTGGAAGCGGGCGGCTGGCGAAGCCGCCGCCATGTGACGGCCATATGGCCATGCGCGGGAAGCGGCAGAAGACAGACCGCCGCTTCGCCCCCGCCCGGCCACATGACCGGCGTCGCGGCCGAGCTCCAGCGCCATTGCGTCATCTTCGACAGAGAAGCTGCTCGACGACGTCCTCCTCCTCGCCGAGACGCGACGCGCGCATGAACGGCCATCGCGGAGTTTCGCCCCATCGCGTCCCCAGCGCTGCGCGGCTCGGCACTAGCGTCGGTGGCGAGACCGCCCTCCATGCTCCCTCAGCTGTGTGAGCTCGCCTGGACGCCTCGAGGAACTGCGCTTCTTGTCGCCGGCGAGGAGGAGAGCAGCGACGCCGCGACGCCTCGTGCGCTTCAGCGGCGGCGGCGCCCGGGCGGAAGTCCATGAGGCTTGCGTACTTTCGGTGAGCAGTGCGAGATGTAGTCGTGAGCGGCGTGCATGCGGAGGCCACTGACGAAGCTGCTGCCGCGCTGGACGACTTTTCGGCCTCGCCCGAGGTTGGCGTTACCCGATCGACGCGGCGTCCACGATGGACTCGCACATGCCCATCTCACATCGCCGCCGATGGTTCACCCGGTGCTCCGTGCCCCGGTGAAGAAGTCCTGCATCGCTGCGGCTCGATCAGTAGCGCCATGGATCCGCATGATAGGATGTACTTGAGGCTGACCGACCACGTGAACCCCTCCGCGTAGATCTTGTACCGCCGCTCCTCCGCGAGCTCCCTAAGGAGAGACGAGCTGCCGACCTGGCCAATCTGAGAGGGGCATTTTGGTACCGGAAAGAAACATGCGAGGTCAACGCGAATAATCGACGGATGGATGCACTAAATGGACGGTAGTGCCATTTACAGAAGAAAATTTTAACTCGATGTCAAATAAGAAAGTTCAAAATTTTTAGTGCTAAATAAAGAAGACCGATTTGTTCCAGTGCCAATTACAACATTGCCCCTATTTTCTAACACCATTTACTGATCCCTCCTTCGGCCACGTCGACGCGTTCTTTGGCCTGTCCGATTTTGCATCAGCGGCCGCAACGTCGCCAGCCCCGCTGCTTCTAGAAAGGGGGAATTCCCTGTGTGCCATTAAAAAAGATCGCAATGCCCTATGTGCCCCTGGAAAAGTTTAGCGGTCTTCAGCGCCACTGCTCCAACTTTTTTGTGCCCTCCATGCCACTGCCGTCGGTTTGGGCTCTAACGCCGTCAAACTGCAGGTGTGAAAAGTCAAAAATACCCTTAAGTCTTAATATATCATTAATTTTTTTAGTATCTTAACGACTTCAAATAAAAAATCTCAAAACTAGAAAGTTGTAGATCTCGTCGAGAAGGTGGTGCAGGACGCCCAGCGTATGACGCACTCGGACACCGCCACGTCAAGGTTCTCCCACCCGCCGGCGTCGATCGTGTGGTTCTGCCTCCTGCCGTTGATGCCGACGATCGAGGCATATCATTCACTAATAACACGGTGATATTTAGCCTGTATCAGTGTAACAAAAGTTTGTAATATATGTTGAGCTCATGTCATGCCAGTCACACTGTTGTTCCTGTATATATTGGTGATCCAGGAGGGGAGAGCACAAAAAGGCTTGCTGAACGAAGCATCAGCACATAGATCAATCATCATCCTAGTATAATAAGTAGGGCCTGTTTGGACTGCGCCAAATGTCTGACAGCCATTATTGCCTCCACCATTATGGGGTGTATAATTTACATTGGAACAATGCATAAAACATGGAGACCACAAGCGTAAAACATGAAGACAATCTCGTCTTCTCCAAAATTTGAAATTTGAATCATGGCACCTGATGGCCGATTGGATGCATAGAATCAATGGTCATGATGCGCAGAAAAGTTTTTGGCGCCAACGTTGCATAGAAATTAGTGGTTGGATGAATAAAAACTAATTTTGTTACCACCTAAAAATCTATCCGCGAGATGGACATTCAACCGGACACAACTGTAATTGCCTCCACCAACATCATGCTTCCCACTATAGATGTGTATAATTAATATGGAAACAATGCATAGAACATGGAGACTGCAAGCGTAAAACATGCAGACGATCTCGTCTTCTCCAAAATTTGAAATCTAAATCATTGCAGATGATGGCCGATTGGATACATAGAATCAATAGTTAAAATGCGCAGAAATTTTTTTGACGCCGACATTGCATAGAAATTAGTGGTTGGATGAATAAAAAATAATTTGGTTACCGTTTAAAAACCTCTCCGCGAGATAGACATTCCACCGGACACAACCGTGATTGCCTCCACTGACATCAAGCTTCCCACTATACCGATGGTGTTCTGAATGCCGGTGTTCTGAAAAAGTTGTAAAAATGTACAGAATTATGTTCTAGCAGTGTACACAATTGTGTAAAAATGTACAGACAACTACTCCAACAATGTATAGAATTGTGTCCAACAATATATAGAATTGCGTACCAACAATGTATAGAATTGTGTATAAGCGTATAAATAATTGTTCCAACAATGTATATCGATGTGTTCTAACAAAGCATAGAAAGAGTGCTCCAACAGTGTATAAAATTATGTAGAAGTGTATGGATAACTGCTCCAACAATGTATAGAAATTTGTTGTAACATCAACTACATCAACTTTTTACATTAACCCATATACAACTACATCAAGATCACACTACGCCATCGCCGCAAGGCAAAGGAAGTCATGAACGTCGCAAGCCATGTCCTTTGTCTACATCGCCCTCACACTAACTGGAGAGGAATTCATTCCAGCAATCCTACATCACAACAAAAGGCATAGAAACATATTTTAATAGGTGCAAAAACCTTACAGCGGCAGGACAGGAATAGAAACATATTTTAGCAGGCGCAGGAACCTTACAACGGCAAAAAAAAGACATATAAAAATGTTTTAACAGGCACATAAACCTTACAGGGGTAAGAAAGGCATAGAAACATCTTTTAGCAGACACATAAACCTATTGGTAAAATTAATGTCAGCTACATTAATGCAAAAATCACGACCAAACAATCTAGAAAAAATTATAGATTGCTGGATGTGACCGACAGATCATACAATCAAAGTACATGAAAACAAACTGCAAGAGCCATTATTGATAATTGTATAGAAATTTGTAACAACAGAAATGTCATCCAATGATGTATATAAGTCTTTCAAGAATACATGGATAACTGTTAATACAATATATAGAAATGTGTTCCAACATTAAATATAAATGTGCTCCAACAATGTACAAAATTGCATTCCAACAATGTATAAAATGTGCTCTAACAGTGTATAGAATTCTAGATGATTTATTGCTTACACGATTGGCTCAAGAAACATAGAAATAAAAAATCAAAGTACATGAAAACAAACTACGAGAATCATTATTTATCTAGTTTTTTAGAAACATGCACTGAATCATAATTGCTATGCATAGAAATTTATGTATGCAAGCACAGAAATAATTTGTCTCTAAATGGACAGTTGCATAGAAAACCATGCTTGCTTGCATTGCGAGCTCTTCATTTGCCACAACCCATGTTCCTGCAATGCTGCGACCAAATCGAATCAAAACATGGCATAGCAACTATGGCTTAAGAAGCATAAAAATCAGAAGAAAAATAATTTTTTACTCACCTCCGTTGGCAGATCAACACACACCGTGACCATGCTGGAGCCGGATGGGGATGCGTCGCCGCCAGAGGCCGCCATGCCAGCATGTCGGGATGGGGAACAGTTGCCGTGGGGAGGGTGCCATTGCCGGAGATAACGGGTAATTTTGGACCTCTTCATTTACCAACTTATATGCATAGAAACTCACTAATGCTAGAACATGAACTCACATTGATGCAAATACTAGAAAAATGAAGATGCACATAGAAAATAATTAGGGAGCTGGCCGATTAGTACTAGTACTATCACGAGAAGAACAAAAAAATCCACATGCAGCTACCTTAATGTATTAAAAAATTAAAGATTTCAAACTACTAGAGAACATACTTTAGAACGATGTCCTAATTTGGCATTAGCCTCGGCATTTTTTGCCGCCGGGACTAAAGGACCCTTTAGTCCCGGTTCGTAATACAAACCGGGACTAAAGGTCCCTGCCCAACGGTCGTCCGCGTGGCAGGGAGCTTTAGTCCCGGCTGATATTACCAACCGGGACTTACCAGCCGGGACTAAAGGTTTTAGTCCCGGTTTGGGTGATACCCCGGGAATAAATATTAATCTTTAGTCCCGGTTTGGCCACCTAACCGGGACTAATTATGCCGGCCTATACACCGGCTCATTTCTTCCTCCCCGAGCCTGAGCCATTCCATTCAAACTCACTGCCTCTATTCTTCAGCTTGCTGTTGTTCTTGCTCTCTCCCCCTCCATTGGTGTTGCTCTTCGATTTTGGAGGTAACAAACTTAATCCTCTTATGTTTTATCAGTAGCTTATCTCATTTTGCGATGTAGATGCATGTGTAACTTTATATGTTGGACTTTATTATGATTTTATATGTCATTTTTAGCTCAAAATCACATGATGATTTGCATATATGTTTGGATAAACAAAAGTTAAATTAGTTCATCAAAATCACGCCTCGCTCGTCCTCGCTGGAGCACGCGCCATCCTCGTCCCCGGCGGCTTACGTGATCTTAGAATTAATTTTTTCATGAAATGAAAAACTTAGAAAATAGTTAGAAAATTGTAGAAAATCTGTACTAGTTGAACTTGCGGACCGTGATCATCTCGGCGAGCATGTTCTCTGCCGAGCGGTAACGGACGTCAAGGAGGAGCTTTGATTCTACGAGGGAGAGCGGCACCCTCGTAGAATCGGAGCCCTTCCTTGGCTAAGTACGGTGCCGTCCGGTGGAGAAATGCTCGTCGAGATGATCACGTAAGCAAGGTCAACTAGTACGGATGGTTATTTATTGAAACATGTTTTTGAGCTATGTGATTTCTATGTCATTTTTAGCTCAAAATCACATGATGATTTACAATAGTAAAATCACTTGATAGTTTGGTATTTTACTATTATACATAGTACATATTTCATGGTTTAGTTAGATAAATAAATAATTTTAGTTTTGTTTAAATATATTATTTTAGAAAATGTGAAATTTACAGTAGTTTGCAAAAATAAGTATAGAAAGTAGATGACAACTGGTACCGGATCCTCGGCCTCTCGTTCGGTTGCGAAACGACTGAGGCCAGAACTCCCTCTCATTATCTGCGGCAAGTGTAAGCAGAAGATTGTGATGGAGTCCCGAGTCAAGAGACAGGGACCCAACAAGGGTCGTGTTTTCTACAAGTGCCCGGATCGCGATGTGAGTTTCTTACGCATTTGATTATTATGGCTAATTGACCAGCTTTTCTTGAATATTTTTGACTAAATATTTTTTGGCTTTAATTTCAGTGGGAGGGCAATGGATGCGATGGTTGGTACTGGGAGGAAGATTATGCTACATACGTGCAGAATTTGGGTGCGCTTGAGGTAGCGGCTGCTGCTGATGAGGCAGTGAGCCAGCAGGAGAAGCTTATTGATATTCAACAGAAGAATGATTTGTCTGTTTTAGTTGCGTACGATCACAAAATAATTATGTTACTGAAGTGCATTGTAGTTTTAGTTTGTTTAGTGATAGTTGGGATTGCTTACGTTGTAGCCAGGCTTAGTTAATTAATCAACCGTGTGTGTGTCATCTATGTTGTGTAATAAAATACTTAATTATGTTCAAGGTTTTCATAATTTGTTGTGTAATACAGATTATGTCACGCCATTAGATGTACAATGCCGATCGCCGTTCCTAAGACTTTATTGAGGGCTTGCACTATTTCTTAGGTGTGGCCGAGGCAAATAAGCGGGATGGTTTCATGTGCTGTCCATGTGCCCTATGTAAGAATTTAAAGGAATATTCAAGCTCAATGAGTCTTCATTCACATTTGCTTAAGTCAGGTTTCATGTCAAACTATATATGTTGGACTAAGCATGGAGAAAGCGGGGTCATGATGGAAGAAGGTGAAGGAGAAGATTTAGACATTGATGACATTATTGCTCAGTATGGTGCCTTTGATGATACTACAATGGGGGGAGATGAAGAAGAGGTAGCGGTAGAAGATGATCTCGGTGATGCTCTTGGCGATGCCATTCGTGATGCACAACAAGAATGGGAAAGTGAAAAAGAGAAAGTTAAGTTCGAGCGCATGCTTGAGGATCATAGGAAGTTGCTATACCCGACGACCGAAGAGGGGTAAAAAAAGCTGGGTACAACACTGGAATTGCTATAGTGGAAAACAAAGAATGGTGTATCCGACAAGGCATTTGAGAATTTATTGAACCTCATAAAGAAGATGCTTCCGAAGCCAAATGAATTGCCCACCACTACGTACGAAGCAAAAAAGGTTGTCTGCCCTTTGGGATTAAAAATCCAGAAGATACATGCATGTCCTAATGACTGCATCCTCTACCATGGCAATGAATACGAGAATTTGGATGAATGCCCGGTATGTAAAGCATCGCGGTATAAGATCAGGCGCGATGATCCTGGTGACGTCGAGGGTGAACAACGTCCTAGAAAGAAAATCCCTGCCAAGGTTATGTGGTATGCTCCTATAATACCACGCTTAAAACGTTTGTTCAGAAATAAAGACCATGCAAAGTTGTTGCGGTGGTATAAAGAAGACCGTAAGGTAGACAATATCCTAAGACACCCAGCTGATGGGTCCCAGTGGAGAGCGATAGACAGGGAATTTCCAGAGTTTGCAAATGAGGCTAGAAACTTAAGGTTCGCCTTAAGTACAGATGGTATGAATCCTTTTGGAGAGCAGAGCACTAGTCATAGCACTTGGCCAGTTACTCTATGTATCTATAACCTTCCTCCATGGTTATGCATGAAGCGAAAGTTCATTATGATGCCGATCCTCATCCAAGGTCTTTCGTATTTACAATAAATAATTAGTTAATCAATAGTATTTTTTAAAATAAATATTGCAAAGTATTGAAGTTGCTATGGAATTAATTGATTAACCTAGTATTAAACAAAATTAAAATCCCAGGCCTTTCCAATTACGCTGGCAGGTTGCCAAAATTTTTAGGCCTTCAGTCCCGGCCCAGGCCAAGAACCGGGACTAAAGGGTGGGCGGCAATTTCGGTGCCCGCCCAAAAATACCTTTAGTCCCGGCTGGTAACACCAACCGGGACTAAAAGCCTTTAGTCCCGGCTTGTAAGGTGAGCCGGGACTAAAGGGTTGGACCTTTAGTCCCGGTTAATCTTACCAGCCGGGACTAAATGGCCTTTAGTCCCGGCCTATATATATCGAACGTCTGTTCTGTTCATCTTCGATCTCGCCTCCGTCGCCCAGCCCCGCCCGGCCGCGCCATCCGCCGTCGTCGAGCTCGTCTCTGCCGCGCCGCCGTCGTCGTCTACCCCCGCCCGGCCGCGCCATTCTCCTGGCCCGCATCGCGCGCCGCATCCCGTCTCCGCCGCCGCACCCAACCCCACCCTCCGTCGCCGACGCTTCCCGCGCGCCCACCATACCCTCCGTCGAACTCTCGTCTGCTGTTCTCGATCGGCCATGTTTTTTAGATTTTTTTATAAAGTCTCGGCCGTATGTTAGATTAAAATGTATTAAATTTTAATTAGTAGTTTATTGTTAGTTTTTTAGTTATTTTTTAGATAGTTTTTGATATATGTTAGATTTAAATGTATTAAAATTTAATTTGTATTTTTTTTAGATAGTTTTTTAGATAGTTTTTTATTATAGTTTTTGATATATGTTAGATTAAAATGTATAATCTATTACTAGTTTATCTAATTTCATGTTAGATTTATTTAATTGGATTTAGTAATTATATATTCTATCTCTCTATATATATCTAGAGAGAGATTCTATATGTATATATATGTACTTAATTATTTCTATATGTATATATACATGTACTTATTTTCATGTGTTGAGAGAGAGAGAAAATTATATCTAGAGAGACATTCTATGTGTTATCACATGCATATCTAGAGATATAGACATATGCACTTATTTCTATGTGTTGAGAGAGAGAGAAAATATATTGTATCATTCTATGTGTATATATATACATGTACTTATTTCCATGTTTTTGGATCGAAAGTGTTTTTGATTCGATTCCAAAGCCTATACCTTATTATTGTTTATCCTTATGAAATATTATGTGTTATTATATTTAATTGGATTTAGTAATTCTATATGTGTTATCACATGTACTTATGTTATGTACCATAGTAATTCTATCTATGTGTTATCTTGAAGATACAAATGGCTGCTCCGGATGATAACTTGAGTGATGACATAATGGCGGATATTAGCAACGCCGGCACCAATGTGGATGTAGATGACACGAGTCAGTACTTTGTTGATTATGAGGATATCCTGAATATACCGGTGGTTGAAGATCAACAAATTATCGTGCAAGAAAATACTGGCGAGGTATATTCGATTATCTATCATCTCTTATAGATGCATGCGTACGTATATTTGTTGTTAATCATTGTGTTTCTACTCATGTAGCCGGTCTCTGGATCTACATCAACCACCGACAAAAGTAGGAAAGTTCGAGGGCCAAAAAAGCCATTAGAGGGCCGTTTCATAATATCAGAATTCGACACCGACACCGGCAAACCATTGGGACCACATGCTCAGACATATGTCAATCAATGTGGGTTCATTATAAGGGATAGGATCCCAGTTAGTGCTCGTGAATGGAAGCAGAAGATATCCGCTCCTAATGTTAGTTTTGTATTTGATCGTGACAAGAACCTAGCTTGGAGAGATATCACTCAGCATTTCACATTACAAGCAGATGATGCTTTGAAGGAGCTAGTGAGGGATTGGACAATGAAGAAGATGGCAACATTGTTCCAGAGTTGGAAGAAGACATTGTATAAAAAGTTTATCTTGAAGAATGCTACGCCGGATTTCAATGCTAAGGCATTTGTCAAGTTGGAGTCCCATTGGGATGCCTTCATAGAATACAAGACATCTCAAGAAAGTGAGGAACGTGTGATGAGGAATCAGCAGAATGCCCGACAGAAGCAATACCATCATCGCATGGGATCAGGTGGTTATAGGAGTGCTATTCCCAAGTGGCAGAACCTAGAAGCAGAGATTACTGCCAAGGGAATCATACTAGAAACAATAGAGAAGAACTGGCCTCAACGCGCGAAGAATTGGTTATACGCTCATGGGGGAAGCCTAGACCCAGACACTAGCAAGCTAATTTTTGACCAAAAAATTGAGAGAGCAACACAGAGACTAGCTCGTGCTAGGGAAGAAGCTGATAGTGGTGTTTTCAAGCCCAACAGAGAGAAGGATGAATTGACATATGCCCTAGAGAATCCTGAACACGGTGGTTGAACAAGAGGCTATGGGGCGGTTCCGTGGCTACACGCATTCCCAGTAGACAAGGATACCTACAGAAGCCGCCAGAGAAAGAAGGATGAGGAGGCAGAATGAATCCGTGCATTGGAGCAATTTGTTGATGAGTCACGACAAGCATTGCTTGAATCACGTGAACGAGAAAAATCTCTTGAGGCAAGAATGCAGGAGGAGATCAAGAGGCAAGTGTAGCTAGCAATGAGTCAAATGCAATCGCAATCAACGCCGAGTCACCATTAGCCCGTTGGTCGGATGAAAGCGATTAATGCTTCCACGAAGTCGCCAGTTATTCAAGATGACGTTGGTTGGTTTGCGCTTCCTCTGTTGATGACATTACCGAGCCTCTAACAACATGTGAGCTGCACATTCCGGATGGTAATAATGCATCAATCATGGTGGTACGTCGGGGTTGTATCTCCAATAGATCGAACGAAGACACCAAGAATCCATGGGTCGGTTATTCAACCTGGATATGCTAGCGTCTCGGTCGATAGAGTGCTCAAAGGTTCTGACAATGTTCCTCTTGACATTGAAGGCGGTGATGGGGAGAAGACACTACGAGAAGCGGAGAAGACATTTATTCAATGGCATAAGCGCTTCATCATCATTCTGGGCGCCACCGCTTCCCTACATCACCCTAGGTACGAATGAAAGTGAATGAAATATTATTTTCCATTAATTTTCTATTGGCTTCAAAAATAATTGACACACAACTTATTTTTGTAGCAGGTCTCCCAGCCTAGCCCAATCATTCATTCTCCATCTCATCACAGTGTCATGGGGCGAGACGACTTCATCCCACGGCGATCGCCAACTCCTACACCGCCCCATCGCCTCCACAACGATCTCCAACTCCTACACCGCCCCATCGCCTCCACAACGATCTCCACGCGCCTCCACACCGGTCTCCACCAACACAGGCCTCATCGCCTCCACGCCGGTCTCCAACACCACCCCACCCCCTCCACAATGACGCACTACAAAGGCGTCTAAGGTCCCGTGCAAAGAAGACCCCGAGAAAAGAGTTATTTCTCAAGAAATACTTCGAAAAAAAGACCCGATGAGCAAATAGCGGTGAAGAAGACAAAAAAAAGTGAAAGATTTTTATAGATATCAAAATAAGAGTCAAGCGAAGCTTAAGGAGAAGCCGTACTTTTTACATACCACGAGATGTCTTTTGAGACGGAAGGTCGATGCTCACAAGAAAAAAGATGATTGAACTTCGTAAGCCTTCGCCACTATCAGACTATGACCGCTCCCTCGTGAAGTCACATGATGCAGATAAGAAAAGGAAAAGAGCATCAGGGAAGGATGTCCCACAGCTCGAACAACAGAAGCAACCAATGCAAAATCTTGTTGCTAATGAATATGGTTCCAACATAGAAGTCTATCGACCAGACAACTCTGGAGAAGTGTCGGTTCAAGCCCTTAATGCTTTTTTTGAAGATACTGGTTTAACCTTGGATCAATTGACGAGCAAAGCTCCAATCCAGAACCTGCAAGTTGATACCTAGAAGACTTATAAATATGGCAAAAGTCTGTACAACCCTACGGCTCTGAATGAAATGGGTACGCAAATGTACTTGTTCAACAAGTAGTACATGCAGGCGTGTGGCAGGGGTGAGCAGTGGATCTTTGTCAGATTTAGAGACCATCATTACTTCCGTAGCGATGACATCTTACATATTAGTTTCGAAGAATTGCATCAACTATACCACATGGACGCTCTGGACAAATCAATCATTAGCTCCTTTTGTTTGTAAGTGATTCTTACTTTTATTTAATAAACTCACTTCCATGCGTACGTGTATATAATTATCCTCACATGTAACTTATATTTATATCTGATTCCGGATGTCGAGCTCCAAAGAATACAAGACACCGGTGTTGGCTTCATTGATCCTTATATCGTATTCAAAACCGTATTATTGTCAAGGAGCGGTGGGTATCGAAGCACGAGGAGAATATCATGATGTTCTTCGTGAAGGACGACGACAAGACAACAATATTTTTCCGTACAACTTTGAGTAAGTGTTAATAATAATGTAGTCTACACATTTTATGTAATATCAATACAACTTATATGCATGTACGTGTGTGTATAAACCAATGCAGGTTTCACTGGATACTCATTGTCATTGAGTTAAACTCAAGTCGGTTAGTAATCTTTGACTCGTTGAGAAAAGAGCGGGCACTATACCAAGATATGATAGACATTATCCAGGAGTAATTTCGATCTCTCGCGCACAACTATTATTGAATAGACTTTGCCATAATTTATTAACGATCGTACATTATTGGTCGCACAGGGTTTGGAAAGAGTTTATTCGGCAACATCGCAAGGATTGCAAGGCACCACTTAATGTAGTTGAAATACCAGTAAGTTGTACTATATACACTTCCCCATGTGTTTAATTACTATATCGTACTTCAATTTACGTGTGAGATGATGAGAATAATCTTCTTCTCAAATGCAGTGGTGTTCTTGGCAAAGAACAGTGTAATAACTTGTGTGGATACTACGTTTGTGAATTTATCCTCTGCGCACATAAGAAGAACTCTCAAGATGTGCTCAGATTACGTATATATCAATTTTTATTTATTTTAAATGAATATATATATATATGTATTAATACTTTTCCTTTTATTTCAAATGCAAGACTTAATGGTTGAAACGAAGGGTCATGCAAAAAGACCATCTGAAAGCAGTTCAAGAATAAATAGCAGGATTTCTTCTAGAAAAAGTGTTAAATCCCAACGGCTTGTTCTACTTTGATCCTAAGGAATAAATGATGTAAATTAAATATTTATTGATATCGTTATTTTCGAGAACAAGATTATGAAAGTGTTGTATATATACATATATATATCTATAATATATATAGGTTCATACTTTATTCGAATATAATAATGCTCGAGATGAGAATTAGATGTAATTATATGCGTGCGTGTATTTATATTAGCAGCGTAGAATACGTACATAAAAACATATTATATATTAAACAAATACGTGTAACTGAACTCAAAACAAATTAAACAAAAAAAAAAGAAAAAGAAAAGGAACCTTAAGTGCCGGTTGGGGTTACCAACCAGGACTAAAGGGTGCGGCCACGTTTGCTTGGCTGGAGGGCCTTTAGTCCCGGTTGATAACACCAACCGGCACCAACCGGGACTAAATGTCCCTCTTTAGTCCCGGCTCGATGACCCGGGACTAAAGGTGGCACCTTTAGTCCCGGGATCATTGTCCCGGCGCGGTAACCGGGACTCAAGGCCGTTACCGCCCGGGACAACAAGTCCATTATGTAGTAGTGTATTCATTCACATTATATCAAGGATAAGCATAAAACATCCGCTTCAGAGGGCATAAAAAATGTTAAGAAATCACATAAAAACCATCTCTCAGTAGTAAACATATTGACAGGCGCAAAAAAGCATATGAAACCATGCTTGCTTGCATTGCAAGCTCTTCGTTTGCCACAACTCCATGGCATAGAAATCTAACTTGTGCATAGCAAGGTCAATGGAGGGAAAACAACTGGAATGTACATTGAAAATCCAAAATTGCATGTAAATCAATAGCATATAAACCTTGGAATTGTTGCATCAAAAACTATGACAGCCCCCACCCCACCCACAATAAAAGACGGCGCCGACTAGGTACATAGCCAAGAGCAGCTCTAGCTAAAATCACATATCACACACTTGAACTGAACGCGTGAAAACCTAACTCATCAGCATAGAACCAAAAATTAAGATTTTAATTTCATAGCAGACCACTAATGCAAGTACACAAGCTTACATTGACGCAGGTACTAAAAATTGGAAGATGCAAGCACATAAAATAGTTATTCAGACAACATAAACCTTGTTCCTCCGTTTCTGTAGCTAGCATGAATTCCATAGGGAAGTTGAGATCTATGGGCAGCAGCAACCATTAAATTCTCTGGGCACGAACCATGACTGTGGAACATCCATCTCTACATTGCATAAAATCCTGTAGTGGCTTGACTAGATTAAAACAAATCAAGAAATACAAAATCTACATCATGAGAAGCTCCTACCAGAACATCACGAGAAGGCAAGGAGCACCTGCAGCATCACGGCAATGAGCACCTGCACCTGCAGCTTCACGGCAACAGAGGAATTACGAACACCTGCAGCACTGGATCTGCATCAAGCACCTCAGTGCCCCCTCCGCCGGTGGTGTGGAGGCCACTATGACCGATGGGGTCGGGGTGGAGGCCAGGAGAGGGGCGCGCCGGTGAGGAGACGGCTGCCGCTGAGGAAGTTGCCTCATGCCGCCACTGGATCTGCGGCTGCCGTCGCGGCTAGGAGAGGAAGCGCCGTCGCTGGTGGTTTGGGGGCCACCGACCACCGCGCACACAAGCCGGCTGGGGGCCTCGCCGTCGCCGCCAACGGATGCGTCGGGGCTGCGTCAGGGCTGCGCGTAGGGCCACCGTGTTCCGAGCCTCGTGTTGCGATGCCGGAGAAGGGAGGCCGCGGCGCGGATGCGATCAGGGCCGGCGTCGATGTCGAGCTGCTGCTGCTCGTAGAGCCTCCTCTCCGGTGCCTCCCTTGGCCCACGCGCAGCCGGGCGCGCGTGCTGCCAGCCGGCGAGCCCGCCCCGGCCCTCCCCTTGGCGTGCGCGAGTGTCGAAGACCTCGGTAACTGGCGTAGGGCGGCGGCGGGTAGCCCATTCGACGCCGAGAGAGGGAGCGAGCGCGGGGTGAGGGGCAGCGCGCACCCGCACGTGGGCTTCCTGGGCCGTTCTTTTTCTCGCGTTTCTTTTGCAGCTTTCTTCTTTTTTTTTCTTATTTATTTCTTTCTTTCTGTTTTCTTTTTATTTCTTATTATGCTTGCTGATTTACTATTTACTATCCTCCCCAAGGAACACTGCCAATAGCCAGAGAAACATTTTTTGGTTTTAACAAAGTGGAACAGTAATTTGCAAAAAAAAAAGTGAACAATAAAGGTATTTATTAGGACATTGCAAATAAGCAAATGAAACGTCTTTTATATTTTATTATTATAAGATAAGATGGAGCATTTTTTTCCTATAGTGAATTGGCGTCATGCAAATGGTATGCAAATCTTGAACTCCAGGGATTGGCGTCATGCATGCAAATGGTATGCAAATCTTGAACTCCAGCGATTGACATCTTCATGTATTGTCACTACTACAAAAAGCATTTTTAGGGGCGGCTGGTAACCCTTTGTAGGGGCGGTTTGGCCAGTCGCCCCTACCGAACCGTCTCTACAAATTATGCATTTATAGGGGCGGTTCCCAGGCCGCCTCTACAAATCGATTTATAGGGGCGGTTGGTGATTGAGCCGCCCCTACAAATAGATTTGTAGGGGCGGCTGGTATTACGAACCGCCCCTACAAATCTATTTGTAGGGGCAGCTAAAGAACCAACCGCCCCTACAAATCTAGTTGTAGGGGCGGCTGTAGTGCCAGCCACCTCTATAATACCTATTTGTAGGGGCGGTTCAATCTAGAACCGCCCCTACAGTACGTTTTCCCGCAAAAAAAAAATTCAAATTTACAATTCAAATTCGACCAGAACTGTTTGTTTCTGCGTATTCCATCCAGCATCCGCGTTCGCGTTGCCGAACGCCACGCGACCAACGTTCTGAACCGCGTTCGCGTTGCCGAACGCCACGCGACCAACGTTCCGAACGCGACTACAAGCACAATAGTATTATATAAAGTACAATTACAAGTCCAATTCGTAATGATATATATATATACAATCCATCATTAAATATACAAATTTCATACACATTGTTATCAACGTCCTAGAGCTAGCCTTTCAGTCTCACGAAGGTGTTGGTACTGAGGATTTGTACCTAAGTCAGACTCTCGATCATGGTAGGCGCCTCTGACGTGTACAATCTGGTCCAATATGAAGTTGCAAAGGTCGCCGACGAGCTCTAAGAGTTGGTCATCCTTGTATGGGTCTCTTTTCATTCCTTTCTCTTCTCTCCACTACAAGAAAACAAGTTTCAGTTTAGTATTTCATACCATTTATGAAGTTTTTATACTACGGGTGAAGAGGTTCAAACTTACCCTTAAGGGGTGTCTCCTGTAGGCACCGGTGTTACTCATCATAGAACATATATAGTATCCACAATGTACACTCCCAGGACCTCTGCTTGGGAGCCTTGTGTGTTTTGCATATGAAAATATTAGGTAATGCTTTTGTGACCATGTAACGAAGTCTTGAAGAAGTAAGTTACACTTACCGCACATAGTGTTTTTATAGCCGACTTTTCCTTCCTCATTTGGATCATGCCTTCCGTGATGATGAGAGACATAGAACCTAAATGTCCTGTTGAATTATTTTAGCAAATACAACTTGTTAGTATGCATAAGTGAGCGTTACAAGTATGTGTCTGAGACATATAAGCTAATGAGGATTGTCGATATGTATACGTCTTGAGAATCGATATGAAGTCTTTGTATGTCGCCGGGTCCTTATCTATTGAATCAAAACCCATGCCATGCTCTTCCCGACATCGACGGCTATACAAATCCGATTGGTTCTTTGCATGGATTTAATCATAGAACTAGATAAGCTCTTTTACATCGAATAAAATATATCGAACATAGCTTTAAGTTATAGTTGAACTTACTCGAAGTTGTATGGTAGCCATATAGTAGAGTGTTGTTGGAGATTTTTGAAAGCCAGAGCAATGTATGCCGCAACCTTAAGGGACTCTTCCCTTAGCTTCGCACTACGGATGCGCTCTTTCTCCCCGAAGAGTCTTTGTTGCTAGCTAGCTCTTTGGCATCCAGTGTCCACCATTTAGGGTAATTAAAATTTGTTTGGGCTATAGCTTGAGGGTCTACATACCCGGCTTTCACACTTGGCATTTGTTTGACAATGTGCACTTGCATTCTACAAATCACGGCGTGGGTTAGTTACAACAAAATTCAAAGATTACATTCATATCATATCGGGAGGACAAGGACTTACAGGCACCACGTGCGAATTAGATTCATCTTCATTTCTCCCAGGTGAAAGCATGTGTGCATGTCATTGAAGTCAAAGACAATTTTCCATTTGGGCTTCCAAATGTGCGGTGGGAAAGCATGCTTGTATGATATCTATGCTCGTTGGGAGAACACGCAAGTACCAATCATGGAACCTTCTCATTCCAAGTGGTAGTATTTGGATGTCCGGTTTGGTAGGAAGGGCTTGCCTCTTTCATATTTTTTTCGGGCAATCCTTTGACCATTCGATGGCATCAACATTTGGATACTTGCTTTGCAATTTGGTGAAGTTTACTCTTGACGGCCTCCTCGAACCCCGTGATGGGACTTTTTAACTTGGTTTTCAGGCTTGAACTGATTATGGGAATACCACTTGGACACCGAAGCAGACGTCTTTGATCGGAACATAAAGCGGCCTTATGTGGATTGGAATCTTCTTTCGGAGTTCCCATTCAGCACGTCCTCATCTTCTTGTGCATCACCTTCTTGGGAGGCTTTTCGTTGTTCATGTATCGGTTGTGCTTGTTGAGAAAGGCTGTGGCATCTCATGATGCACTTGCCCGTCAGACGAGCCGGAGAAGGTTGTGGCATCTCATCGTGCACATGCTCGATAGGGAGGCGGGGAAGAATGTGGCATCTTAGGAATGTGGGGGTCACGAGACGGTGAAAATATCTCCCGGCCTCAACAACTCGCTCCAAATTTGGGAGAGGGGAGGCGCAAAAAGCGATCAATATAATGTCCCGTTTGTGCGGAGGATGAAGCGCCCCATAACGTCTCCGAGTAACACCAGCCCCTCGGGAGTTGCGTAGTCTATCCTCCTTTGCATGAACTCGGGCTTAAGCTGTATGCACCTCGACCCTAGTGTGAATCAGCGGTATGTTATTATTGTGGTGTAAGCCACCGGGAGGATGTGCAACACCGTTACACCACCATCCATCACGTTGTTCTCATTGGCATTGAGAAACACCAAGGTGCAACTAGTAGGTTCCCGTATGAGATCGGACCGAGGTTGTGGCTGCAGTGGAACCTTGGGCGCTAGGAACTTTCGGAGGGCTGCCAACTAATGCCAGTTCTCCCGGCGGCGTCACTAATATACGTGGCTCCATAGACATTTCTTGCTCCTCCAGCGCCTTCGCAACTAGAGCCTTCACTTGGAGCTCAAGACTAGTCTCTCGGTCTCGGCCATGTTTCTTGTACATGTGCCTATCCTCTTCGAATCCTTGCTTCCAAGTCATCCTTTTCCCTAGCCCCACAGTGCGGCTGTGTGCTCCTTGTTTCCCAAGCCAAGGCTAAGCTCGTCCTCTCTCTAGAAGGATTGAATGAGCCCTTCTCTTTGTCTTGACATATATTTTTCGGTATCCTTGATACCGCCTCTTGGGTCTCCGGCTTATCAAACTTAAGATTCTTTGCCGGATGGTTCTGTACTCCTCGCATATATCCGGTTCCTTGAGCGTACCTTCAACCGTCACATTGATATTCCCAAAGATTGCGGCCTCTTCATCCATCTTTCTAAACTGCTCTTCCTTGGCATAGTAGCCACCGGGGCCTAGATGATGGTGGTGTTTGTTCCTCTTCGCTAGCTCGGTGTTACGAGCACCGAGCTCCAATGCCTCCGGCTGAAGTCTTTCGAGCCACGAGCTCCTCCCATTGACTAGGAGTTATTTTTGCGAACTCGTTGAAGGAGTTAACCCCTTTTGGATATACTTTCGTGTTAAGCTCCGACCTCCAACGTCGCAATGACTCTCCCATCATCTCGATAGCATTTTTTTTACCAATTCGTGCTTACCCTCCGGAAATCTAAAATTGACCTTGTTTGCCTATCCCATAGTGCATTCTTTATGTTCTCTGGTACCTCTTTCCAGTTTAGGGATTCTTTGGGTTCAATTTATCTCTTACTAGGGCCCCGATCGCATTACGGAATCGTCCTCTTAATTCTTTGGCTCAAGGATCTCCCTATTTGGCCCTGACCTCCGTTATCACATAGCAAGCCTTATCTCGGATATAGATTTCCTTTTCTATCCCTCATTTCCTCTTAGGCTTGATAGTCGTGGTTGTGTCTTGAGTTTGTGGAGCAGAGGCATCGTGATCCGCCGTCTACGTGGTTGTTGCCTCTGCTCTCCTTTCCTCTACTCCGTCTTGTCCAAATGAGATGTCGCGGACGTCGACGTCGTTTTTTCTCGAGTTTCGGGAGGGACAGTATATAGGACAGTCAAAGTGTTAGCAGAGGTAACACTGACCAAAGCTTTAGCAAAATTTACAAGCTAAGGCTTCTTCCCTACCTCCTCGTTCGGGTCAAAATCCTTGTCCAAATCTTCCTCCGTTGGCCTCCTTCTTGCTTGGTGGGAAAGGATCCTCGGGACTTTCATATCCCTCTTCTTCGACTCATCATCCTCTTCTTCTTCGCCTTCAACACCTCTCCTTGAGGGCCTTCCTCCTCGTCACACTCCTCCCGAGTAAGCATCACTTCTAGATCTTTTTCTACCTTGTTATCGAACTGTTCTGAGTAATTTGGTCCTCTAGTGCTTGCTCCTCAAGGGTTGGTTGCTCATCATGCTCGGGGCATCAAATTTTGCAATACCTCGTTGTCCGCGACATTATTTCGTGCTTTGTTCTAAAAGATGCAAGAAAGTGTGCTTTAGAGTGCGAGAAGGTATAAGAAATCAAAAAGGTCTATAAACCAAAGTAGTCCTATAAAACAACAATATAAAAAAACGAGAAGTAGCAGTGGTAGAGGCCTTAGAAACATGTCAATCATCATCTGATCTTGAACTTAGAGCATCAAGGCATCATAACAGAGAAGAGAGGAGAAGGTAATGTAGGGCGGTACGCTAATGATGCCAAGTTCCTCACAAGTTCTTGATCATCAGCTCATATTCCATATAATGTATGGACTTGGACAATTTCATCATCGGCAAAACAAAGGAGAGGAGAGAGAGGGAGATTTAAAAAAAAGCAAGCTATTTGCTTAACAAACATAGTGCAGCAGCTGATGGAAAAAAACAGGACAACAAGTCCTAGGCGAGTCCTGAGAGATTTGGCAAAAAAAGCAACAGCAGCCAACAGTTAGTAGCTAGAAGTAGCAAGTAGTAGTAGTAAGTAGAAAGTAGTAGAGTAGAGTAAGTGTAGCAGTAGAGTGGTAGTAGTAGAGTAAGAGAAGCGACCACTTAGGAGTAGCAAGTAGTAGTAGTAAGTAGAAAGTAGTAGAGTAGAGTAATTGTAGCAGTAGAGTGGTAGTAGTAGAGTAAGAGAGTAAGAGCAGCAGCCACTTAGGAGTAGCGAGTAGTAAGAGGAGTAGTAGGAGTAGTAGTAAGAGGAGGAGGAGTAGGAGTAGTAGTAGTAGTAGGAGGAGGAGGAGGAGTAGTGGTAGGAGGAGTAGTAGTAGTAGTAGTAGTAGTAGTAGTCCATGTCTTTTGCAACATTCTTAGTTCCTTGTTTTATGTTACTTGGGCACAGTCAAGAAAGGAATATGAATAGCAAGTGTGGCCAATGAAGAAGTGGAACAGACTCTGTAGTTTCCTCTTCGCTACTGCAGTTGCGTTCTGACTCTAGCTCTGAGACACGACAAATAATTTAAGTTGCTACACAGTTCTTGCAAGCCGGTGCAAGCTACACTAAACTAAAACCAGTGCAGGTAACTTGCATATAACAAAAATAGAAACAAAAATTGCACCAAAGGCTACTAGTGCTAGGTGGCCACCACTACTAATGAGTGACACCATTTTGCATATAACAAAAGTAGTACTAGGTGGTTTGTAGCACTTGAACTTGTAAGCCCCACACCACTCGTGTTACGTGAACCAACACAGGAAATGCACATGTTTTATATAAAGATGTCTATAATGGTAATGGGGTTATGAACATTATGATAAAATATCAAACTAGAAAGATTATCACAGATTTTTCTTATAAAAGGAACAGCAATAATGCTAGCTCTATCACAACAACGAAGAAGATTGACCAATGAAACATCTTCTTAGCCAAAAAAAAGAAAGGATAGGCTATCATAATTTCACATAGATTATCATGCTAGTCAAGTTATGCTACGTACACCCCACCATGTGAAGTTGTGAACATGTATCGCAACCTATCTATCCGAGATGGTTGCACTATCACATGACTCCTCGACTTATTTAGTTTATGTGTCAATGAATGGTATTGATCTGAACATAGCAACCACGTAACTAAATAAAGCATATGGTTCAATCTATCGATGAAACATTATAGCATGCACGCCATACCCATACCCACCTTTGCCGAGAAAAACTCAAATCAGAGAAGAACTTCCATAGTGCTATGGTTTTAGACTGGGCATTAAATCCTATAAAAGGCAAGCAGCAGTGAGACAAGCGGTGATACGTGTTCCAAGTAGCTATAGATAGCCGAGTGGTGTCTCACTCGATCTACATATTCCTTATTCCAGCTTGTACAATCATTTGCTATGAACGAAAAGAACAAAAGCTAGACTTCATACCTTGGCACTATGCAAGACAAAAGTACTAACTCTATCTTTGGTAGATATATGTTATTTGAGTGAAATAATTAATCGTGTTCCTGCAAACCTAAGGTACAAAAACAAAACTAAACATCCCATAGCTTCAAGCATAATCTCTGTTTTAGGATAGATGCAGACCAACAAATTGCATGGACAAAGAGAGACAAACAAGTTGCCGTTGCACACAAATATCAAACAATGAGCATTTTGCAATCACTGGGAAGAAAGGCATCCAGAGCACGGCGGCGAACAAATGCCAAAGTGAAAATTTGAGCACAATTATTTACTACCATTCAATGCCTAGGACACCTTGTCTTCCTCTCCAGGTGGATCAATAGTGGAACAAGGGTGGCTCTAGATTAGAAAATGGTAAGACAGATTTGCCTTTAGTAGAGGAAGCAAGTGGATACTTATAGACTAAGTAGATGTACAATATGTTACTCATCCTATAGGCTAACAGGTCCACATGTCGAGAAGACAGTGGTGACCTATACATAAGATAAAAGCAAGCTAAATCAAAAGCTTTGCATTTGGAACCTAAAAATGAAATTGCTAATCTTCCCTAGGCTTCGAATATATCATAAGAATAATTGCTTGACTATGTCGATTAAATATCTTTAGCACAAATCAATTTGTTATTTTGTTTAGTAGGTATTCCTCCATTTTAGATCATAAATAGTGGCATGGTAAGGCCTACTATTGGTAGAAGAAGGTAGATATGGACACGATGTGCTTTGCGTGTAGGCTTGCAAATGTGTCCATATCTAGGTCTAATGATCACCCCATAGGGGCAAACAGTCAAACCACACAATGAAACATATAACTTTCGGAAATAAAGCATGAAAATTGATAAATTTTGATTCCAAGTAGATATAGTTTCAGAGAGTTTACTATAGATAAAACATATTTCAGGTTGAATTGGTTGCTCAGGTAAAAACAAAAGTAGGTGTGAAGAAAAACAAAAGTGGTGTGAAGAAAAATGTATGTGCACCTAGAAGTAAATCAGCCAAGTCATATAAAAAGTCTATCTATCTATATGAATGGTAAAGTACCTATATGAGCGTCGGTGGCTCATTTGCACGCGGACGCGTGGTCTATGACTTTTTGCAGAATCAAAATCAGCAGAGCTCTCGACCAACGACCAACAGCAAGATAAATAAAACCCTAGATAGAACCAACACACAATTCGTCTAAATGCATCTCCCAGCAAAGGATTCAAGATATTGTCACCAAACGCTGCCTACAGGAATCCATCCTATCATCCCAGCAATTGACACCCTATCCTCATTCCGCAATCAATTTGACCAAATTCCTTGGGCGACGGGCAGCATCAAAATCTATCCAGCAAAAGAAGGAGCGTACCAGCACAGGTGTTCAGAAGACGACAGTGAGCCGGAGTGGCGGGTGATGAGGTCGTAGAAGGGGTCCTGACGGCCGGTGGCCTGGCGAGTTGAAGCGGTCGAAGGTCCAGAAGCCGTAGGGGCGCGGCCGTGCTCACCCACCGCCGAGGAGCTCGCCCGTCGTCGCAGCGGGCCGGGCGCGGGCGCCGAGAGCTCGCAAAACTGCGTCGTCGGCGTCTGAAGCGACGGGGGGCGGGGGAAATGTATGGCGCCGGAGCTCGTCGTCGCGCACATGGGCGGGCACCAGGGGCCGGGGGCGGGACGCCGAGCGCCGAGGGCTGGTGTGGGCGGGCGCGGGACCGGCGGTGGGGCCGGCAGCGTGGGCAGCGGTGGAAACCCTAGGCAGCCTGACGGCGTCGGAGGAAGAAGACAGCGCCCAGACGATGACTCCCGTGCGCTACCCTCCAATTTATACTAGGTATCATTTGTAGGGGCGGTTCCTGATCCAGCCACCCCTACAAATACATTTTTAGGGGCGGTTCCTGATCCAACCGCCCCTACAAATATTTTTTTTAAATTATAAATTCTATATTTTTTATATCATAAAAACACAATTATAAATTATACATTTTATTCAAACTTTCTCAAATGAAAAAATGGACTATATAAGGATTGTAGATCTTGATGAGATGAACAACCTTGTTATTCAAAGTTTTTTCATCTGAGGTCATTTAGTGTCTCATTTGAGCAAGTTTGACCAAGTCAAATTTGGTCAAATGAAAAAACAACACTTTGACTCTAGTATTATGAACTCTAAATAACTTCAAATTGAAAAGTTTTGAATACCAAGTTTGATCATCTCAGCAAGATCTACAATTGTTATTTTGGTCAACTTTCCATTTGAGAAAGTTTGGACGGTTCAAATTTGTGATTTTTAAATTTCGACGCCTACAAACTAGTTTTCGGAACCCTAGGTTATCTCAAATTGAAAAGTTTTGAATACCAAGTTTGTTCATCTCATCAAGATCTACAATACTTATATAGTCCATTTTTTCATTTGAGAAAGTTTGAACAAAATGTAGATCAAATTTCACAAGTGTGTGACATAGTTTCAGAAAGTCTATATGAGATTCAAGAATTTGTGACTAGTGTTTGATAAAACTTTCTCAAATGGGAAAATAAGCTATGTAAGGATTGTAGATCTTGATGAGATGAACAACCTTGTTATTCAGAGTTTTTTCATCTGAGGTCATTTAGTGTCTCATTTGAGCAAGTTTGACCAAGTCAAATTTGGTCAAATAAAAAAACAACACTTTGACTCTAGTATTATGAACTCTAAATAACTTCAAATTGAAAAGTTTTGTATACCAAGTTTGATCATCTCAGCAAGATCTACAATTGTTGTTTTGGTCAACTTTCCATTTGAGAAAGTTTGGACGGTTCAAATTTGTGATTTTTAAATTTCGACGCCTACAAACTAGTTTTCGGAACCCTAGGTTATCTCAAATTGAAAAGTTTTGAATACCAAGTTTGTTCATCTCATCAAGATCTACAATCCTTATATAGTCCATTTTTTCATTTGAGAAAGTTTGAACAAAATGTAGATCGAATTTCACAAGTGTGTGACATAGTTTCAGAAAGTCTATATGAGATTCAAGAATTTGTGACTAGTGTTTGATAAAACTTTTTCAAATGAGAAAATAAGCTATGTAAGGATTGTAGATCTTGATGAGATGAATAACCTTGTTATTCAGAGTTTTTTCATCTGAGGTCATTTAGTGTCTCATTTGAGCAAGTTTGACCAAGTCAAATTTGGTCAAATTAGTGTCTCATTATGAACTCTAAATGACTTCTGGATGTTGCAATAGAGTGGATGTTCAAATAGAGTCATCTGGATGTTGCAAAGGGTAGTCTCACACACATGCATAAAATGTAGTATCACACACATACAAAAATATGTAGTCTTACACACGTACACAAATATATAGTCTCACACGCATGCATAAATGAAGCCTTACAAACACACACAACTAGCTAGCCCGCTGTAACGACTTTCCCATTGACACCTTTTCGTTCCCATGGCATTATATCTTTGGGGATGTTCTTTTCCACAACACTGATCTTCTTAGGAAAGTCTGTGAATAACGGCATCTCATCATAGTTATTGTAAGCTTCAACATCGTCCACGCCATCAACTCCAATAATGTGTTGTTTCCCGGAGGCAACCACGTGCTTTGTCTTCTTCTTCGGGGGGAGGTTACTTTGTGGGTCAGACATATAGAAAACTTGTGCGACACGTGAAGCGAGCACCCAAGGGTCATCTTGGTAGCCTAGATTCTCGAGGTCCAGGACTCTCAATCCGATCTCGTTCGGCTTGGTGTTGTTTGATCGGTGCATCGAAGCAGGCCACCGTTATATCCCTTCCATAGTCAAGTTCCCATATCTCTTCAATGATGCCAAAGTATTGGATCTTTCGCCCTAATCCATCGAGAGCCTCTATTCGAACGCCGCTGTTTTGGTTCACATATTTACTATCCTTTGCGTGGGTATAGTACGTGTACCCATTGATATCATAAGTATTCCAAGATGTAACTTGTCTCGATGGCCCCTCCGCCAACCTACTGATGGTAATAGAGTCTATGGTTTCTCCAGGCGGTATGTTTTGGTCCTTCAACCATATAGTTAGTCGTTGCTTGTGCTGTTTCATGACCCAATCATCCGAACGGCCATTTCTCTCCGCCATAATGATAGCCAAGTGTTCATCAATATACGGTTGCATCAGTTGTGTACTCTGCAAGACACTGTAATGCGCCCGACTCACCTCTTTGTAATCATGGTCGATGAACACTTTTCTACCACTGGTGCCCTTCCCAGCCAGCCTACCCTTGTGACGAGAATCGGGTTTACCAATCCCTTTCTGTACTTTTAGGTACTCTTGACAGCACTCGACGACTTCTTCAGTACTGTAACCCTCTATCATGGAGCCCTCTGGGTATGCTCGATTATGCACGTATCGACTTAAAACCGACATGAACCGCTCATAGGACCACATTTCATGCAAGTAGCAAGGGCCAAGCGCCTGTATCTGATGAACCATGTGAATCATGAGATGTGGCATTATATCAAAAAAAGCAGGAGGTAAACACATCTCCAGTTGGTTTTGTGTCTCCACCACAAATTCATGTAGGTCACTCAGCTCTTCCTTGCCAATCGTCTTCTGTGAGATCTTCGAAAAGAAGTAGCACATGCGGGTGATGGCCATTTTCAAGAACTCTGGCTTTATAGCCCTGATTGCAATAGGTAGAAACACTGTCAGCATCACATGGCAATCGTGAGCCTTGCAGTGTGTTATTGACAAGTCCTTCATCGACACTAGCTTCTTCACATTTGCTGAAAACCCAGTCGGGACTTTGATCCCCCTCAGGAAAGTGCATATAGCTCTCTTCTCGTCTGGTGTTAGGTTGAAGCACGCCGCGGGCAGAGTGTATTTTCCATTAGCCTTAGGTACCGGGTGAAGCTGTGGCATCATGTTTAGCTGCACCATGTCTTTCCGTGCTTTCAGACCATCCTTTGACTTGCCTGTGTCCATCAAGGTAGCAATGAGACTCTCAAAGACATTCTTCTGTACGTGCATAGCATCAATGGCATGGGGGACCTCCAAGTCTGGCCAATAAGGCAGATACTGAAAGAAGATCGATTGTTTCTTGAAAGGTACGCCTTCGATAGGAGGTGTGCTTCTATCTCTGTTCGTCCCATCTGGATTCTTCTTTCCATAGACGACGCGTATATTTTTCACCATTCTGTACACATGTTCTCCGTTATGACGTCTCTCCGGAGGGGGTTCAATCTCCAGGGCGTTGTCATAAAATCTAAAGAACAATTTGCTGCGGTACTTGTGACTTGTCTTTAAGAAGCGTCGGTTCCTTAGGTAAACTATCTTCTTGGATGCATCCAGGTACACCCATGTAGTACCATCCAAGCAAACCAAGCATCCCGTCTTCCCTTTGATCTGTCCAGACAAAGCAAACAACGCGGGGTAATCATTGGTAGTAACAAATATTATTGCTCTACATATGAAGTCCTCCTTTCGGGAACGCATCGTACATCTGCTCCCCATGCCTCCATAGTCTCTCCATTTCTTGCATCAAGGGCTCGAGGAACACGTCTATATCAATGCCTGGTTGTTTAGGGCCAGAAATAAGAATAGTGAGGAGAAGGTACTTTCTCTTCTGACACAACCATGTTGGGATGTTGTACATGGTCAAGATCACTGGCCATGTGCTGTGGTTGCTCATCCTCTCATTGAAGGGATTCATTCCATCGGTGCTTAGGCCAAACCGTACATTCCTTGGGTCATCACTGAATTCTTTGTGCTTCTCATCAAACCTTTGCCACTGACTACAATCAGCCGGGTGTGCAATCTTATCATCATCCACCTTGCGCTCATCATCCCACCATGTCATGAGTGCGGCTTCTTTAGGGTTTAGGAACATACGTCTCAAGCGGTCGGTCCTTTGGCGGGTACCACATTACCGGGATAGAATTCTTTCTCTTTGCATCGTTGCCTAATGGAGTGTCCTCTGGGGGTTGAGATTCTTGTACCACCTTTTTTGTACCCTTCTTATTCCTCTTTTTCCCCGTGGATGGTTCATCCCCACCGTAAAGGTCATTGTTCTTGTACCGGCTGGCCCCACACCGGGGACATTTATCCAATGACTTGAACGTTCCACCATGAAAAAGTATACAGTGGTTGGGGCATGCATGTATTTTTTCAACCCCCATTGTCAATGGACTTATGATCTTCTTCGCTTGGTATGTGTTGGCGGGAACTGAGTTTGGTTGTGGCAGCACCCATGACAGGAGATGCAATAGATCATTGAAACTACAGTCTGACCAGCCGTACTTAGCCTTCAGGATGAGCAGCTCAAGCACGAAACGTAGCAATGTCCAATGTGTCGGACAATCCTTTTCAACACCATAGACAGTCTCCTTCGATGCTTTTGTCACTCTTTCCAAATTTTCTAGACCTTTCGGGCTATTTAGTAAAATCTCTGGTCCAAGGGTTCGAATCATGTCATCTAAATCATCTTCAACTCCGACACGTGCTCCACCATCATTATTGGCACCACCTTCGTCGTTACCATCCCAACCACCAGCATCACCACCTTGTTCATTGCCAAACTCGAAATCCATTTGTGCATCAAGCTCGGCTGAATATTGGGACAGGGATTCTATGGTTTCATCGTCGTATTCCTCCTCATCCTCGTCGTTAACAATAACCGCTTCACCATGATGAATCCACAACTGTAGTCCTCAACAAATCCTCGTATAATCAAATGTGATCCGATGATAGTCACATCATCCATGCCATACGGTTCTTGCAATCTTTACAGGGGCAAATAATTGTATCCTTATTCTCTTTCAATGTCGTTGCATGCTTCGTTGCGGCTTCAATAAATTTATCCACCTCTTCACGGAAACATGCCTTGAACCTTAACGAACCATACATCCAAGAGTTCCTGTACTCCATCTTTTACAACAACAACAAAATAAACATTAAAGGACTACTTATTCAGATATATATAAAAATTAATCAAAGTAATAATTATTTGAGAATAATTGTATATACCTCAGATATATATGAATATAAATCTAATATAATTACATGAAGCATACAAACACACCATGGTAGAGGAAAATTAATTAATGGCCCATTTATCCATAAATAATTAAAATACATATTTATTGATTACAATAAACAATTTCAAAGACAACAATTAGCAATAATTATACTTTACACAATATCTTTCGTACAAACCCTAGTCCAATTTTATCAAACATAAATTTACAAAACGAAATTAATAAAAAAACCAAACCCTAGATCTAGATCACATGCACATGAAACATCCATAAAACTAACTAATGGTTCACTAAAATCAAGAAACATGGACCAAATAAGGGTATGATCTTGTTCCCCTCCCTAATTTACCCTAGTACATTTAAAAGTTGGGTCTAATTTGCTCATAAATAGCTCAAGCACCATAGAAGAGAGAGAAAAATAAAACTCTAATTATTCACTAATCAACCATTAAAACTTCAAAAAAAGTGTGGAATAACATTTTCTTACCTTCTACAACCTCTTCACCAAAGGATTTGAGACCAAAACCTTCCCCCCTTAGTTGAGCAATTTTTGGGAGGTGCCCAAGCCCTCCCCAACTTTCTTTCACGGGTTGGAGTGAATGACCCGAGGAGGAAGAAGGTGCTGCTTCAGTTTTATATGGGGGTCATTTGTAGGGGCGGCTGGTGATTGAGCCGCCCCTACAAATAGAAGCTATAAATACGGGCCATTTTTAGGGGCGGCTCAATCACCAGCCGCCTCCACAAATACCATTTCTAGAGGCGGCTGGTGATTGAGTCGCCCCTAAAAATCATACTCCATTTGTAGGGGCGGCTCGTATCACCAACCGCCCCTGCTGTTCCATTTGTAGGGGCGGCTGGTGTCTGTGCAACCGAGCACGCCACTGTAGGAGCGGCTCCATCACCAGCCGCCCCTACAAAAAAATTGAACCGTTGCTACAAATCGTTTTCTACGTAGTGTGTCTGTCTTCCTAGGTGTGAAATGTGTAATGGACACGATTTGCACCGACTACGTGGTATATACGGTGTAACAAATTATTACTCCTGCATTTGATAAAAAGGATTGTTGATGCAAAGACCAAATTAAAAGCATTAATTGTGGCTCACATTCACTAAAACAGTGATAGATATTTCGCCTGCATCATATCAGTGTAACAAAAGTTTGTAATATGTTGGGCTCATGCCATGGCATTCATACTGTTGTTCCCATGTGTATCGATGATCCAGCAGGGGAGAACACAAAAAAGGCTTGCCAATCAACGAACTGAACGAAGCACAACACGAAGCATCGGCACATAGATCAATTATCATCCTAGTATAATAAGTCACGGGCCTGTTTGGACGGCGCCTACGGCTGCGCCAAATGTCTGGCGTTGAAAACGCTCGCCACACATTTGGCAAGATGTGGCAGCAAATTTAAACTACATTGCTATGGTTTTATTGTGGCACGCCTTAACTCTGTCACCAGCCAAACGCCAGCATGAGTTCGTCAAATTTATGGCGCGCCAGTGTGGCAACGAACCAAACAAGCCCGTAATCCTAGACTGACGGGTCACACCAAGACCTTACTCGCAGCACGCTGAAATATTGTATGCTCCATATAGACGATGGAAACAAGTTGCATTATATTGATGCAAGAAAATAATAGCTGGCGGTCAAGTTGATGGATGCAGCTGTTCGCAATATGCTGAAATGCAGCTGTCTAGCTATATATATAAGAAGCATTGTAGGGGTTCGGAAGCTATCTCATCCGTGGAAGCTTGCCAGAGCTAGCTAGCGAAGCAAGCAAAGTAGCCGTGCCTGGAAATTAAAGGGTTCGGAGGAATAGAATGGCGACCAGCAAGAAGATGGCTGTGGTGATGGTGTTCATGGCTGCCGTGCTGCTGCTGGTAACTGTGGAGTCGGCGGCGGCTGCGGCGGCGGACACTGCCACGCCCTCCGACTCCAACCAGCAGCTGGGGCTGGGGGCAACAAGAAAGCTACTCCAGATCTTCAAAGACACATGCGGAGGACAGGGTTGTAGCTCGTCTCTAGATTGTTGCCTTGCTAGCCCTCTTTGTAATGGGAACATATGCTCGACCATTCTCCAGTAGCTTTCACGGCCGGCCGGGTTATTATGTCCATCACGCATTGCATGCCACAATAATCACGTCCCTAATAAGTGTTGTTTGTTGTGAGGCTACGTACGTTCCTGCTGGATGCATGCTACCGGCAGCTAGCTAGCGTGCTCTGATATCGGTGTGATGTTTAACAGTTACCGTACGTGTCTTATTTTACTTTCACCAGTTACTGTACCCGCGCGTTTGTACTTGTCTGTTGAATGAGTAATAAAGCAATGCAGTGTGTGTGCTTTGTTTCCAACGCCCAACAAGGGAAATGGCACCACCCAGTGGAATGGCACACCATTCTTGGTCCTCATATGTGTTCACTTCTTCTCAAGCAAACTGTGAGTGGCTTGTGTTAGATTGAACTCTAATCTCCACCTGAGCCCAACGGCCCAGTTGGGCCTTTGATCCGCGCCCTGATCAGGGGCGCCCAACCCACTATAGCTGGAGGGCCCCTGTCACACTGCGCAATAAATAGAGGTGGGGGATCATGACACTCTGATTCCTCCCTATTTTAATGATCAACGTCTCCTCATACAGCTTGCCTTTCTACTCTCTCCACAGATTGGGGGATCATCCCTTGAGAAGATTGTCTTGGACTACATCACCTCTGATGAAGATGAGGTTGATACAGAAATGGGGGATGCTGATGCAGAGTTTGGAGAAGCTGAAGCAGAAGCTAAAAATGAGGATATAGAAGTTGAGATCCTGGATGAAGCCCCTGCTGTGTTCCAAACCCCACGCAAGAGAAAGAGCCTAAAGCTGAAGGAGAAGTTGGATGACAGCTTTCTTAGGCGTAGCAGAAGAATTGCAAACAAACCTGGAGGTTACAAGGATGTTGCAAGTGCCAAGGCAGCCAATCAAGTTAAGGAGCCATTCACTGCAGAGGAAGATGTTGTTGATCCCTGCCCTCTGGCCATCATCCCAGGGCCTTCCAACTATGGAGCTGCCCCACATCTCCCCAAAGAGATCCTCGAAGGAATTGCTACTGGCTTCCTACAGATCCAGCCTAAGGCTGCTTCTGCTGCTCTTCTTGAGAAAGACAACATAGATGAGTAGTTTCACAGAATTGTCTCTGTGTGCACCTGGAAAGGTGCTACTTTTGTTGCTCCAAAGTTATCCATGTTTAGATGTATGTCGCCTGTCTAGTCCCAGGTCCCAGTTTGTGTACTGGAAGAATAAGATCATGTACTGTTGCATCCTATGCTGCTTTAATAAACCTGGGAAATGTTTGAGTTACCTGCCTCTAATGCTTGTGTTCAATTTTAATGCTAAAGTTGCTTTGCAATTCTTTGTGGTCTTGATTCCTTCCTCTAATCCTGATTATGTGAGTCTCGATACAAATACAATGCCCTCTACTCCCATCTTCTGTAACCATGCTAATAGCTTTCGAAATGACATAGTTGGCTGCATAGTTTTCTACACAGACCTACAAATGTTACACTCACATCTCCATAGATATTTAAGATGGTTGATCCTGTTTGTCATTTGTATGAACAAACTTTGCCTGTTTTACATAGATTGTGATTATGGATAGTAGAAGATACAGTAAAATTTTGTTCTGGAATATCAGAGGCATTAATGCACAGGAAAAGTGGGATGCTTTAAGAGGGAAAATTATAGAGAGTGCATGCCAAATCATTTGTATTCAGGAGGCAAAAAGGGAGAACTTTGACATCTTCTACATTAAAAAATTTTGTCCAAAAAATTTCGATCAGTTTGCTTTTTCTCCCTCAGTAGGAGCTGCAGGTGGTCTCTTAACAGCATGGAACAACAGTGTTTTTGAGGGCTCTGTAATTCAGACAAATTCCTATGCCATCACTGTTAAGATGAGAAACAAGCTGGATAACAAAAGCTTTCATATTACAAACATATATGGCCCATCACAGTCCAATCAGAAGCAAGCTTTTGCCACTTGGCTCATGAACTTTGACACTAGTGAGTTTGATGACTGGCTACTTGCTGGGGATTTCAATCTGATCAGGCAACCTAAAAATAGGAACAAACCAGGAGGTGATTTGTCATAAATGAACTTGTTCAATGAAATTATTTCTGACTTGGATTTAGTTGAAATACCTTTCAATGGCAGAAGCTACACTTGGAGCAATATGCATTCTGATCCCCTCCTTGTCAAGTTGGATTGGGCTTTTACCTCCTCTGGCTGGACCCTTTCCTATCCTGCTACACATGTACAACCTTTGTCAAGGCCCACTTCAGATCACATTCCTTATGTGCTGCACATTGGAAGCTCTATCCCCAAATCAAACATTTTCAGGTTCAAAAATTATTGGGTTGATCATGCTGATTTTCTAAACACTGCAGTTCTTCATTGGAATAATTCTCCAGTATATGCCAATACATCTAAAAATCTGTCTTCGAAGCTCAAACATGTCAGAGCTGGTCTAAGAAATGGAGCAATGGCCCCGTTCGGCTTGCTGAATCTTGGCTGAAACTGGCTGAAAAACACTGTTCTGGCTGAATTGTTGTGAGAGAAAAACACTGTTATTAAAAAAAAACAAGCCGAACAAGCCGAATATGGGGTAAGCCAAATGGGGCCAATAACCTTTCTAAGCTAAGCAAGCTCATTTATAATTGCAACCGGGTCCTCCTACACATGGATGGTCTTGAGGAGCAAAGACAACTCTCAAATCTAGAAAAGGCCTTCAAAAGGCTCGTCAAGGGTCACCTCGCATCCTTACTGGAATCCAAAAGGATCTACTGGAAACAAAGAAACACTGTTAGATGGGTTAAATTTGGGGATGAAAATAGTAGTTTTTTCACACTATGGCTACTATAGCACATAAGAGAAATTTCATTTTTTTCTCTTACAAAACCTGATGGTACTGTTGTCACAGAGCATGAACAAAAAGCAAATTTGCTATGGGAATCTTATAAGCAAAGGTTAGGAATCTATGAATTCTCTAACATACACTATGATCTTAGCACATTATTGACAGAGCATAATGTTGACCATCTAGACACAGAGTTCAGTCAAACTAAAATTGAGGCTGTCATCAAATCTCTGCCAAACAACCATGCCCCTGGACCAGATGGTTTTAATGGACTGTTCATTAAAAAGAGTTGGGACATAATCAAAGGTGACTTTCTAAGATTGTTCAGAGATTTCTATCATAAGAATATAGACTTAAAGAGTGTGAACTCCTCCATCATTACCCTAATTCCAAAAAAGAACAACCCTAAAACAATTGATGATTATAGGCCCATTTCTCTCCTGAATTACACCCTTAAGTGCATCACAAAGTTACTTTCAGCTACGATGCAATCTGTGATCCTGCAACTAGTACACACCAATCAATATTGATTCATCAAGGGAAGAACAATCCAAGACTATCTAGCATGGGCATTCCAATTCCTTCATCTCTGTCATCACTCAAAAAAGAAAGTCATAATTCTCAAACTGGACTTTAAAAAAGCTTTCGATAAACTAGAGCATGAGGTTATATTGCAAATTCTTAAATACAAAGGATTCTCTTCAAGATGGATAAATTGGATTCAAAACATTTTGAGCTCAGGTTCTTCCTCTGTTCTACTGAATGGTATTCTAGGAAAAGGATTTGAATGTAAAAGAGGGGTCAGGCAGGGTGACCCACTCTCACCCCTGTTGTTTGTTTTAGCAGCTCATCTTCTATAGTCTGTTGTCAACAAAGCTTGGCAGATGGGCATCCTTAAGCACCCTCTTAGTGACACCTTTGGAGGTGACTTCCCAATTGTACAGTATGATGATGATACCCTTCTCATCTTGCCTGGGGATGCTAGAACCTTTTTTAACCACAAGTGCTTATTAAGATCATTCTCTGATTCCAGTGGTTTACATGTGAACTTTGGGAAGTCATTCTTGGTACCTATTAACTTAACAGATGAAAAGGCCATACATTTAGCAAGAACTTTTGGCTGCAGCATAGGAACTATGTAATGGGAATGGGGATCCCGATCTTCCGTCAGTAACTGGTAACTATCGTTGTGGTGGAGAATGACACACCAATTTGGCTTCAGATCGAAAGATCGAACCCTGCAATATTAGCACCACAACTCCTCTGGTTATCAACCGAGACACGGATCAGGTTGACCTCACCAACAAGGCTAATCCCTGCCTGCGCAATGAACTACACAAGCAAGAACAAGAAAGAAAGCAAGCAAATTGTAGATGAATGATTAATCTCATGAAGTTGGGGTCTCACAAACCGATGAACGGCGAAACTGTTCTTGATAGATTAATATAAGCAAAACCCAAAACCTAATGACGGCGGCGGCGTATGATTATAAAGGTCTTAGGGTCATCGCCTACCCTGGACACGCCCCCTAATGGGCCCAAACACGATACACGGTCCAACGGACCAAAAGACGGTGTCGCAGCACCCTGGCAGATTCTGGATGCTGACTTGTTTCGACGATTCCCGTTGATTTTGAAGGACTTTTGATGTGAGACCACTTGGATTGGCTTCCTTATCAAATTATATTTCCAACCATATGTGGATCGTCGAAAATGGAGTCCAGATACGTCCTGGGTGACCAGTTTAAGGCAGACTGGTACTGGAGGCCGAGGCAGACTCGAAATCATGTTGGACCGGGCCTCCGGTTTTTGTTGGACGTCCTTGCTGGTCATCATCGCCTCCACCTCTTCCTCTAAGTCCCTCATGACCCTCTCCAATATTCCTAAGCAAAATAACATCATTAGGTAGTAGTCTATTCTCAAAAGTATGAAAAAGATCACTTAAGAACGAGCTCACCTCTAAATTGAGTTGACGCATTCGAGCTCGGGTCATTGGACCTTGCACGACGGTTGGAGGATCACAGGGTACATCCAAAGGAGTGATGTCCTCATCACTATGCCCTTCACATATTTGGGGCTACCAGTTGGAATAACTAAACCTACCCTGCAAGAATTCACACCTCTTTTGACAAAGATAGAGAAAAGGCTTTGTGGAGTCAGCAAACACTTATCTTATGATGGAAGGCTCATTTTAGTGAACTATGTATTTTCAGCTCTCCCTACATTTTACATGTGTAGTCTCAAAATCCCAGTTCAATGAATTAAGCAAGTTGATATTTATAGAAAACACTGCTTATGGAGCAGGGGTGACATCAACAGAAGAGGAGCTTGTCTTGTTGCCTAGGAAATAGGCTGTAAACCAAAGAATCAATGAGGGCTAGGTATTATTGACATTAAGAGTTAGAACAATGCTTTACTCATGAAATTTTTGGACAAATTTTACAATGAGGCAGAAATACCCTGGGTCTCCCTGACATGGTCCAAATTCTACTCCAATTCTCAGAGACCACCGTAGTCTAGGAGTCCAATTGGATCCTTTTGGTGGAAAGACATTATGACCCTTTTTTGATAAATTTAGAGATTTTGCCATCTGTAATCCAAGCAATGGAAGGATTGTTCTTTTCTAGGTTGATAAATGGTCAGATCAAAGTCTCCAAGACCTTTACCCTCAACTCTTCTCCTTTACCAAAAAGAAGAAATGTTCCATCTGATTTTTTCTAGATCAAGATGTAAGCAAAATTTTTAGCCTACCCTTGTCGACACAAGCTACAAATCAGCTAGAAGAAGTGCAAACCCTCATTCAGTAGAGAACTTGGATTGCAGATACAAAGGACATATGGTGCTATTCTTGGGGATCATGCAAATAAAGTAGTAAGAAGGCTTATAAAATTTTGATTGGCCACACAGAAACCTCTCCATTGTTCAACTAGATGTGGGCTTCCAGCAACCTTGGTAAACATAAGTTTTTCTTTTGGCTCTTGCTCAGGGATAGAATCAACACAAGGAATTTATTAAGGAGGAAGAACATGGAACTAGAAAATTATGATTGTGTCCTATGTAATTCTGATTGTGAGGAAACTAGCATGCATCTGTTCTTTGAATGCCACTTCAGTACAACATGTTGGAACACCATCCCTATATGTTGGAACCAAAATGTGCCACCTTTAGATATGATTATTGATGCCAGAACATCCTTCGGAAGTCCAATCTTCAGAGAGTTTTTTATCATGGCATGCTGGATCATTAGGGTAACAAGAAATGTAATCATCTTTGATAATGGGCAGATCAACCTCAACAACTAGAAAATATAGTTCAAGGAGGAACTTGACCATGTTTGCACAAAGGCCAAGCCAAGTAGACAGGCTGCGCTAATCAACTGGAAGGAGAATTACACTTAGTTTTTGTTTCTTTTCTCCTTTGGGCCTTGTGGCCTTGTACTTTTTCCTTTTTTTTATGTTGCATCTGTGTATAGAACATTCTTTCTTTTAATTGAAAAGCAAAAAAATATTAGGTAGGGGATTTCCCTACTGAATAGATCAAAAAATAAATAAATAGAGGTGGGGGCCGATGGCTCTGAGTATGAGGTTCGCCTAAGTCGAGCTCCCCACCAAAATCCCTAATCCGATCTAGAGGGTGCGCAGCCAGTGACGGGAAGCAACCAGCTGCGCCGTCACCGGTCGCCACCGTCCATCACCGTCACCGTCTTCACCGACCGTCGATGCCCGTGCGCAGACTTCACTGACTCCATGGTGGACGCGAGCGGATCATCCTCCAAGGGCATAGACGGTCAGCCTTTTCCATCCCTTCCTCTCCCTCTAGATCTAGTAGTTCAAAGTTCTAGGGTGTGTTCATCATGCTTTCGTGGGGGTTCTATTTAAGCCCCATGGCCGGCTCAAGCTCACGCTCTTGGCCATTTGCATTGACATAGCAACCTTGTGAGCTTAGCCAAAGCCCTCCCACTCATCTCCATCATTGATTCATCATCTTTGTGAGATTGAGAGAGGATCCAAGTGCATGTCTTGAGTGTTTGCATCTAGAGGCACTTGGTGTTCGTGTTTTGCTGCGGGGTTCGCTTGTTACTCTTGGTGGTTGCCGCCACCTAGATGGCTTGGAGCAGCGAGGATACTCAAGCGGAGGGTGGTGATTGTCTCTGGCTCCGATCATGGTGATTGTGAGGGGTTCTTGACCTTTCCCTAGCGAAGAGCCAAAAGGCACCCTATTGAGGGTTTGGCGTGTGATGCCAATTAGCGTGTGAACCTCCAAGTGAGTGAATCACCACAACGAGGACTAGCTTGCCGGCAAGCAAGTGAACCTTGGAAAAAAAAATCATTGTGTCATCAATTGATTCCAAGCTGATTGGTCTTCATTGGTATTCATTCTTGTGATTGATTGGCTCCTTCCTCGACATGGCGGTATAATTATCTTGCTTACTCTCTTCACATTACCGCAAACTAGTTGTCAAGCTCTTTACTGTAGCTAGTTGTGAGAGCTTGTTAGTTTGGTTAGTGTGGCTCTTTAGTTAGCATTTGAGAGCACACTAACTTAGTGTAGTGACATAGCTATTGTGTGGATAGAAACTATATAAACTAGAATTGTGGTAGGTGGCTTGCAATTTTAGTAGGCTAGCACAACACTTGCTTCGCCTCATTATTGTCTAACCGGTTTGTTAGGTGTTGTTGTAGAAATTTTTAATAGGCTATTCACCCTCCTCTAGCCATTAGGACCTTTCACTTGGGCAACTAGAGAGAGGGATTTTGCTTCCCAAAAGATGTCCTATGACCTTGAGCATAGGAAGTGGGTCACTACCAATAAGAAATGTTTGGCTGTGATAAAGAACACGATTGAGCCTGCAATTGTGGGCTCAATCCTAGAGTGTGACACAGTCACCGAGTACCTCGATAGAATAAAGAGTCAGTTAACTGGCTCTTCAAAGACATATGCTACCTAGCTGATAAAGCAGTTGGTGACAGAGAGGTACTCTGGAAATGGTGGCATAAGAGAGCACATACTAAGGATGAGCAATTTGGCATCCAAGCTAAAACCAATGGATCTAGCTCTTAAGGAAGAGTTCCTTATCCATCTGATTTTTGCTTCCTTGCCAAAGGAATTTGACACTTTGTTGTCAACTATAACATACAGCCCGAGAAGTTGGACTTAGAGAGGCTCATGGCTATGTGTGTGCAAGAGGAGGAGAGAATGAAAGCTGCCAATGGTGTCACTATCAATTATGTGAAAGACAACAAGAAAAAGAATACTAATGCTAACTCCTCCTCAAAGTCAAAGGGAAAGGGTCCCATGCTGTATCAGCCTCAGCAGAACAAGTTCACAGTAGAGAAAGACCAGTGTCTCTATTGCAAGAAGACAGGATATTATGAGAAAGATTGTCCCGATTACTTAAAGATGATCATGGAAAAGAAAGGTGAGAACATTATTACGTTCATAAATGAATCCATATATGTACGGTATTCGAAATATACTTGGTGGATTGACTCAGGTGCAACTGTTCATGTTGCTAATTCCTTATAGGGATTCTGTTCGACGAGGACTACACAAAGAAGAGAAAGACACGTTAAAGTTGCAAATGGAGTCCGAGCAGATGTTGAAGCCATTTGCGATCTTTCTCTAGAGCTTGCTGATGGCTTCACACTTTTACTTAGAGATGTACTTTATGTTCCCTCTTTACAGAGAAACTTGATTAGTGTTTCATGCTTGGACAATTATGGATATGATTGCCATTTTGGAAATGGCAAATGTAAGATAACATTTAATAATGCATGTGTTGGTCTTGCTATCTTACAAAATGAGCTTTATTTGTTATCACTACGTGATGATGTGAATGTTGTATGCGATGATGGGAACGTTGCGTGCGACATGAGAATGTATCCTCGTCTGCGGATGTAAACAGAAAACGAAAGAGAGCTCACAATGCGTCGTCAAAATTATGGCACTGTCTTTTGGGCCATATTTTGAGGGGAAGAATAGAAAGACTAGTTAAGAATGATATTCTTCCTCCATTAGAGTTCTCAGATTTAGAACAATGCAGAGAATGCATAAAAGGAAAGTATGTAAAGAAAATTAAGAAAGATGCCAAACAAAGTGCAGGAATTTTACAGATTATTCACATAGACATATGTGGTGCGTTTCCTATAAAGAGTGTGGATGGTTATGATTCATTCATAACATTCATAGATGATTACTCCCGTTATGGCAGAAGCATTGGATAAATTTAAGATATTTAAGGCAGAAGTCGAAAACCAACACAATTTAAAGATTAAGATAGTCAGGTCCGACCGTGGGGGGAGTACTACGTTCGGCATGCCCCATATGGCCAAGTTCCTGGACCTTTTGCAAGATTCTTACAGGAGAATGGCATAGTAGCCCAGTATTCTACATCGGGTGAACCTCAGCAGAATGGAGTAGCTGAAAGACGCAATCGTACCCTGATGGATGTGGTGCACAGTATGATAAGCTACTCCACCTTACCATTGAGCCTGTGGATGGAGGCGTTAAAAACCGCCATTCATATTCTCAATAGAGTACCAAGTAAGTCGGTGCCCAAAACACCGTATGAGTTGTGGACTGGAAGAGTACCCTCACTAAACCACTTATGTGTGGGGGGAGTCCTGCTGAGGCTAAAGTATTTAACCCAAACATTGAGAAGCTAGATCCCAAAATAGTAAGTTGCCATTTCACTGGCTACCCAGAAAAGTCAAAAGGTTTTTGTTTCTACTGTCCAGACAGACATACAAAGTTTGTGGAAACGAAACACGTTGTCTTCCTAGAGGATGAAATGATGAGGGGGAGCATGGTAGCTCGAGAAATTGACCTTGAAGAGAAGCGGGTGTATGCGCCCACTCCGATGATTCATGAGCCATTTTTCTCACTACCTGCTGTCGCTGCACCGATAGTGCAAGATACTATGGTGCCAGCACCTGTTGTTATTCTGCCTATGGCAACAATGAATGACGATGAGGAACCTGTTCTTCAGGATCCTGTAGAACCTATTGACACACATGAGAGGGAGCAACAACAGCCTCAAACAGAAGATGTGCCAAATGTGGAGGCCCCTAGAAGGTCTCAAAGAGTTAGAAAATCAGCTATTCCTGCTGACTATGAAGTATACAACACTGAGAAATTTCAAATGGAGGATGATCCCACCTTATTTGAAGAAGCCATGAGAAGTGATCATTCATCAAAGTGGCTTGAGGCCATGGAAGATGAAATGAAATATATGAATGCCGATAAAGTTTAGGACTTGGAAATAATTCCTAAAAGAGCCAAAACATTAGGCTGTAAATGGGTCAGCAAAACAAAACTTGACTCTCAAGGGAATATAGAGAGATATAAAGCGTGACTTGTGGCAAAAGGCTTTACGCAAAGAGAAGGCATTGATTACAATGAGACCTTTTCTCTAGTCTAATGTAAGGATTCCTTCAGTATCATAATGGCATTAGTGGCACATTACGATTTAGAATTACATCAGATGGATGTAAAGACGACATTTCTCAACGGGAATTTGGAGGAAAATGTTTACATGGCACAACCGAAAGGTTTTGTCATGGAAGGAAAAGAACGAATGGGATGCCGCCTAAAGAAATCCATTTATGAATTAAAACAAGCTTCAAGACAGTGGTACTTGAAGTTTGATCAGACAATAAGGAATTTTGGGTTTAAAGATAATATAGAGGATAATTGTGTCTATGCAAAGTTTAAGAATGGGAAGTTTATCTTCCTTGTCCTATATGTGGATGATATCTTACTTGCTAATAGTGATGTCAGTCTACTACTGGAGACAAACAAGTTTTTGTCCTCAAAATTTGATATGAAAGATCTTGGTGAAGCTTCGTTCATTCTAGGGATCGAGATTCACCAAGATAGAAGTAAAAGGGTATTAGGACTGTCACAAAAGGCATACATAGAAAAGATCTTAAAGAAATTCAGTATGCACAAATGTAGTCCCTCACCTGTTTCTATAGTCAAGGGCGACAGATATGGAGATTTTCAGTTCCCCAAGAATCAGTATGAGATCGATCAAATGAAAACGGTTCCATATGCTTCAGCTATCGGAAGCTTGCAATATGCACAAGTATGTACGCGCCCTGACTTGGCATTTGTTACCGGGTTACTTGGCAGATTTCAGAGCAAACCTGAAATAGAACACTAGAAATTAGTAAAGAAAGTCTTGTGTTATTTGCAAGGAATGAAAAGCCTCATGATGACGTATAGAAGATCTGATTCACTCCATATAGTGGGATATTCATATTCTGATTATGCGGGAGATGTTAAAAAATCCATGTCTAGATATGTATTCACTCTCGCAAGGGAGCTATTTCATGGAAAAGCTCAAAGCAAACCGTCACTACATCGTCCACAATGTATGCTGAGTTTATAGCGTGTTATGAGGCAACGGGGTAGGTGAACTGGCTAAAGAAGTTCATACCTGGTTTGAAGGTGGTTGACGACATCTATAGACCACTTAAGTTATACTACGGTAATAATCTAGCAGTATAGTATGTTCACAATAATAAGTCAAGTGGTGCTGCCAAACACATTGACATAAAGTATTATGTTGTGAAAGATAAAGTCGGGATCATGTCATAAGTCTTGAGCATATAAGTAGAAAAAAGATGCTCGCAGATCCGCTTATAAAGGCTTACTCGCCCAACGTGTTCAGAGAACATGTAGCCGGCATGGGTTTAAGGGAAAGCATATAATTCTTGGACAAAAGAAGGCCCAAAGTTAAGTATCTATTTCAGAACAGAGTGGTGTGTTGTAGTTGTTAAATCTATCGACAATTGACCATGACGATGAAACATGCTCTATGCGCTAATCTGTAATGGAATGAACAAAAGTAAATAATATGAAATTGAAAGTTGGTAGGGAATCAAGGGGGAGATTGTTAGATTGATCTCTAATCCCAAACTGGACCCAATGGCCCAGTTGGGCCTTTGATCCGCGCCTTGATCGGGGGCGCCCAGCCCACTATGGCTGGAGGCCCCTCACACATCTGCTGCATAATAAATAGAGGTGGGGTCGATGGCTCGAGCACGAGGTTCGCTGAGCCGAGCTCCCACCAAATCCCTAATCCAATCTAGAGGTGCGTGTGCCGGTGATGGGAAGCCACCAGCTGCACCACCACCCGTCGCCACCGCCCATCACCCTCACCGTCTTCACCGACCGTCGCTGCCCATGTGCAGACTTCACCGATTCCATGGCGGACGCGAGCGGATCATCCTCCAAGGGCACAGACAGTCAGCCTTTTCCATCCCTTCCTCTCCCTCTAGATCTAGTAGTTTAAAGTTCTAGGGTGTGTTCATCATATTTATAGAAAGATGTACCCGCTAGATCGACGGCTAAGGTCATGTTCTTTCTAACAGCTTGTTCAGTTCCGAGACGCACAAACTGAAATAGTCCTTATGCGCCGCCATCCTCAACATTATATAGTTGCTCTTGCTCATATCAAATTATCAGATGCCTCTTGCAAGAAATAACGTTAATGTTGTGTGTGGAGACGCAGAATTGGGATGTCTCTTCTATTTTCTAAAAAAAATAATCAGATGCCTCTAGCTGAATTGCTGCTTTTCTCTCTCTGTATTTACTCTAATATTATTTATTTTTGCTGCATTGATGAAGAGACACATCCACCTAGCTGATGAATTCATGAGGTGCTTTCGTAATCAGCCACATGATTTTCATTTGGTTGGAGCAACAATGAATATAAAACTGCTTAACAACGAGGGAGGAAGTTCACCGCCATGTCACTACAAGAAATGTCCCGGTTTATGACAATTAATTTAAGTCATAATATATGGAATTATTATCACATATCAACATTTGTGACACAGCATGACGAAAATACATGTGTCAAAAACCATGCGCCTTAAACCATGTTATGTGACGTTTATATGTAAACGTCATACATCTATGACATTGGTTTTGAAGTCACAAAGCTTTATGACATTTGATTTTTAAGTCACAGCTTCCAACATGCCACGTAGGTGCTGAGTTGGCATGTTAGCTTATAATGGGCTAGCTTATGCCCTTTTCATATTTTTTATTTTCATAGAACCACTCTACAATTACACAATCTTGACAAAATCCCAGGTTGCGAAGAATTATAATATCAAACTCATAGATCCATGTAGCAATATACATCACGCTACATCTAAGTCACAAGTCCAAAATGACAAACAGCAGCCCTTTCATCATCTTGAACATCATCAAGCTAACAAAAAGAGTTGTAGCTACCCCTAAACATCACTGAGGCTTTTCAATTCACTGAGACATCCTCCAGACCACACTATTAACCTCTCTGAAAGCAGCAACCTGCAGCCAAAATTAGTCAAAGATATAAAGATTAGAGTTAGCTCTAGGTTCATGCATATTATTTATTTTTGCTGCATGGATGAAGAGACACATCCACCTGATGAATTCATGAGGTGCTTTGGTAACCAGCCACATGATTTTCATTTGGTTGGTGCAACAATGAATATAAAACAGCTTAACAACGGGGGAAGAAGTTCACCGCCAGATGTGTAAATCTTATCTGACCAGTAGCGTGATCTAGTTGACAGCAACAATGAAAATATTAGGACTGATAAGCGAATCCTATGGCACAAGATGAGAATGTTAGTTTAAATGAGCTCTTGGATAGAAAATTCCAAGGACCCAAACCCAACCAATGGAGCCGATAGGGGGGTCAGGTGGATTGATTGTCACACCCTAAATTTTCTATTTATGGCTGTGAATAGAAAACATTAAATAAAATAAATGATTTTACAAAATTTCAATTTTTTTGCAAGAAAAAAAATAAAAACAGCATTGTGTGTATCTACCATTACCCTTATTTTCTAGAGAGAATTATGTATTTGGCACTAAAACAAATCGATCTTTCATATTTGGCACTAGAAAATTTGAACTTTCTTATCTAGCATCGAGTTGAAATTTTCTTTCGTAAATGGCACTGTCGTCCATTTAGACCAGTAACGGTGTCAAGTGGCTAGCAAAATGACATAAATGCCCTTGATTGTAGCAAAAATCCATGGTGCTAAACAGGAAAATAAATAGACAGGTTGTCAAATAAGAAAATCATAAATATCATAAATATACTTTGAACTAAAATGTGGATTTTTGATAATTGAAGACTGCAAATAAATAATTAATAAATTTCAAATTGGTAATAGCAGGTACAGATTATGCCCCGAACTCTTCCTTTCATCTCGGCCACAGATCAAGGATGCATGGCTCAGCGTAACATCAATACCACTGTCCTGTCAAGTAAAAAATGTTCAACTTTAACCATGACAAGTAGTCAACCTTGACATGAAGTTCACATTGCTTAGTGTGAAATAACTGGATCGTTTCCCTTTTCATGGACTGGAATAATCCTTTGCAAAAGAAAGAAAGCTCTGGTGGAAATAATGATGGGAAGAACCTCTATTTGCTTTCTCTTGGATTGTTATAAGAACATTAGAGGCCCAATTCCAATGTGAGCAAGTTTTGCCACTGATTGCACAATGTTACAATCAGCACATGCACGCACATATTATAGTGACCTACACTAACCCGAAATGATAAATTTGGCTTCATTGCTCAACATACACTGTAGGCGAAAGGACTCTGTTACTGTTAGTTGTGCTTGTGTTTTCTATGTTTGTTCATATGACACATTAATATTTGTATCAACTACCAAAGCATAGCATACTCCTCACTGGACATACTAAAGAGGTAAAGAAAGACACAGAGGTGAAGAGCACAAAAGGGAAATGTAGATCTAAGTAACCACTCTAAAGAAGGGTCACACACACAAGAGGGCTGTTTGAAACAGAAGGGGGACAACACAATGATGGCAGCTGTTCACTAGTGGGGTGTAGAGGCCCATGAGCAAATACTGTAGCCTATCTCCCCCAACGAAGGGAACGAAGAAGATGTAGAAAGCGAATCCCAGCGCCAGGAAGACCGCTATCGCCACCACCTGCAGCACTTGCCCGCATCAGAAACAAGGCAGCAACAGCAAGGAGAACGCCACGGAGAAGCACGACGCAACAAGCGGACCTGGAGAGGATGGTAGGGTAGCTGCCACCCGTGCCTCCTCATCGCCAGCAAGGAAGGAAGAGTCCTCAGAGAAATCAGTCCGCCCCAAGGAAGGGAGTGAATGGCGGCGGCGCTCGCAGCTGTCGGGGAGCACCAAATGCGAAATCAAGAGGGAGGGCTTCTCATCAAGTTGGCCATTGGCGGCGCACCACGTGCTGCTGCTCGCCATTGGCGGCGCACGGAGCTCGCGGCCTAGGCGGCGCGCCGAGGACGCGGCCGGCGCGAAGCGGGCGAACTGGGCGGCGCACGGAGCACGCGAATGGCGTGGAGCGGGCGAGCTGGCGAGCCGCCGCGGTGACGGCCACATGGCCATGCGGGGAAGCAGCAGCACAGCCGCCGCTCGTCCCACGCCCGAAGCCACATGACCGGCGTCGCGTCGAGCTCCAGCGCCATTGCGTCATCTCTGGACAGAGAAGCTGCTCGACGACGTCCTCCTCCTCGCCGAGACGCACGCTGCGCATGAACGGCCATCGCGGAGCTCGCCCCGTCGCGTCCCCCGTGTCGTGGCCTGGCACTAACGTCAGCGGGCGAGACCACCCCACCGCGCCCCCCGCGCTGCGAGCTCTGCCCTGGACGCCTCGAGGAACCTGCGCTGCTTGTCGTCGGCGAGGCAGAGCAGCGACGCCTCGCACGCCTCGTGCGCGTCAGGCGATGGCGGCGCCATGGGGCGGAAGTCCATGAGGCTTGCGTACTCGGTGAGCAGGTGTAGCATGTAGTCGTAGACGGCGTGCATGTGGAGACCCTGCACGAGCCGCTGGCCGCGCCGGCTGACGCGCTCGGCCTCGCCGGGGTTGGCGTTGCCCCAGTCGACGGCGTCCCTGATGGACTCGCACATGCCCATCTCCGTCACCGGCCAGTAGTTCACCCGGTGCTCCAGGCCCCGGCTGAAGAAGTCCTGGTACTGCGGCTCGATCAGTAGCGCCATGGATCCGCATGATAGGATGTACTTGAGGCTGACCGACCACGTGAACCCCTCCGCGTAGATCTTGTACCGCCGCTCCTCCGCGAGCTCCTAGGCAGGAGACAAGCCGCCGGCCATGAGCGAGTACAGAGGTGCATTTTGGTACTTCGGGAAGAAACATGACAGGGTCAACGCAGTCAACTGACGGATGGATGCACTAAATGGACGGTAGTGCCATTTACAAAAAAAAAATTTAACTCGATGTCAAATAAGAAAGTTCAAAATTTTTAGTGCTAAATAAAGAAGACCGATTTGTTCTAGTGCCAATTACATAATTGCCCCTATTTTCTAACACCATTTACTGATCCCTCCTTCGGCCACGTCGACGCGTTCTTTGGCCCGTCCGATTTTGCATCAGCGGCCACAACGTCGCCAGCCCCGCTGCTTCCAGAAAGGGGGAATTCCCTGTGTGCCATTAAAAAAGATCGCAATGCCCTGTGTGCTCAAGGAAAAGTTTAGCGGTCTTCAGCGCCACTGCTCCAACTTTTTTGTGCCCTCCATGCCACTGCCGTCGGTTTGGGCTCTAACACCGTCAAACTGCAGGTGTGAAAAGTCAAAAATACCCTTAAGTCTAAATATATCATTAATTTTTTTTAGTATCTTAACGACTTCAAATAAAAAATCTCAAAACTAGAAAGTTGTAGATCTCGTCGAGAAGGTGGTGCAGGACGCCCAGCGTATGACGCACTCGGACACCGCCACGTCAAGGTTCTCCCACCCGCCGGCGTCGATCGTGTGGTTCCGCCTCCTGCCGTTGATGCCGACGATCGAGGCATGTCATTCACTAATAACACGGTGATATTTAGCCTGTATCAGTGTAACAAAAGTTTGTAATATATGTTGAGCTCATGTCATGCCAGTCACACTATTGTTCCTGTATATATTGGTGATCCAGGAGGGGAGAGCACAAAAAGGCTTGCTGAACGAAGCATCAGCACATAGATCAATCATCATCCTAGTATAATAAGTAGGGCCTGTTTGGACTGCGCCAAATGTCTGACAGCCATTATTGCCTCCACCATTATGGGGTGTATAATTTACATTGGAACAATGCATAAAACATGGAGACCACAAGCGTAAAACATGAAGACAATCTCGTCTTCTCCAAAATTTGAAATTTGAATCATAGCACCTGATGGCCGATTGGATGCATAGAATCAATGGTCACGATGCGTAGAAAAGTTTTTGGCACCAACGTTGCATAGAAATTAGTGGTTGGATCAATAAAAAATAATTTTGTTACCACCTAAAAATCTATCCGCGAGATGGACATTCAACCTGACACAACTATAATTGCCTTCACCAACATCATGCTTCCCACTATAGATGTGTATAATTAATATGGAAACAATGCATAGAACATGGAGACCGCAAGAGTAAAACATGCAGACAATCTCGTCTTCTCCAAAATTTGAAATCTAAATCATTGCAGATGATGGCTGATTGGATACATAGAATCAATAGTTAAAATGCGCAGAATTTTTTTTGACGCCGACGTTGCATAGAAATTAGTGGTTGGATGAATAAAAAATAATTTGGTTACCGTTTAAAAACCTCTCCGCGAGATAGACATTCCACCGGACACAACCGTGATTGCCTCCACTGACATCATGCTTCCCACTATACCGGTGGTGTTCTGAATGCCGGTGTTCTGAAAAAGTTGTAAACAACAAAGTTTCATAACTTTTCGAGATCTAAAACCTTTATTTTGGTCATTTGTCCATCCGAGGTCGTTTGAAAAAAATTTAATTTTAGTGCTTAATTTTTACTATTCGACGTCTATTTGTAAGGACGGCTGAATATAGAGCCTCACCTAATGATGCCATTTATAGGGGCGGCTGATAACACCAGCAACCCCTACAAATAGATTTGTAGGGGCGGCTCGTTTGGGCATTATTTGTAGGGGCAACTCGTTTGGGCACTATTTGTAGGGGCGGCTCGTTTAGAAACATTTTTTGCACCGACATTGCATAGAAATTAGTGGTTTGATGAATAAAAATTAATTTTGTTACAGCATAAAAACCTCTCCACGAGATGGACATTTCACCAGAAGATGATTATTTAATAGAGGAACCATGCTTATAAAGCCATAAAACCCTTCCCACTAGGGGATTATTATAACGACCCACCCACACTGTGCTTTCCTCTAGGTGGATGTTTATTTAATAGAGAAACAATACATACAAACATATAAAACACTACCCACTAGGGTAGATTATCTATAATGGTCCCATTTCACAACATTGTAACGACCCCACCCATACTGTGCTTCCCACTGTCAGCTACATGGATAGAAATGTCATCCAACAATGTATAGAAGTCTTTCAACAATGCATGGATAACTGTTCCTATAATTTATAGAAATGTGTTTCAACATTAAATAAAAATGTGCTCCAACAATGTATAGAATTATGTTCTAGCAGTGTACACAATTGTGTAAAAATGTACAGACAACTACTCCAACAATGTATAGAATTGTGTCCAACAATATATAGAATTGCGTACCAACAATGTATAGAATTGTGTATAAGCGTATAAATAATTGTTCCAACAATGTATATCGATGTGTTCTAACAAAGCATAGAAAGAGTGCTCCAACAGTGTATAAAATTATGTAGAAGTGTATGGATAACTGCTCCAACAATGTATAGAAATTTGTTGTAACATCAACTACATCAACTTTTTACATTAACCCATATACAACTACATCAAGATCACACTACGCCATCGCCGCAAGGCAAAGGAAGTCATGAACGTCGCAAGCCATGTCCTTTGTCTACGTCGCCCTCACACTAAATGGAGAGGAATTCATTCCAGCCATCCTACATCACAACAAAAGGCATAGAAACATATTTTAATATGTGCAAAAACCTTACAGCGGCAGGACAGGAATAGAAACATATTTTAGCAGGCGCAGGAACCTTACAACGGCAAAAAAAAAGACATAAAAATGTTTTAACAGGCACATAAACCTTACAGGGGTAAGAAAGGCATAGAAACATCTTTTAGCAGACACATAAACCTATTGGTAAAATTAATGTCAGCTACATTAATGCAAAAATCACGACCAAACAATCTAGAAAAAATTATAGATTGCTGGATGTGACCGACAGATCATACAATCAAAGTACATGAAAACAAACTGCAAGAGCCATTATTGATAATTGTATAGAAATTTGTAACAACAGAAATGTCATCCAATGATGTATATAAGTCTTTCAAGAATACATGGATAACTGTTAATACAATATATAGAAATGTGTTCCAACATTAAATATAAATGTGCTCCAACAATGTACAAATTTGCATTCCAACAATGTATAAAATGTGCTCTAACAGTGTATAGAATTCTAGATGATTTATTGCTTACACGATTGGCTCAAGAAACATAGAAATAAAAAATCAAAGTACATGAAAACAAACTACGAGAATCATTATTTATCTAGTTTTTTAGAAACATGCACTGAATCATAATTGCTATGCATAGAAATTTATGTATGCAAGCACAGAAATAATTTGTCTCTAAATGGACAGTTGCATAGAAAACCATGCTTGCTTGCATTGCGAGCTCTTCATTTGCCGCAACCCCATGTTCCTGCAATGCTGCGACCAATCGAATCAAAACATGGCATAGCAACTATGGCTTAAGAAGCATAAAAAATCAGAAGAAAAATAATTTTTTACTCACCTCCGTTGGCAGATCAGCACACACCGTGACCATGCTGGAGCCGGATGGGGATGCGTTGCCGCCGGAGGCCGCCATGCCAGCATGTCGGGATGGGGAACAGTTGCCATGGGGAGGGCACCATTGCCGGAGATAACGGGTAATTTTAGACCTCTTCATTTACCAACTTATATGCATAGAAACTCACTAATGCTAGAACATGAACTCACATTGATGCAAATACTAGAAAAATGAAGATGCACATAGAAAATAATTAGGGAGCTGGCCGATTAGTACTAGTACTATCACGAGAAGAACAAAAAATCCACATGCAGCTACCTTAATGTATTCAAAAATTAAAGATTTCAATTTCATTCACATTATATCAAGGATAAGCATAAAACATCTGCTTCAGAGGGCATAAAAAATGTTAAGAAATCGCATAAAAACCATCTCTCAGTAGTAAACATATTGACAGGCACAAAAAGGCATATGAAACCATGCTTGCTTGCATTGCAAGCTCTTCGTTTGCCACAACTCCATGGCATAGAAATCTAACTTGTGCATAGCAAGCTCAATGGAGGGAAAACAACTGGAATGTACATTGAAAATCCAAAATTGCATGTAAATCAATAGCATATAAACCTTGGAATTGTTGCATGAAAAACTGTGACAGCCCCCACCCCCACCCACAATAAAAAGACGGCGCCGACTAGGTACATGGCCAAGAGCAGCTCTAGCTAAAATCACATATCACACACTTGAACTGAACGCGTGAAAACCTAACTCATCAAGCATAGAACTAAAAATTAAGATTTTAATTTCATAGCAGACCACTGGTGCAAGTACACAAGCTTACATTGATGCAGGTACTAAGAATTGGAAGATGCAAGCACATAAAATAGTTATTCAGACAACATAAACCTTGTTCCTCCGTTTCTGCAGCAAGCATCAATTCCATAGGGAAGTTGAGATCTATGGGCAGCAGCAACCATTAAATTCTCTGGGCACGAACCATGACTGTGGAACATCCATCTCTACATTGCATAAAATTCTGTAGTGGCTTGACCAGAACATCACGAGAAGGCAAGGAGCACCTGCAGCATCACGGCAATGAGCACCTGCACCTGCAGCTTCACGGCAACAGAGGAATTACAAACACCTGCAGCACTGGATCTGCATCAAGCACCTCAGTGCCCCCTCCGCCGGTGGTGTGGAGGCCACTATGACCGATGGGGTCGGGGTGGAGGCCAGGAGAGGGGCGCGCCGGTGAGGAGACGGCTGCCGCTGAGGAAGCTGCCTCATGCCGCCACTGGATCTGCGGCTGCCGTCGCGGCTAGGAGAGGAAGCGCCGTCGCTGGTGGTTTGGGGGCCACCGACCACCGCGCACACAAGCCGGCTGGGGGCCTCGCCGTCGCCGCCAACGGATGCGTCGGGGCTGCGTCAGGGCTGCGCGCAGGGCCACCGTGTTCCGAGCCTCGTGTTGCGATGCCGGAGAAGGGAGGCCGCGGCGCGGATGCGATCAGGGCCGGCGTCGATGTCGAGCTGCTGCTGCTCGTAGAGCCTCCTCTCCGGTGCCTCCCTTGGCCCACGCGCAGCCGGGCGCGCGTGCTGCCAGCCGGCGAGTCCGCCCCGGCCCTCCCCTTGGCGCGCGCGAGTGTCGAAGACCTCGGTAACTGGCGTAGGGCGGCGGGGTGAGGGGCAGCGCGCACCCGCACGTGGGCTTCCTGGGCCGTTCTTTTTCTCGCGTTTCTTTTGCAGCTTTCTTCTTCTTTTTTTCTTATTTATTTCTATCTTTCTGTTTTCTTTTTATTTACTATCCTCCCCAAGGAACACTGCCAATAGCTAGAGAAACATTTTTTGGTTTTAACAAAGTGAACAGTAATTTGCAAAAAAAAAAGTGGCCAATAAAGGTATTTATTTGGACATTGCAAATAAGCAAATGAAACGTCTTTTATATTTTATTATTATAAGATAAGATGGAGCATTTTTTTCCTATAGTGAATTGGCGTCATGCAAATGGTATGCAAATCTTGAACTCCAGGGATTGGCGTCATGCATGCAAATGGTATGCAAATCTTGAACTCCAGCGATTGACATCTTCATGTACTGTCTGTCTTCCTAGGTGTGAAATGTGTAATGGACACGATTTGCACCGACTACGTGGTATATACGGTGTAACAAATTATTACTCCTGCATTTGATAAAAAGGATTGTTGATGCAAAGACCAAATTAAAAGCATTAATTGTGGCTCACATTCACTAAACCAGTGATAGATATTTCGCCTGCATCATATCAGTGTAACAAAAGTTTGTAATATGTTGGGCTCATGCCATGGCATTCATACTGTTGTTCCCATGTGTATCGATGATCCAGCAGGGGAGAACACAAAAAAGGCTTGCCAATCAACGAACTGAACGAAGCACAACACGAAGCATCGGCACATAGATCAATTATCATCCTAGTATAATAAGTCACGGGCCTGTTTGGACGGCGCCTACGGCTGCGCCAAATGTCTGGCGTTGAAAACGCTCGCCACACATTTGGCAAGATGTGGCAGCAAATTTAAACTACATTGCTATGGTTTTATTGTGGCACGCCTTAACTCTGTCACCAGCCAAACGCCAGCATGAGTTCGTCAAATTTATGGCGTGCCAGTGTGGCAACGAACCAAACAAGCCCGTAATCCTAGACTGACGGGTCACACCAAGACCTTACTCGCAGCACGCTGAAATATTGTATGCTCCATATAGACGATGGAAACAAGTTGCATTATATTGATGCAAGAAAATAATAGCTGGCGGTCAAGTTGATGGATGCAGCTGTTCGCAATATGCTGAAATGCAGCTGTCTAGCTATATATATAAGAAGCATTGTAGGGGTTCGGAAGCTATCTCATCCGTGGAAGCTTGCCAGAGCTAGCTAGCGAAGCAAGCAAAGTAATCGTGCCTGGAAATTAAAGGGTTCGGAGGAATAGAATGGCGACCAGCAAGAAGATGGCTGTGGTGATGGTGTTCATGGCTGCCGTGCTGCTGCTGGCAACTGTGGAGTCGGCGGCGGCGGCGGCGGCGGCCACTGCCACGCCCTCCCACTCCAACCAGCAGCTGGGGCTGGGGGCAACAAGAAAGCTACTCCAGATCTTCAAAGACACATGCGGAGGACAGGGTTGTAGCTCGTCTCTAGATTGTTGCCTTGCTAGCCCTCTTTGTAATGGGAACATATGCTCGACCATTCTCCAGTAGCTTTCACGGCCGGCCGGGTTATTATGTCCATCACGCATTGCATGCCACAATAATCACGTCCCTAATAAGTGTTGTTTGTTGTGAGGCTACGTACGTTCCTGCTGGATGCATGCTACCGGCAGCTAGCTAGCGTGCTCTGATATCGGTGTGATGTTTAACAGTTACCGTACGTGTCTTATTTTACTTTCACCAGTTACTGTACCCGCGCGTTTGTACTTGTCTGTTGAATGAGTAATAAAGCAATGCAGTGTGTGTGCTTTGTTTCCAACGCCCAACAAGGGAAATGGCACCACCCAGTGGAATGGCACACCACTCTTGGTCCTCATATGTGTTCACTTCTTGTCAAGCAAACTGTGAGTGGCTTGTGTTAGATTGATCTCTAATCTCCACCTGAGCCCAACGGCCCAGTTGGGCCTTTGATCCGCGCCCTGATCGGAGGCGCCCAACCCACTATGGCTGGAGGGCCCCTGTCACACTGCGCAATAAATAGAGGTGGGGGATCATGACACTCTGATTCCTCCCTATTTTAATGATCAACGTCTCCTCATACAGCTTGCCTTTCTACTCTCTCCACAGATTGGGGGATCATCCCTTGAGAAGATTGTCTTGGACTACATCACCTCTGATGAAGATGAGGTTGATACAGAAATGGGGGATGCTGATGCAGAGTTCGGAGAAGCAGAAGCAGAAGCTAAAAATGAGGATATAGAAGTTGAGATCCTGGATGAAGCCCATGCTGTGTTCCAAACCCCACGCAAGAGAAAGAGCCTAAAGCTAAAGGAGAAGTTGGATGACAGCTTTCTGAGGCGTAGCAGAAGAATTGCAAACAAACTTGGAGGTTACAAGGATGTTGCAAGTGCCAAGGCAGCCAATCAAGTTAAGGAGCCATTCACTGCAGAGGAAGATGTTGTTGATCCCTGCCCTCTGGCCATCATCCCAGGGCCTTCCAACTATGGAGCTGCCCCACATCTCCCCAAAAAGATCCTCTAAGGAATTGCTACTGGCTTCCTACAGATCCAGCCTAAGGCTGCTTCTGCTGCTCTTCTTGAGAAAGACAACATAGATGAGTAGTTTCACAGAATTGTCTCTGTGTGCACCTAGAAAGGTGCTGCTTTTGTTGCTCCAAAGTTATCCATGTTTAGATGTATGTCGCCTGTCTAGTCCCAGGTCCCAGTTTGTGTACTGGAAGAGTAAGATCATGTACTGTTGCATCCTATGCTGCTTTAATAAACCTGGGAAATGTTTGAGTTACCTGCCTCTAATGCTTGTGTTCAATTTTAATGTTAATGTTGCTTTGCAATTCTTTGTGGTCTTGATTCCTTCCTCTAATCCTGATTATGTGAGTCTCGATACAAATACAATGCCCTCTACTCCCATCTTCTGTAACCATGTTAATAGCTTTCGAAATGACAGAGTTAGCTGCATAGTTTTCTACACAGACCTACAAATGTTACACTCACATCTCCATAGATATTTAAGATGGCTGATCCTGTTTGTCATTTGTATGAACAAACTTTGCCTGTTTTACATAGATTGTGATTATGGATAGTAGAAGATACAGTAAAATTTTGTTCTGGAATATCAGAGGCATTAATACACAGGAAAAGTGGGATGCTTTAAGAGGGAAAATTATAGAGAGTGCATGCCAAATCATTTGTATTCAGGAGGCAAAAAGGGAGAACTTTGACATCTTTGTCGATGCGGGACCCACAGGATACCCCGCAAGAGAGAGAGAAGATCTAGTTCAACTAGGATTCTTCCCATGTAATCTTAGTAATGGAACTATTAAGTAATCCTACTAGGAAATCTCATTGTAAACCGACTAGGACTCTGGCCTCCTGACTATATAAAGGAGGGCAGGGCTCCTGAAAGAGTAAGAACAATTGTACAACATAACACTTCATAATCAATCCAACGCAAAAGGCAAACGCCGACTGGACGTAGGATCGTTACTCGATCTACGATCGAGGGCCTGAACCAGGATAAATCGACTGTCTCTTGCGTTTACCATCGAGTTCAGCATACGCCAAAGCCCGAACGATACTGCCACGGTACCCCTGTGGCAGGCTATCGGTGGTAAAACATCGACAGCTGGCGCGCCAGGTAGGGGCCTTCGGTGACTTTGCATCTGAGACCTCGATGGACCTCAATAACATGATCTTCCCGACGGGATCGACAACCAGATGGATGTACTTTTTTCTTCACAAAACACTCACCACTCGAAGGTCCCAAGAAGTGCTACAAGGTTTCACTCCAGAAAGCACTCGGATAACATTTTGTTCCTACCTAACAAGACTTGAAGGAGCAAAGCGAGACTTTCAGAGCTCAACCATGAAGTGCTCGGGGGCTTGTCGATGCGGGACCCACAGGATACCCCGCAAGAGAGAGAGAAGATCTAGTTCAACTAGGATTCTTCCCATGTAATCTTAGTAATAGAACTATTAAGTAATCCTACTAGGAAATCTCATTGTAAACCGACTAGGACTCTGGCCTCCTGACTATATAAAGGAGGGCAGGGCTCCTAAAAGAGTAAGAACAATTGTACAACATAACACTTCATAATCAATCCCAACGCAAAAGGCAAACGCCGACTGGACGTAGGGTCGTTACTCGATCTACGATCGAGGGCCTGAACCAGGATAAATCGACTGTCTCTTGCATTTACCATCGAGTTCAGCATACGCCAAAGCCCGAACGATACTGCCACGGTACCCCTGTGGCAGGCTATCGGTGGTAAAACATCGACAGCTGGCGCGCCAGGTAAGGGCCTTCGGCGACTTTGCATCCGAGACCTCGATGGACCTCAATAACATGATCTTCCCGACGGGATCGATTTTCATCTTCGGCTCGTGGATCTGCGAGGCGGACAACTACGGCAAGCTTCAAAGCCATCTCCTCAAAGATCCGGATCATCATGAAGAATCCTCTATTTCGACAACTACGACGGATCAGCTCACCAGAAGATTCGCGCAGCCCATAATACCCGATTCGAATAAGATTCCACGGCTACACGCATCCGACTCGAATCCAAGCTCCGTATCCGAGATGAAGTCCTATTCGAGTGCTTTCAAGAAGTTGAGTTCCTTTTTGACAAGATTCCAGAGCACAACCCAAAACAACTCGGATTACCCTCAGAATTCCTTCAAAAGGCCGAGTTCTTTTCCATTTGGGCTCGACAACACGACAAAATCCTATTAGGGACAGTTTGAAAGGTCTTTCAAATCAACACTTGGGATATCACTAACAGGAGCTCAGGAGGGTCTCGTACTAACGATAACATCGCAAGACTGTATCATCCACTGGCCAGGATCTGTTCCTGAGGATAGCGGAACCCAACTAGTCGGCACAACAATAACAGCTATTCTACCTTACCAAGAGGGAGACTCAATCTACGACGTCGAGGCGCATACTGAAGTCATCAGCAACTCCGACAGTATGAAAACTAACAACAATAACGGAACGGCTCACGCACGGGAAGTGCTCATGGTTCGACGTCCTCGGTCACCATTAAACCCCGAAGCACCCGATGTCGAGGTCATCGATGAATCGAGAATCCAACATATCACCCTTTGCTCGTGGCTACGATGGAGAAACCGAGAGTCGAGACAGGCTAGAGAAAGGAAAAACAAGTTGAAACAAAGGCGCCAAAGACCGCGCTCGACAATGAGAGAGAAGCTGGACCGACATCTGAGTCGTAATTGGTGAATCGACAAAAGAAAATCACAACAAGAGGTCAAGAGAGACGACAAAGGAGTACGCGCCTTACGATAAGATTCGAGAAGCATTAGAAGAACTCAGGGCAACTTCACATCACGGAGAGAAGTACGAACAGCTCCAGGACTTGCTCCGGTCAACGATCCCAAGAACGCATGAAGAGAGAACCCGATCAAGACTACCCGCCAGATCAACAACCCGCAGGCAAGAAGATCAAAATCAAAGGAAGTCCGCTTTTGAAAGACTTGGACCAGGCGGAAGCCATAACGGAGAAAGTAGGAGGGAACATAGTCGGGGCCATCAATTTGAACAACCAAGGAAGACCAGGAGTAGAGGGCCTACCTGCGTACCTCGTAGAATTATTCCCATCAAAACAACACTTGGCCAGAAGAAGGAGCCGAATCCGAATTCAAGGAAGCCGAACGCATGACTGATTCCCTGTTTTGCAAACAGGTTGGCATCAGTACGATTACCTCACAAATTCAAACCGTCTAATCACTCCAAGTATGATGGCAAAACCGAACCAAGACAATGGCTCAGAATATATTCACAATCAATTGAACTAGCCGGAGGAGACGATGATATCAAAACCTTGTTCTTTCCCATGGCACTGGAAGCGATGCCCCTCCAATGGTTCGATAAATTGAACCCAGGATCGATCAGAACTTGGGAAGACTTGCAAAGAGCTTTCTGTGAAAATTTCGCAGGTATCATCACACACCCGATCACTCATGCCGAACTGAAAGGACTCAAGCAAAAGGGGGGCGAAAGTCTCAGAAATTACTATCGACGATTCGGTGAACTGCGGGCTCAAGTGCATGACATCACCGAACGAGAAGTAATTGAAGCTTTCTCTCACGGAATCATGGCTAGGTGGCAATTTCAAGACTTCTGCAAAGAAAATCCGAGAAACAATGAAGAATTCAGACGAACAGTAGAAAAAATGATTACTGCAGAAGAAAAAACACGAGAAAGGTTCCCGGATAGAAGCAACCAAGACAACCCGGATAGGCAAAATCATCGAAATAGCAGACATCAAGAAAGAAAGCGTAGACCAGACAATACCGTGGCAATGGCCGACAAATCAAAGAAGTTTTCCAAACCCAGAAGATATGATGACATTGAAAACATACGTTGCCCATTACACCCTAACGGGAGACACACCATCGGAAACTGCTACACTTTCAATGATCGATACACGAGAAAAGATAGTAAGGAGAACACCAAAGAGGACAATCACAAGAAAGATGAAGACAACCACGAGGACAAGGGATTTCAAAAACCCAGGGGAACGGTAGCAGTGATCTTCTCAGGGGCCCCAGATTGCACAAGCAAACGTCAAGAAAAACTAGCACTACGGACTATCATGACGGCAGAACCGGCTACACCAAGATATCTCAGTTGGTCACAATATCCAATCCAATTTTCAAGAGAAGACCAATGGACTAGCGTAGGGAACGCAGGCCATTACCCACTAGTCTTAGACCCAACTATTGCCGGTATGACTCACCAAAGTACTAATCGATGGGGGAGCTGGACTCAACATCATCTTTTCAGAAACACTAAGGAAGATGGGACTACAACTCGCTGGGATGATTACACCAACAAGCACTCCCTTTTACGGAATAGTACCCGGCAAAGCAGCCATGCCACTCGGACAAGTTACTTTACCTGTCACTTTTGGAACTCCTGCGAACTATCAAACAGAGTTTATCAAATTTGAGGTCGCAGACTTCGATTCGTCATATCATGCGATCCTCGGATGCCCAGCACTGGCAAAATTCATGGCAATACCACATTATCCGTACTTATTGCTTAAGATGCCAGGACCCAACGGTATCCTTTCTCTTGAAGCGATTTGAAGCGTGCTTTTGATCATGACGTTCAGTAATCCAAATTATGCAAAAGCACAGGCCGACAATGGGAGAAAACAAATAGCCACAATTGTTGTGGAGATAAGCCAAGAAGAATTAGAAATACCGGCTAAAAAGCCCAGCATCATCACACCACCAAAAGAAGCCGACGTCAAGCAAATCGATTTGAAGCCTTTGGCGATACCTCCAAGACAGCAACCATCAGTGCTCACCTCTCGGCAAAATAGGAACTCGCGCTCACCAACTTTCTTCGGGACAACAAAGATATCTTCGCTTGGAAGCCGGCCGACATGCCAGGTGTCCCAAGAGAGTTGGCTGAGCACAGAATTGATGTTAATGAAAACTCCAAGCCTATAAAGCAACGGCTACGACGATTCTCACCCGACAAAAAGGCAGCGATTAAAAAAGAAATCACAAAACTGATGGCAGCCGGATTCATCAGAGAAATCCTTCATCCGGACTGGCTAGCAAACCCGGTCCTTGTGCAAAAGAAGAACACAGACGAGTGGCGTATGTGCGTCGACTACACGGATCTCAACAAACATTGCCCAAAAGATCCATTCGGGCTACCACGCATTGACCAGATAGTCGACTCAACAGCGGGGTCTGCACTATTATCCTTTCTCGATTGCTATTCAGGGTATCACCAGATCGCATTAAAAGAACAAGACCAGAGCAAGACTTCTTTTATTACTCCGTTCGGTGCTTACTGTTACAAGACCATGTCGTTTGGACTAAAGAACGCTGGTGCCACATACCAAAGAGCTATACAAACTTGCCTTGGAGATCAAATCGGTGAAAATGTGGAGGCATACGTGGATGATGTAGTGGTGAAAACAAAGAACCCAGACACCATGATTGAAGATTTAAAGCAAACATTCGAAAACTTGAAGAGATGGAGATGGAAATTGAACCCAAATAAATGTGTATTTAGAGTTCCTTCAGGCAACTACTCGGATTTTTGGTCGGTCAACAACATGGATTGAAGCCAAACACCAAGCAAATTCGAGCTATAATGTGAAATGGGGCAACCTGAAGTATCAAAGATGTTCGAAACTAACAGGATGCATGGCGGCCCTCAATCGTTTCATATCAAGACTCGGAGAAAAGGGGTTACCCTTCTTTAAACTACTAAAGAAAGGCAGACAAGTTTGAATGGACAAAGGAGGTCGTGAAGCTTTCAAGAAACTTAAGGCATATCTCACATCCTCACCAATTCTCACACCCCCAAGGAAAGATGAAGACATGATGCTATACATTGCGGCGACTACTCATCAGAGTCAAGACGACAATAGTCGAGAAAGAGAAGAAGAAGGACGTGTGTATAAAGTACAACGACCCCGTGTACTACATCAAGTATTGTCTCGAATCAAAATCCGGTACCCGCATGTACAAAAACTACTCTATGCCCTACTTATCACCTCACGCATAAGCTTCGCCACTATTTGAAAGCCACAAAATTACCGTGGTGACAGACTTCCGCTCGGAGACATTTTACACAACAGAGATGCGACAGGACGCATATCAAAGTGGGCGATTGAACTTGGAGCTCTTAACATCGACTTCACCCACGGAAAGCAATCAAATCTCAAGCCCTTGCCGATTTTGTGGCGAGTGGGATGAGATTGATAGCCTTTATCGAGATACAATCCTTGACCCTTCGGAAGATGTACTTTGATGGGTCGCTCAAACTAGGCGGAGCTTGCAAAAGCGTTCTCCTCATTTCTCCGAAGGAAAACAACTCAAGTATCGTCCTTGAGATATTATGGCAAGCTACAAATAACGAAAGCGAATATGAAGCCCTCATCCACGGGCTACGAGTGGCAATTACCCTCGGAATAAAGAGATTACTCGTATATGGCGATTCAAAGCAGAGTCATCAACCAAGTAAACAAAGATTGGGATTGCACAAAAGAAAACATGGGTGCTATCTTTGTCTTTGAAATACGGAAACTTGAAAAATATTTCCAAGGATTAGAAATTTTACACGATCGCATGATTCCAACATTAAAAGCATATGTCCTTGCCAAGCTCGGATCAAGACAGAGCAAAGGTTCCACCCGGCGTATTTATAGAAGAGCTATCAGTTCCCTCTATCAAACAACCCGGTGAGACATCCAACGAAATTCAGGCTAAAGGCGTTCAGATCTTGGTAATCAACACCTCATGGAGCCAAGTTTTCATCGACTATATCAAAGAAAATAAATTACCAGCAGATAAAGCGGAAGCCACCCAGTTGTTCGCAGAAGCAAAAACTACGTTTTAGTAGGAGATAGACTCTACAGAAGAGCAGCATCATCAGGAGTACTCCTGAAATGTGTTTCATTTGAAGAAGGCAAAGAGATCCTAGACGAGATACACTCAGGTTGTTGCGGAAATCATGACGCTTCAAGGACACTGGTTGGAAAAGCATTTCGCACCGGGTTCTACTGGCCAACCGCTTTAAAAGACGCAGAAGAACTTGTCAGAAAATGCAAAGGTTGCCAAATGTTTGCAAGACAAGCCCATGTGCCAGCTCACAATCTTATCTCGCATCACACCGACTTGGCCTTTTTCCTGCTGAAATTTGGATCAAGTAGGACCCAGAAGAAAGCAAAGGGCGGCTTCGAGTACATCTTTGTGGCAATCGACAAGTTCACCAAGTGGATTGAATACAAACCACTCATGGAAAACAAGCAACCAAAGCAAATCAATTCATCCAAGAAATTACGCACCGCTTTGGCATGCCCAATCGAATCATCACAGATCTAGACTCTCCCCACATGCCTCTGGAATCTGTAAGCTGGGCACAAGACCGTGGTTTCGAGTATAGACTATGCGTCTGTTGCACATCCGTAAGCCAACGGACAAGTAGAAAGGGCCAATGGACTCATACTAGCGGATTAAAACCAAGGTTATATGAAGAACTAGTGGACTATGGGTCCAAATGGATTGAAGAATTACCAAAAGTAGTATGGGGGCTACGAACTCAAATAAAAGAGCAACAGGCCATTCACCCTTCTTCCTAGTTTATGGGTTAGAAGCCGTACTGCCTACCGACTTGATCTGGACATCACCAAAGATAGAACAATACGATGAAGGAGAAGCGAGAACAAACAAGAAGATTAGAACTCGATACTCGGAAGAAGTCGAGTAAATGCTACCCTCCAATCAGCCAGATACCTACAAGGTTTAAAGCGGCACTACAACAAAAGTACCCATCCTCGATCACTACAAGTTGGAGACTTAGTACTAAGAAGGATACAAAAAGACCTGACAGACGACATAAGCTTCTCGGTCCATGGGAAGGTCCGTTCATTGTCACAAAAGTCACCAGACCGTGCACATACAAGTTAATAACCGAAGATGGAAAAGAAGTCGGCAATACATGGCACATCACCCAACCTAAGAAGATTCTCTGGCGTAAAAACAACTCAAGATAAAACAGATATGCAAGCCACAAGGACCAACATTCACAATCGACGAAGGCGATATTCTTCGACAACATATGTATTAGTTCATATTCATGATCAATAAAGATGATATTCATCCACAACATGTCTTATCATGACTTCCAACGAAAGTTGTTTACCCGAAAAGAAAAGCAAAATGGTTGAAAACATGTCCGAGCTTCCCTACCGAGAGCAAAAGAATGAAAACACGCTTGAGCCCGCCGATGAGGGTAGCTAAAAGCTAACACCAAACAAAAAGCAAAATGGCTGAAAATACGCCTGAAGCTTCCCGGGCCGAGAGCAAAGTAGCTGAAAACACGCTTGAGCTCGCCGATGAGGGTAGCTAAAAGCTAACACCAAACAAAAAGCAAAATGTCTGAAAAACACACTGAGCTTCCGGTACCGAGAGCAAAATAGCTGAAAACACGCTTGAGCCCGCCGATGAGGGTAGCTAAAAGCTAACACCCGAAACAAAAAGCAAAATGGCTGAAAACACGCCTGAGCTTCCCGGCCGAGAGCAAAATAGCTGAAAACACGCTTGAGCCCGCCGATGAGGGTAGCTAAAAGCTAACACCCGAAACAAAAAGCAAAATGGCTGAAAACACGCCTGAGCTTCCCGGCCGAGAGCAAAATAGCTGAAAAGACGCTTGAGCCCGCCGATGAGGCCAAAACTAGTCAACCGAAACTGAACTCCAAAAGACCCTCCAGCTCTTCGTTCCAAAAAGCAAGAGGCTCGGGGGCTACATCCAGATAGGAATACTTTTTCCTCAGAAAAGTACAAGCACCACTCAGCAAGACAAGTAGTCATTTTTTCATAGCGCGGTGTCAACACAAAGATTTACATCTAACAAGTCACAGCGCGGACAAAGCACTCGACAAATCGAGGGGTCTCGTCAGGATAACACACAGAGTTGTTTTGTGGAGCAGAAACGAAAACGGGACAAAATACTCAGCAAGACAAGTAACTTCGACCACACCCAGGCAAAGAATACATCAACGAAAACAAAGAATCTTCATTTAAAGAGGAGTGTAATATTACAAGAAGCTTTACAAGAAGCTGGTCAATCGGATCAGGCATTATCATCAGGAGGGGAAATGTCAATATTTAGACTTTCTACAACCCCTTGGCTAAACCTTCGACCTCGAGGCTCCATCCTCTCAATGGCGTCAAGGTATTCTTGGCTTTTCGCCTTCCTCTGCTATCTTGGACAGAGGCGCCCTGGAGCAAGGACCCGGACTGGCTAGCACATTCTTGGTACATACTTGGGCACACTTCTTCGCAAATTCTTGGAAACGAAGTCGGAATCAGGGAATGAACTCGCGCCTAAGATTGCCCGTCGTCATTGGAGTCCGGAGAACATCAAGCTCTTGAACGAAAAGATTTCCACTGAACGTTCCAATTTTCAAATGGCCGCCGCATGACTTCCCGGACAAGCTTTCAATAGTTCTTTGGGCTGCACAAGATCTCTATCACCCGCGCCTAATCAGACTTAGCAAGGGCAAGTTCTTCCTCAAAGATGAGTAATTACCTCCTCGGCCTTATTATGACTAGAGCGGACTAGAGCCTTCATTTCATCGATGCTCTCCGAGAGCTTCAACTTCTCTCACTCGGAGAACTAGACAAGACACCCAAGAACAAGTCGTGAAAGAAAGAAATCAAAATACAAGAAAAAACAGGCAGAACCCGCGGCACCTTTGCATTCATTCCTCGCAGACTCCGCCGCGGTCTCCGTCTCCACTACCCGGGCACGAAGGGTCTTCTCCTCCTTTTGGTGCATTTGACGTTCTGTCTCCAACTCAGCCCGGAGCAGGTCGAGATCGGCTTTTAGAACGTCCACCTCAGAAGACAACTTTCTCTCATTTTCAGATGAGAAAAAGAAGCCAGAATGATCACGAGAGAAAGACTGAGCCAAAAGAGACAAAGAAAAACAAGGCGTAAGGATAGAGGAAAAATGAGCATGCAAAAAAGGAACGGCAGTAAAACCTACCTAGAGCTTTTCACCAAAAGAAGTCGCTAGGGTCGACAAGCTCCCCCAGGCTGCGGTCAGCTCCGACAATCGATGGGTGGCATCGAACTGTTGCACCACGTCATCGGAAAAAGAAGGACCGCCGGAAGCAAGAGAAGGGGAAGGAGAAGCCGGATGGAGCGAAGAAGGAACGACCAAAGCAACCTTCAGGGAAGCCGGAGTCAAACCCTCAGAAGGACCCGGCGCGACGGCCACAGTCACCTCCGGAGCGGCCAAAACCGCAACTTCGCCAGGTAGCTCTGAAGCCCCCACAGCAACTTCATCAACAGAATGCTGTGAGTCCTGAGGCTCAGAACTCGTTGGCACGGCGGGAGGCAGAGAAGAAGTCGATGAAGGAATGAGAGAACACGAAACACTGAAAAGTGATAAAAAGGAACACCGATAAGAACCAGAGGAAGCAAAATAAAAGCCAAAAAGATAAAGCTAGAATCTACTCACCCAACCACTCTCTTCTTCGCGAAGCCAAGAGAAGGCCTCGCAGGAGGAACCACGACGGTAAAAACGTCCCCGCCACCCGGCGACGAGAGTGGAATAGCCGGCAACGGAGCCGCGGAAGGAGCCGGGGCTGGAGACGCGGAAGAACTCCAGATGAAGGAGCGGTAGAACTGCACCAAGGGCTTCCAAAGAACTCGACACGGAGTTTGAGAAGAAGTCGACACGGGAGCCTCGGAAGAGCTCACACCCGCCTCCGATTACTTCAAAAGATCAATACTAAAGGTCAAGACAAAGAGAGAAATTCAATGCAACAGAATATGAAAAGCAACTCACCGCCGCATGATGAGGGGTACTTCATCATCTTCTTCATCCTCGACTAAGGAAACCAGAGCTTTTCTGCTGAAAAAAGGATAAAAAGTAATCGGATCATGAGAGAGACAAGAAAATAAAAGAACAAAGAGCATTAAATGAGCTCACCTAAGAGCATGCTAGCAACAACTGGAGTACCTGAGAGAGTACTTGGTTTGCGAGGCTTCTTGGGGACGAGGCGGCAGCAGATGAAGACCCATCCGTTCGCCCCTCTTCGACACTGCGAGGACCGCGAGGGACTAGACGAGGAACATATTCTTCATATACATCAACAAATCCGGAAGAAACCCCGGAAGAAGGGCGGTAGAGGTTTGGGACTTACTAATTGCGAAGTTCCAAAGCAAGTCTATCTCGAGCCTCCGCCACGGCGAGGAAAGCGCCGGGAGAGACTGGTCGACAAAGTTCCGCCCAAACTCCTGCGAAAAAGGATAAAACACCAAGACAAAGAAAAGCTAAGCAAGAACAAACGCAGCTAGAGTGCATAAAGTACTCAAACAAAAAGATAGACAACTCACAGCTTGGGGCGGGTTGTTGGTCGAGAACTTCGATGAAGTAGGGGAATGATGCTCACCCTTTCAAAGATCTTCTCGAAGACGCTCGAGTACCTCCTCACCGGTCTGCTCAAGAGCTGGGACCATGCGTGAAGGATCCTCGGTCCCAGAATACTCAAAGCCAAGATGCTCCCGCTCTTTCAAGGGCTGAACCCGCGACAAAGAAAGCTCGAAACAATACCAAAGCCGGTCAAACCCCGCTGCTTCCAGCATGCTAATCCTATCGAGGAGTGGCTGGATCACTTGAATCTCAAAGCAGGCGATTCAAGTTTCTTGTCCCATCGGTCATTCACCACAGGACCAGATCCGGGATGAATGGCAAGGGAAGGATTAAATTTGCAACAGAAACCACTCTAAGACGCCAATCTTTTACAGAATCGACCAGGTCATAGTCAAAAAACTTAATTTTGAGACCCTGACGAAACTGAATCCCACAACCGCCAAGAACGCTGGTTTCTTCACGGCGGGGTTGAGGTTTCAGACGAAAGAAAAAGCGAAAAAGAGACAGAGAAGGAGGGATTCCAAGGAAAGCTTCGCAAAGATGAACGAAAACAGAAAGATGGAGAATGGCATTGGGGGTTAGGTGGTTCAGACTAATCCCGAAATAACCAAGAAACTGATGAAGGAAAGCGGAAGCAGGAAGGCAAAGTCCGGCGCGGACAAAAGAAACGAAAAGGACAATCTCACCAGGACCCGGAGCTAGAACCCGATGCTCGCCCGGAACCCTCCATTCAGCGATGACTTTGCTTTGGATCAAGCCATCGCTAACGAGCTCGCGCAGCTGGTCTTCGTTTGTTGTTGGGGCCGGCCAAACCTTCTGAGCAGCCCTCATAGCCACGAACTCCTGATTTTCGATCAAAGAAAGGGATGACTCCTCTCACGAAGGTCGCTCGAGACTTGCTTGCGGTTTTCTTCTTTCCCATGAACTGGCGGAAGCAAGAGAGGCGCTAAAGAAGATGTAGGATGATGATGCTTTCAAGATTCTGGCGACGGTGATAAATGGCGGATTTCGAAAGCTAGGGTTTAAAGGCAAGAGTTGGGCAGCAAAGGGTCTTTAAATAGGTTTCTCAATGATACAAACGGCCCACAAGGCCCGATAAAGCACAATGTGGGAACGCGACGGTCCATTTACCGACGCACTAAAACAATGGAGGCACAAACCACACAACAAGACAAACCAACAGGCAGATTTCAAACTTATCCGTCCAAAGACCACGGCAGGGTTATCGGATCGCTACAAGAACAACTCGTCAAAACAAGAAGAAAGAAAGAAGAAAGAGAAGGCTACCTCTAACGAACAAAAAGAACCCGGTTATTTGAGAAAGAACCCGTAATCTCATGGACAACGGGATCATAGCAGAAAAGTAAAAGACAACTCAGAAGACAAGATTCGTTACATTACAAGCAGAAGATTACAAATCTTAAAGACAAGATTCGTTACATTACAAGCGACTTCAAAAATAGAAGATTACAAATCTTACAAGACCCAACGAACTCGGCACTACGAAAAGCAAGGTAGCAAAGAGGAACGCGGACACGGCTAGGCTCTGGAACGACTACGTGTCCCAAATTGCTACTCGGAAGGACAAACCGCCATCAGCTACACTGTTTTCTTCAAAGGAAGGACGCAGTGCACTCAAGGCGGAAATCGGCAGCACGGCAGGACAACATGGAGCAGAGAAGGCCGGCAGGCATCTGTCTACCCAAGACCGATGTGATACTGCATATGGTGTTGATCTGCGCCGGACAGTCTCAAGACAGGCGACGAGGATCAACCCAGAACGGCCAGATGAAGGAACGAAGCCCACATCACAAGACTTCCTCCAACTACCACCACATACATCCTGGCACAATGCTGTCGTGGGATTAGCCTACCTCTAATCCCTATCACAAGACTTTCTCCAGCTACGACAAGACACATAGGAACTACAAAATATGCTCGGGGCCTGCTCTACTTCACAAACTACCATGCTCATATCCACGAAGGTTTCAATGGAATATCCAATAGATGAAAACAAGCACTCCGGGACAGTATTTATAGACCAAAGGAGCGGCGCACATGGACCAGGAGTACCGACGAAATAAGCCTGACAAAGAACACAGTGAAAGGACATGACTCAATAATGGACGACTCAGGCGAGAGGAAAACAGTGCTCGAAGACGGGCATATTCGGAAGAATATACCATCACAGTACAACCCGTGAACAAAAAGCATTTACACTCAACCACCACCATACAACTACATCTGACAGCAGCAGACTATCAAAGAATACGCCAAGACCTTGCATCCGAATTCTTCCTGAACAAAACAACACGGATATACGCTCGGGGGCTCGGCCAGCATCACAGCTTAATCAACACTAAGCTAGGGAATTCGGCCCTCATTTCAACTACTCCCGGGGGCTCAGAACCAAAGACAAAAGACAAAAAGTACAAGAAACTCAAGACTACAACGACGACGATGCATCAAGACTCTTCAACCGACTTCTTTTTCAAAAGAAAAGAACTCGGAGAAAGCACGAGGCTGCAGGATACATAGCCCCAGAATTTTTTGAAGACAGGAATCTGGACCCTCCAACTTTTGCAAGCAAAAGCAAGAGCCTCGGGGGCTACACTCAGTGAGTGCAATTTTTATGAAAAATTGCACCCACCAAAAAAGAACCCGGACATAGGCTCGGAGGCTGCACACCGCGAAACTACTCGGATGATGGTTTAATCCAAGACTAAAGGACCGCTTCGGAAAGATACCACAGAAACTACTCGGATGATGGTTTAATCCAGGACTAAAGGACCGCTTCGGAAAGATACCACAAAAACTACTCGGATGAGGACAAAATTCAAGTCTCAGGGACTACTTCAGAGCACAGACTTTCAAACAAACATAAAGGATCAAGACCCTCCAACTTTTTGTTCCAAATAGCAAGAGGCTCGGGGGCTACACTTAGTGAGTGCACTTTTTCTCCGAAAAAGCGCACGTCACCAAAAGACTTCCTCAACGCAAACTACTTCAAGACATTATGACAAAAGAACCCGGAATGAGCCATATTTGAGTTCTTTTTGACAAAACTTCAACGAACAATCAGAGCAACTTCAAGACAAGATCCTCCAGCTCCTTGTTCCAAATAGCAAGAGGCTCGGGGGCTACAACCAGATGGATGTACTTTTTTCTTCACAAAACACTCACCACTCGAAGGTCCCAAGAAGCGCTACAAGGTTTCACTCCAGAAAGCACTCGGATAACATTTTGTTCCTACCTAACAAGACTTGAAGGAGCAAAGCGAGACTTTCAGAGCTCAACCATGAAGTGCTCGGGGGCTTGTCGATGCGGGACCCACAGGATACCCCGCAAGAGAGAGAGAAGATCTAGTTCAACTAGGATTCTTCCCATGTAATCTTAGTAATAGAACTATTAAGTAATCCTACTAGGAAATCTCATTGTAAACCGACTAGGACTCTGGTCTCCTGACTATATAAAGGAGGGCAGGGCTCCTGAAAGAGTAAGAACAATTGTACAACATAACACTTCATAATCAATCCAACGCAAAAGGCAAAGGCCGACTGGACGTAGGGTCGTTACTCGATCTACGATCGAGGGCCTGAACCAGGATAAATCGACTGTCTCTTGCGTTTACCATCGAGTTCAGCATACGCCAAAGCCCGAACGATACTGCCACGGTACCCCTGTGGCAGGCTATCGGTGGTAAAACATCGACAATCTTCTACATTAAAAAAATTTGTCCAAAAAATTTCGATCAGTTTGCTTTTTCTCCCTCAGTAGGAGCTGCAGGTGGTCTCTTAACAGCATGGAACAGCAGTGTTTTTGAGGGCTCTGTAATTCAGACAAATTCCTATGCCATCACTGTTAAGATGAGAAACAAGCTGGATAACAAAAGCTTTCATATTACAAACATATATGGCCCATCACAGTCCAATCAGAAGCAAGCTTTTGCCACTTAGCTCATGAACTTTGACACTAGTGAGTTTGATGACTGGCTACTTGCTGGGGATTTCAATCTGATCAGGCAACCTAAAAATAGGAACAAACCAGGAGGTGATTTGTCATAAATGAACTTGTTCAATGAAATTATTTCTGACTTGGATTTAGTTGAAATACCTTTCAATGGCAGAAGCTACACTTGGAGCAATATGCATTCCGATCCCTCCTTGTCAAGTTGGATTGGGCTTTTACCTCCTCCTGGCTGGACCCTTTCCTATCCTCGCTACACATGTACAACCTTTGTCAAGGCCCATTTCAGATCACATTCCTTATGTGCTTTGCACATTGGAAGCTCTATCCCCAAATCAAACATTTTCGTGTTCGAAAATTATTGGGTTGATCATGCTGATTTTCTAAACATTGTAGTTCTTCATTGGAATAATTCTCCAGTATATGCCAATGCATCTAAAAATCTGTCTTCGAAGTTCAAACATGTCAGAGCTGGTCTAAGAAATGGAGCAATGGCCCCGTTCGGCTTGCTGAATCTTGGCTGAAACTGGCTAAAAAACACTGTTCTGGCAGAATTATTGTGAGAGAAAAACACTGTTCCGGCTGAAAAAATAAGCCGAACAAGCTGAATATGGGGTAAGCCGAACGGGGCCAATAACCTTTCTAAGCTAAGCAAGCTCATTTATAATTGCAACCGGGTCCTCCTACACATGGATGGTCTTGAGGAGCAAAGACAACTCTCAAATCTAGAAAAGGCCTTCAAAAGGCTCGTCAAGGGTCACCTCGCATCCTTACTAGAATCCAAAAGGATCTATTGGAAACAAAGAAACACTGTTAGATGGGTTAAATTTGGGGATGAAAATAGTAGTTTTTTCACACTATGGCTACTATAGCACATAAGAGAAATTTCATTTTTTCTCTTACAAAACCTGATGGTACTGTTGTCACAGAGCATGAACAAAAAGCAAATTTGCTATGGGAATCTTATAAGCAAAGGTTAGGAATCTGTGAATTCTCTAACATACACTATGATCTCAGCACATTATTGACAGAGCATAATGTTGACCATCTAGACACAGAGTTCAGTCAAACTGAAATTGAGGCTGTCATCAAATCTCTGCCAAACAACCATGCCCCTGGACCAGATGGTTTTAATGGACTGTTCATTAAAAAGAGTTGGGACATAATCAAAGGTGACTTTCTAAGATTGTTCAGAGATTTCTATCATCAGAATACAGACTTAAAGAGTGTGAACTCCTCCATCATTACCCTAATTCCAAAAAAGAACAACCCTGAAACAATTGATGATTACAGGCCCATTTCTCTCCTGAATTACACCCTTAAGTGCATCACAAAGTTACTTTCAGCTACGATGCAATCTGTGATCCTGCAACTAGTACACACCAATCAATATTGATTCATCAAGGGAAGAACAATCCAAGACTATCTAGCATGGGCATTCCAATTCCTTCATCTCTGTCATCACTCAAAAAAGGAAGTCATAATTCTCAAACTGCACTTTGAAAAAGCTTTCGATAAACTAGAGCATGAGGTTATATTGCAAATTCTTAAATACAAAGGATTCTCTTCAAGATGGATAAATTGGATTCAAAACATTTTCAAAGATCTATCTTTTATACCTTAGCATCATTTGGTAGACATTGTCTCCTATATTTCCTATCTAAGCATATGTGCAACCTACAATTCAAACTCTTAGCACATATGTAGGGGGGGGTAATTGCTACCATATGGAGTTCATGAAACTTGTCCATATCCTTTTACACATGGTAAATATGCTTGGGCAAGCAACATGGATTCAATTGAATTTCAATTTATATCTTTGTGTAAGGGTTGTCATCAATTACCAAAAATGGGGAGATTGAAAGCTCTAGTTTGGTTTTGGTGAATTGATGAAACCCTAAGTGCTAACCTAGTTTATCAAGTGATCCTGAGATAGGTAGCACATTCCAAGTTGTGAAGCAAATGAAGATCATTACATAGTGATGGTGATGCCATGGTGATGATCAAGTGCTTGGACTAGAAAAGAAGAAAGAGAAAAACAAAAGGCTCAAGGCAAAGGTATAAATGGTAGGAGCCATTTTGTTTTGGTGATCGAGACACTTAGTGAGTGTGATCACATTTAGGATCGATAGCCATACTATTAAGAGGGGTGAAACTCGTATTGAAATGCGGTTATCAAAGTGCCACTAGATGCTCTAACTCATTGCATATGCATTTAGGATCTAGTGGAGTGCTAACACCCTTGAAAATGTTTGTGAAAATATGCTAACACATATGTACAAGGTGATACACTTGGTGGTTGGCACATTTGAGCAAGGGTGAAGAAGATAGAGTTAAAAAGAGTTAGTCATGCAGGTCACTGTAAGTGACCGGACGCTGGTCTTGGTAGGACCGACGCGTCCGGTCAGTAGTAGCAGCGAAGACGCTGGCGTCGGTCTCTGACCGAACACTAGGTCTTTTAATGACTGGATGCTGGAGGGTTGCGTCCAGTCCTGCTGACGTGGTAGCTCACAGAAGAGACGTCGAGTGACCGGACGCTGGGTAAGTCCGGTCGAGCATGACCGGACGCGTCCGGTCGTGATTTCCCGCTTCTGGATGCTTACTGGAAACAACCGGATGCTGGTGTTGGAGCGTTCGGTCACTTCGCAGCAGCGTGTCCGGTCATCACTTGACTGTTGGATCGAGCACTCAGTATTTGAAGAGAGGGAACACGTGACGTGCATCGCACGACCGGACGCTGGGGTGCTGCATCCGGTCGATATGACCGGAGCGTCCGGTCACCCTGAGCAGTGCCCAGTGAAGAGGTACAATGGCTCTATTTCATGGGGGTTCTATTTAAGCCCCATGGCCGGCTCAAGCTCACTCTCTTGTCTATTTGCATTGACATAGCTACCTTGTGAGCTTAGCCAAAGCCCTCCCACTCATCTCCATCATTGATTCATCATCTTTGTGAGATTGAGAGAGGATCCAAGTGCATGTCTTGAGTGTTTGCATCTAGAGGCACTTGGTGTTCGTGTTTTGCTGCGGGGTTCGCTTGTTACTCTTGGTGGTTGCCGCCACCTAGATGGCTTGGAGCAGCGAGGATCATCAAGCGGAGGGTGGTGATTGTCTCTGGCTCCGATCATGGTGATTGTGAGGGGTTCTTGACCATTCCCTAGCGAAGAGCCAAAAGGTACTCTAGTGGATTGCTCATGGCTTGTGTGATCCTCATCTTGTGTTGGTTGTGCGGCACCCTATTGAGGGTTTGGCGTGTGATGCCAATTAGCGTGTGAACCTCCAAGTGAGTGAATCACCACAACGAGGACTAGCTTGCCGGTAAGCAAGTGAACCTTGGTAAAAAAAATCATTGTGTCATCAATTGATTCCGAGGTGATTGGTATTCATTCTTGTGATTGATTGGCTCCTTCCTCGACATGGCGGTATAATTATCTTGCTTACTCTCTTCACATTACCGCAAACTAGTTGTCAAGCTCTTTACTGTAGCTAGTTGTGAGAGCTTGTTAGTTTGGTTAGTGTGGCTCTTTAGTTAGCATTTGAGAGCACACTAACTTAGGTAGTGACATAGCTATTGTGTGGATAGAAACTATATAAACTAGAATTGTGGTAGGTGGCTTGCAATTTTAGTAGGCTAGCACAACACTTGCTTCGCCTCATTATTGTCTAACCGGTTTGTTAGGTGTTGTTGTAGAAATTTTTAATAGGCTATTCACCCCCCTCTAGCCATTAGGACCTTTCACTTGGGCAACTAGAGAGAAGGATTTTGCTTCCCAAAAGATGTCCTATGACCTTGAGCATAGGAAGTGGGTCACTACCAACAAGAAATGTTTGGCTGTGATAAAGAACACGATTGAGCCTGCAATTGTGGGCTCAATCCCAGAGTGTGACACAGTCACCGAGTACGTCGATAGAATAAAGAGTCAGTTAACTGGCTCTTCAAAGACATATGCTACCCAGCTGATAAAGCAGTTGGTGACAGAGAGGTACTCTGGAAATGGTGGCATAAGAGAGCACATACTAAGGATGAGCAATTTGGCATCCAAGCTAAAACCAATGGATCTAGCTCTTAAGGAAGAGTTCCTTATCCATCTGATTTTTGCTTCCTTGCCAAAGGAATTTGACACTTTGTTGTCAACTATAACATACAGCCCGAGAAGTTGGACTTAGAGAGGCTCATGGCTATGTGTGTGCAAGAGGAGGAGAGAATGAAAGCTGCCAATGGTGGCACTATCAATTATGTGAAAGACAACAAGAAAAAGAATACTAATGCTAACTCCTCCTCAAAGTCAAAGGGAAAGGGTCCCATGCTGCATCAGCCTCAGCAGAACAAGTTCACAGTAGAGAAAGACCAGTGTCTCTATTGCAAGAAGACGGGACATTATAAGAAAGATTGTCCCGATTACTTAAGGATGATCATGGCAAAGAAAGGTGAGAACATTATTACGTTCATAAATGAATCCATATATGTACAGTATTCGAAATCTACTTGGTGGATTGACTCAAGTGCAACTGTTGATGTTGCTAATTCCTTATAGGGATTCTGTTCGACGAGGACTACGCAAAGAAGAGAAAGACACGTTAAAGTTGCAAATGGAGTCCGAGCAGATGTTGAAGCCATTTGCGATCTTTCTCTAGAGCTTGCTGATGGCTTCACACTTTTACTTAGAGATGTACTTTATGTTCCCTCTTTACAGAGAAACTTGATTAGTGTTTCATGCTTGGACAATTATGGATATGATTGCCATTTTGGAAATGACAAATGTAAGATAACATTTAATAATGCATGTGTTGGTCTTGCTATCTTACAAAATGAGCTTTATTTGTTATCACTACGTGATGATGTGAATGTTGTATGCGATGATGGGAACGTTGCGTGCGACAATGAGAATGTATCCTCGTCTGCGGATGTAAACAGAAAACGAAAGAGAGCTCACAATGCGTCGTCAAAATTATGGCACTGTCTTTTGGGCCATATTTTGAGGGGAAGAATAGAAAGACTAGTTAAGAATGATATTCTTCCTCCATTAGAGTTCTCAGATTTAGAACAATGCAGAGAATGCATAAAAGGAAAGTATGTAAAGAAAATTAAGAAAGATGCCAAACAAAGTGTAGGAATTTTACAGATTATTCACATAGACATATGTGGTGCGTTTCCTATAAAGAGTGTGGATGGTTATGATTCATTCATAACATTCATATATGATTACTCCCGTTATGGCAGAAGCATTGGATAAATTTAAGATATTTAAGGCAGAAGTCGAAAACCAACACAATTTAAAGATTAAGATAGTCAGGTCCGACTGTGGGGGGAGTACTACGTTCGGCATGCCCCATATGGCCAAGTTCCTGGACCTTTTGCAAGGTTCTTACAGGAGAATGGCATAGTAGTCCAGTATTCTACATCGGGTGAACCTCAGCAGAATGGAGTAGCTGAAAGACGCAATCGTACCCTGATGGATGTGGTGCACAGTATGATAAGCTACTCCACCTTACCATTGAGCCTGTGGATGGAGGCGTTAAAAACCGCCATTCATATTCTCAATAGAGTACCAAGTAAGTCGGTGCCCAAAACACCGTATGAGTTGTGGACTGGAAGAGTACCCTCACTAAACCACTTATGTGTGGGGGGAGTCCTGCTGAGGCTAAAGTATTTAACCCAAACATTGAGAAGCTAGATCCCAAAACAGTAAGTTGCCATTTCACTGGCTACCCAGAAAAGTCAAAAGGTTTTTGTTTCTACTGTCTAGACAGACATACAAAGTTTGTGGAAACGAAACACGTTGTCTTCCTAGAGGATGAAATGATGAGGGGGAGCATGGTAGCTCGAGAAATTGACCTTGAAGAGAAGCGGGTGTATGCGCCCACTCCGGATGATTCATGAGCCATTTTCTCACTACTACTGCCGCAGCTGCACCGATAGTGCAAGATACTATGGTGCCAAAGACTGTTGTTATTCTCGCCTATGGCAACAATGAATGACGATGAGGAACTCATTCTTCAGATCCTGTAGAACCTATTGACACACATGAGAGGGAGCAACAACAGACCTCAAAGCAGAAGATGTGCCAAATGTGGAGGCCCTAGAAGGTCTCAAAGAGTTAGAAAATCAGCTATTCCTGCTGACTATGAAGTATACAACACTGAGAAATTTCAAATGGAGGATGATCCCACCTTATTTGAAGAAGCCATGAGAAGTGATCATTCATCAAAGTGGCTTGAGGCCATGGAAGATGAAATGAAATATATGAATGCCGATAAAGTTTAGGACTTGAAATAATTCCTAAAAGAGCCAAAACATTAGGGTCTGTAAATGGGTCAGCAAAACAAAACTTGACTCTCAAGGGAATATAGAGAGATATAAAGCGTGACTTGTGGCAAAAGGCTTTACGCAAAGAGAAGGCATTGATTACAATGAGACCTTTTCTCTAGTCTAATGTAAGGATTCCTTCAGTATCATAATGGCATTAGTGGCACATTACGATTTAGAATTACATCGAGATGGATGTAAAGACGACATTTCAACGGGAATTTGAGGAAAATGTTTACATGGCACAACCGAAAGGTTTTGTCATGGAAGGAAAAGAACGAATGGGATGCCGCCTAAAGAAATCCATTTATGAATTAAAATAAGCTTCAAGACAGTGGTACTTGAAGTTTGATCAGACAATAAGGAATTTTGGGTTTAAAGATAATATAGAGGATAATTGTGTCTATGCAAAGTTTAAGAATGGGAAGTTTATCTTCCTTGTCCTATATGTGGATGATATTTTACTTGCTAATAGTGATGTCGGGTCTACTCACTGGAGACAAAAAGTTTTTGTCCTCAAAATTTGATATGAAAGATCTTGGTGAAGCTTCGTTCATTCTAGGGATCGAGATTCACCAAGATAGAAGTAAAAGGGTATTAGGACTGTCACAAAAGGCATACATAGAAAAGATCTTAAAGAAATTCAAGTATGCACAAATGTAGTCCCTCACCTGTTTCTATAGTCAAGGGCATGAGATATGGAGATTTTCGGTGCCCCAAGAATCAGTATGAGATCGATCAAATAAAAGCGGTTCCATATGCTTGGTTGTTTGAAGCTTGCAATATGCTCAAGTATGTACGCATACGACTTGGCATTTGTTACCGGGTTACTTGGCAGATTCCAGAGCAAACCTGGAATAGAACACTAGAAATTAGTAAAGAAAGTCTTGTGTTATTTGCAAGGAACGAAAAGCCTCATGATGACGTATAGAAGATCTGATTCACTCCATATAGTGGGATATTCATATTCTGATTATGCGGGAGATGTTAAAAAATCCACGTCTAGATATGTATTCACTCTCGCAGGGGAGCTATTTCATGGAAAAGCTCAAAGCAAACCGTCACTACATCGTCCACAATGTATGCTGAGTTTATAGCGTGTTATGAGGCAACGGGGTAGGTGAACTGGCTAAAGAAGTTCATACCTGGTTTGAAGGTGGTTGACGACATCTATAGACCACTTAAGTTATACTACGGTAATAATCTAGCAGTATAGTATGTTCACAATAATAAGTCAAGTGGTGCTGCCAAACACATTGACATAAAGTATTATGTTGTGAAAGATAAAGTCCGGGATCATGTCATAAGTCTTGAGCATATAAGTACCGAAAAGATGCTCGCAGATCCGCTTATAAAAGGCTTACCGCCCTACATGTTCAGAGAACATGTAGCCGGCATGGGTTTAAGGGAAAGCATATAATTCTTGGACAAAAGAAGGCCCAAAGTTAAGTATCTATTTCAGAACAGAGTGGTGTGTTGTAGTTGTTAAATCTATCGACAATTGACCATGACGATGAAACATGCTCTATGCGCTAATCTGTAATGGAATGAACAAAAGTAAATGATATGAAATTGAAAGTTGGTAGAGAATCAAGGGGGAGATTGTTAGATTGATCTCTAATCCCAAACTGGACCCAATGGCCCAGTTGGGCCTTTGATCCGCGCCTTGATCGGGGGCGCCCAGCCCACTATGGCTGGAGGGCCCCTGTCACACTGCGCAATAAATAGAGGTGGGGGTCGATGGCTCTGAGTACGAGGTTCGCCTGAGCCGAGCTCCCCACCGAAATCCCTAATCCAATCTAGAGGGTGCGCAGCCAGTGATGGGAAGCCACCAGCTGCACCACCACCGGTCGCCACCGCCCATCACCCTCACCGTCTTCACCGACCGTCGCTGCCCATGTGCAGACTTCACTGATTCCATGGCGGACGCGAGCGGATCATCCTCCAAGGGCACAGACAGTCAGCCTTTTCCATCCCTTCCTCTCCCTCTAGATCTAGTAGTTTAAAGTTCTAGGGTGTGTTCATCATATTTATAGAAAGATGTACCCGCTAGATCGACGGCTAAGGTCATGTTCTTTCTAACAGCTTGTTCAGTTCCGAGACGCACAAACTGAAATAGTCCTTATGCGCCGCCATCCTCAACATTATATAGTTGCTCTTGCTCATATCAAATTATCAGATGCCTCTTGCAAGAAATAACGTTAATGTTGTGTGTGGAGACGCAGAATCGGGATGTCTCATCTATTTTCTAAAAAAATAATCAGATGCCTCTTGCTGAATTGCTGCTTTTCTCTCTCTGTATTTACTCTAATATTTTTTTGCTGCATGGATGAAGAGACACATCCACCGAGCTGATGAATTCATGAGGTGCTTTGGTAATCAGCCACATGATTTTCATTTGGTTGGAGCAACAATGAATATAAAACTACTTAACAACGAGGGAGGAAGTTCACCGCCATGTCACTACAAGAAATGTCCCGGTTTATGACAATTAATTTAAGTCATAATATATGGAATTTTTATCACATATCAACATTTGTGACACAGCATGATGAAAATACATGTGTCAAAAACCATGCGCCTTAAACCATGTTATGTGACGTTTATATGTAAACGTCATACATCTATGACATTGGTTTTGAAGTCACAAAGCTTTATGACATTTGATTTTTAAGTCACAGCTTCCAACATGCCACGTAGGTGCTGAGTTGGAATGTTAGCTTATAATGGACTAGCTTATACCCTTTTCATATTTTTTATTTTCATAGAACCACTCTACAATTACACAATCTTGACCAAATCCCAGGTTGCGAAGAATTATAATATCAAACTCATAGATCCATGTAGCAATATACATCACGCTACATCTAAGTCACAAGTCCAAAATGACAAACAGCAGCCCTTTCATCATCTTGAACATCATCAAGCTAACAAAAAGAGTTGTAGCTACCCCTAAACATCACTGAGGCTTTTCAATTCACCGAGACATCCTCCAGACCACACTATTAACCTCTCTGAAAGCAGCAACCAGCAGCCAAAATTAGTCAAAGATATAAAGATTAGAGTTAGCTCTAGGTTCATGCATATTATTTATTTTTGCTGCATGGATGAAGAGACACATCCACCTGATGAATTCATGAGGTGCTTTGGTAACCAGCCACATGATTTTCATTTGGTTGGTGCAACAATGAATATAAAACCGCTTAACAACGGGGGAAGAAGTTCACCGCCAGATGTGTAAATCTTATCTGACCAGTAGCGTGATCTAGTTGACAGCAACAATGAAAATATTAGGACTGATAAACGAATCCTATGGCACAAGATGAGAATGTTAGTTTAAATGAGCTCTTGGATAGAAAATTCCAAGGACCCAAACCCAACCAATGGAACCGATAGGGGTCAGGTGGATTGATTGTCACACCCTAAATTTTCTATTTGAGGCTGTGAATAGAAAACATTAAATAAAATAAATGATTTTACAAAATTTCAATTTTTTTGCAAGAAAAAAAATAAAAACAGCATTGTGTGTATCTACCATTACCCTTATTTTCTAGAGAGAATTATGTATTTGGCACTAAAACAAATCGGTCTTTCATATTTGGCACTAGAAAATTTGAACTTTCTTATCTAGCATCGAGTTCAAATTTTCTTTCGTAAATGGCACTGCCGTCCATTTAGACCAGTAACGGTGTCAAGTGGCTAGCAAAATGACATAAATGCCCTTGATTGTAGCAAAAGTCCATGGTGCTAAACAGGAAAAAAAATAAATAGACAGGTTGTCAAATAAGAAAATCATAAATATCATAAATATACTTTGAACTAAAATGTGGATTTTTGATAATTGAAGACTACAAATAAATAATTAATAAATTTCAAATTGGTAATAGCAGGTACAGATTATGCCCCTCACTCTTACTTTCATCTCAGCCACAGATCAAGGATGCATGGCTCAGGATGGCTGCTGATTGAAATACGTAACATCAATACCACTGTTCTGTCAAGTAAAAAATGTTCAACTTTAACCATGACAAGTAGTCAACCTTGCATGAAGTTCACATTGCTTAGTGTGAAATAACTGGATCGTTTCCCTTTTCATGGACTGGAATAATCCTTTGCAAAAGAAAGAAAGCTCTGGTGGAAATAATGATGGGAAGAACCTCTATTTGCTTTCTCTTGGATTGTTATAAGAACATTAGAGGCCCAATTCCAATGTGAGCAAGTTTTGCCACTGATTGCACAATGTTACAATCAGCACATGCACACACATATTATAGTGACCTACACTAACCTGAAATGATAAATTTGGCTTCATTACTCAACATGCACTGTAGGCGAAAGGACTCTGTTACTGTTAGTTGTGCTTGTGTTTTCTATGTTTGTTCATATGACACATTAATATTTGTATCAACTACCAAAGCATAGCATACTCCTCACTGGACATACTAAAGAGGTAAAGAAAGACACAGAGGTGAAGAGCACAAAAGGGAAATGTAGATCTAAGTAACCACTCTAAAGAAGGGTCACACACACAAGAGGGCTGTTTGAAACAGAAGGGGGACAACACAATGATGGCAGCTGTTCACTAGTGGGGTGTAGAGGCCCATGAGCAAATACTGCAACCTATCTCCCCCAACGAAGGGAACGAAGAAGACGTAGAAAGCGAATCCCAAGCATTGGGAAGACCGCTTATCGCCACCACACCGCAGCACTTGCCCACATCAGAAACAAGGCAGCAACAGCAAGGAGAATGCCACGGAGAAGCACGACTCAAGAAGCGGACCTAGAGAGGATGGTAGGGAAGTTGCCACCCGTGCCTCCTCATCGCCAGCAAGGAAGGAAGAGTCCTCAGAGAAATCAGTCCGCCCCGAGGAAGGGAGTGAATGGCGGCCGCGCTCGCAGCTGCCGGGGAGCACCAAATGCGAAATCAAGAGGGAGGGCTTCTCATCAAGTTGGCCATTGGCGGCGCACCACGTGCTGCTGCTCGCCATTGGCGCCACAGAGCTTCATGGCCCTAAACGCGCCGAGGACGCTGGCCGCGCGAAGCGGGCGAATCGGCGGGCGGCGACGAGCACGCGGACGGCGTGGAGCGGGCGAGCTAGCGAGCCGCCGCAGCGGTGGCCACATGGCCATGCGGGCAAGCAGCAGCACAGCCGCCGCTCGTCCCACGCCCGGAGCCACATGACCGGCGTCGCGTCGAGCTCCAGCGCCATCATGTCATCTCTGGACAGAGAAGCTGCTCGACAACGTCCTCCTCCTCGCCAAGACGCACGCTGCGCATGAACGGCCATCACGGAGCTCGCCCCGTCGCGTCCACCGCGTCGTGGCCTGGCACTAGCATCAGCCGGGCGAGACTTCCCGCCGCCGCCGCCCAGCTGCGAAGCTTCGCCTGGGACGCCTCGAGGAACTCGCGGCCGCTTGTCATCGGCGAGGCAGAGCAACGACGCTCAGACGCCTCGTCTGCAGCGTCGGCGGCGGCGGCGCCACGGGGCGGAAGTCCATGAGGCTTGCATACTCGGTGAGTAGGTGCAGCATGTAGTCGTAGAGCGGCGTGCATGCGGAGGCCCTACGACGAGCCGCTGGCCGCTGGCCGACGCGCTTCGGCCTCTCCGGGGTTGGCGTTGCCCCGCCGATGGATTGCATCCTCGATGGACTCGCGACATGCCCATCTCATCACCGGCCGAGAGTTCACCCGGCGCTCTAGGCCCCGGCTGAAGAAGTGCTGGTACCACGGCTCGATCAGTAGCGCCATGGATCCGCATGACAGGATGTACTTGAGGCTGTCCGACCATGTGAACCCCTCCGCGTAGATCTTGTACCGCCGCTCCTCCATGAGCTCCTAGGCAAGAGACGAGCCGTCGGCCACGAGCGAGTACAGAGGGGCATTTTGGTACTTCGGAAAGAAACATGACAGGGTCAACGCAGTCAACTGACGGATGGATGCACTAAATGGACGGTAGTGCCATTTATAGAAGAATTTTTTAACTCGATGTCAAATAAGAAAGTTCAAAATTTTTAGTGCTAAATAAAGAAGACCGATTTGTTCCAGTGCCAATTACATAATTGCCCCTATTTTCTAACACCGTTTACTGATCCCTCCTTCGGCCACATCGACGCGTTCTTTGGCCCGTCCGATTTTGCATCAGCGGCTGCAATGTCGCCAGCCCCGCTGCTTCCAGAAAGGGGGAATTCCCTGTGTGCCATTAAAAAAGATCGCAATGCCCTGTGTGCCCTTGGAAAAGTTTAGCGGTCTTCAGCGCCACTGCTCCAACTTTTTTGTGCCCTCCATGCCACTGCCGTCAGTTTGGGCTCTAACGCCGTCAAACTGCAGGTGTGAAAAGTCAAAAATACCCTTAAGTCTAAATATATCATTAATTTTTTTTAGTATCTTAACGACTTCAAATGAAAAATCTCAAAACTAGAAAGTTGTAGATCTCGTCGAGAAGGTGGTGCAGGATGCCCAGCGTATGACGCACTTGGACACCGCCACGTCAAGGTTCTCCCACCCGTCGGCGTCGATCGTGTGGTTCCACCTCCTACCGTTGATGCCGACGATCGAGGCATGTCATTCACTAATAACACGGTGATATTTAGCCTGTATCAGTGTAACAAAAGTTTGTAATATATGTTGAGCTCATGTCATGCCAGTCACACTGTTGTTCCTGTATATATTGGTGATCCAGGAGGGGAGAGCACAAAAAGGCTTGCTGAACGAAGCATCAGCACATAGATCAATCATCATCCTAGTATAATAAGTAGGACCTGTTTGGACTGCGCCAAATGTCTGACAGCCGTTATTGCCTCCACCAACATCATGCTTCCCATTATGGGGTGTATAATTTACATTGGAACAATGCATAAAACATGGAGACCACAAGCGTAAAACATGAAGACAATCTCGTCTTCTCCAAAATTTGAAATTTGAATCATGGCACCTGATGGCCGATTGGATGCATAGAATCAATGGTCACGATGCGCAGAAAAGTTTTTGGCGCCAAAGTTGCATAGAAATTAGTGGTTGGATGAATAAAAAATAATTTTGTTACCACCTAAAAATCTATCCGCGAGATGGACATTCAACCTGACACAACTGTAATTGCCACCACCAACATCATGCTTCCCACTATAGATGTGTATAATTAATATGGAAACAATGCATAGAACATGGAGACCGCAAGCGTAAAACATGCAGACGATCTCGACTTCTCCAAAATTTGAAATCTAAATCATTGCAGATGATGGCCGATTGGATACATAGAATCAATAGTTAAAATGCGCAGAAATTTTTTTGACGTCGACGTTGCATAGAAATTAGTGGTTGGATGAATAAAAATTAATTTGGTTACCGTTTAAAAACCTCTCCGCGAGATAGACATTCCACCGAACACAACCGTGATTGCCTCCACTGACATCATGCTTACCACTATACCGGTGGTGTTCTGAATGCCGGTGTTCTGAAAAAGTTGTAAACAACAAAGTTTCATAACTTTTCTAGATCTAAAACCTTTATTTTGGTCATTTGTCCATCCGAGGTCGTTTGAAAAAAAATCAATTTTAGTGCTTAATTTTTACTATTCGACGTCTATTTGTAAGGACGGCTGAATATAGAGCCGCACCTAATGATGCCATTTATAGGGGCGGCTGATAACACCAGCAACCCCTACAAATAGATTTGTAGGGGCGGCTCGTTTGGGCATTATTTGTAGGGGCAACTCGTTTGGGCACTATTTATAGGGGCGGCTCGTTTAGAAACATTTTTGGCACCGACATTGCATAGAAATTAGTGGTTTGATGAATAAAAATTAATTTTGTTACCGCATAAAAACCTCTCCATGAGATGGACATTTCACTAGAATATGATTATTTAATAGAGGAACCATGCTTATAAAGCCATAAAACCCTTCCCACTAGGGGATTATTATAACGACCCACCCACACTGTGCTTTCCTCTAGGTGGATGTTTATTTAATAGAGAAACAATACATACAAACATATAAAACACTACCCACTAGGGTAGATTATCCATAATGGTCCCATTTCACAACATTGTAACGACCCCACCCATACTGTGCTTCCCACTGTCAGCTACATGGGTAGAAATGTCATCCAACAATGTATAGAAGTCTTTCAACAATGCATGGATAACTGTTCCTATAATTTATAGAAATGTATTTCAACATTAAATAAAAATGTGCTCCAACAATGTATAGAATTATGTTCTAGCAGTGTACACAATTGTGTAAAATGTACTGGACAACTACTCCAACAATGTATAGAATTGTGTCCAACAATATATAGAATTATGTACCAACAATGTATAGAATTGTGTATAAGCGTATAAATAATTGTTCCAACAATGTATATCGATGTGTTCTAACAAAGCATAGAAAGAGTGCTCCAACAAAGTGTATAAAATTATGTAGAAGTGTATGGATAATTGCTCCAACAATGTATAGAAATTTGTTGTAACATCAACTACATCAACTTTTACATTAACCCATATACAACTACATCAAGATCACACTCACGCCATCGCCGCAAGGCAAAGGAAGTCATGAACGTCGCAAGCCATGTCCTTTGTCTACGCCGCCTCACACTAAATGGAGAGGAATTCATTCCAGCCATCCTACATCACAACAAAAGGCATAGAAACATATTTTAATATGTGCAAAAACCTTACAATGAAGGAGACAGAATAGAATCATATTTTAGCAAAGCGAGGAACCTTACAACGGCAAAAAAAAAAAAGACATATAAAAATGTTTTAACAGGAACATAAACCTTACGAGGGGTAAGAAAGGCATAGAAACATCTTTTAGCGTAGACACATAAACCTATTGGTAAAATTAATGTCAGCTACATTAATGCAAAAATCACGACCAAACAATCTAGAAAAAATTATAGATTCTTTGGATGTGACCGATGAGATCATACAATCAAAGTACATGAAAACAAACGCAAGAGCCATTATTGATAATTGTATAGAAATTTGTAACAATGAAATGTCATCCAATGATGTATATAAGTCTTTCAAGAATACATGGATAACTGTTAATACAATATATAGAAATGTGTTCCAATATTAAATATAAATGTGCTCCAACAATGTCACACCCAATTTTAAGAACAAAAGAGGATGTATAAAAGTCTTATGTGCACCTGAGAACAGTTGCACACAAAAGTTGACAAATTGTAAATTGTAAATTGTACCAACACAATGTTTATCACATAACGAATAAATATTCAACACATAGTCTCAAACATAAATATAATAACTACCAAGATAACCCTCTTGTGGAAGCTCCAACAGGACGTCAAATGGTTGACACCAAGTCTAATACTCATCACGGTAATCTTCAATCCAATCTTGATCTCATTACCCATCAAGGATTTTCCAACATAAAAGATAAAGCAAGGCATAAGTACATGTCGTACTTAACAAGATAACTAAGGGTTCATGAGGCTCAAATAGTCGACCTTTGGTTGAAGCGCAAGTAGCTTTTATGTGTATGACCAAGTTTAGCATTTATTAGCAACAAGGTAGTGCCATAATTCCCATAACTCATGATCAATGAACATGAATAATAAATAGCTCAAAGACAACTTAGTTAAGCACAATTAAACAAGAGCTCATTTATGGTGTAAGAATCCCTTGGCCGCTCGTGACCGTGAGCACGGCTAGTATACCAGTTTATTAACTCTGCGCAGAGGTGTACACTTTCACTGTGAGTCATGGTTTTACGAATGCATGGGTTAATTACGTCCAGACACCAAAAACCACATAAAGCTACTCAGAAGTTCGTCTAACCAGGAAGGGCCGTAGGGTCATCGGATATAGGAACCCCCCCCTTCCAATAAAAGGCCGCTTCCATAGCAAGGCGCAACAGGACAGAGGTTGTCCTATACCCAACTCGTAGTATCCTCTAAGCCAGCTAGAAAAGGTCTCCCAAGCAACTAAAGCCAGAGCCATGTAGCCCTCACAGCTGTACTATAA